>OU744316.1:23301008-23791503 GCA_916610145.1 Eristalis arbustorum | reverse complement strand
GTGTGGTGCGGCTAAAAAACGAGTCTCTAAATTTCACTGTGCGTCCGAAAGTAGGCTAAGGGTAAACTGATGTGCATTCCTGGCGAAACGTGTATTGCGGGTGAATTCAAGGAGAGGAGGAATGCAGTTGGCTAGCTCACTTGAACATCGTTTGTTAAAATAACGACAAAACACGGACAAAGCAGACACGGTACGTCGATGTTCGAGCGAGCCTAATGAACCCACGATATCGTTGTCTCCAATAAGTTTTATCGCTCGCTTTTGGATTATATCTAGTAGGTGCAGGGTGGTCTTGGGGGCACCAGACCAGATATGAGCGTTATACTCAAGCTTAGGGCGAATATACGCCTTTTAGACTAAAGCCAAATCTGAGGGGGTGAAGTATATCTTGCATCGATTAAGGAAACCCAAACATTTCGCAGCATTTTTGGCGATCTCGAATATGTGGTCGTTCCAACTATCATAATTGTTTTGTTTATGTACATACCGAGGATGGAAAGATTTCCGGTTCCGTCGATACAAGCGCCATTCATAGATAATGGCTGATTATCACGGGTTCGCTTTTAAGACAGCAGAGAGCATTGAGTTTTGGAACCACTATGTTGTTCTTTTCCCAGTAAATTATGCTGTCCAGATCGGAATTCAACGTGCTTGACATACGCTGCCGTTCCAATACTACGTGCGAAGGGCAGGGTAGTGCATTTTGGAACGAATATGAAAAGCTGAGGGTGCTGTCATCAGCGAAGGAGTGGATTGGATTAGAAATGGCAGACTGGATATAATTTATAAAAATGAGAAAGAGTGTCGGAGACAGACCAGAGCCTTGGAGGACACCAGCATTTATTTTGTGAATATCAAACTTGAACCCATCCAAAACAACTTGGATTGAACGGTTCGAAAGGTAGTTTCTAATCCATAGAAGCAGAGATTCATCAACACCATAAGCACGCATTTTCGACGAAAGAGCTTGATGCCAAACTCTGTCAAATGCTTTAGAAATATCAAGCGCAAATATCCTGCTTTCGCCTGCATTTTGCAATGATTGGTTCCACTTTTCGGTGACTTTCCACTTTTCACCAGTGGACCTGTTGCTGCGGAAGCCATTCTGTCGGTCATTAAGAAGCTTCCGCGATTCAAGATATTGCATAAGCTGACGATTTATCAGCGTTTCCATGACCTTAGAAAGAAGGGACGTAAGTGCTATGGGTCGGTACGAGGTGGGTGACGAAGATTCGCCCTTTTTAGGGACGGGCTGGACAAATGCTGTTATCCATCTACTCGGAAAGAGACCTGAAGAGTGGGATAGATGAAAAAGCTTACGCAGTGGTTTTGCCAGCGAAGAAGAAGACCTCGTCAGAAGTATTGGGGGAATACCATCCAGACCAGCGGATCTGTGCACGTCGAGATCTTTAAGTGCCCTTGCAACTGTACGAGTGCGGAAGTGAATATGTCCCATGGTAAAACCAACGCTCTCGAGTAAAGGTGGGGACAAATTACAATCTTGCAGTGTTGAGCTGGCTGCAAAATATTGCAGCTGTTAAAATTCCTAAAGAAGTTTTCTATGGCTTAATTCTTAGTTTATGTGTGGCTGTAGTTCTTGGGGTATCTGTATATACCTATGTGTATTTCTATTGTAAGTACATTGCTTATTAATGCAAAAAAAAACTACATTAACATTTATTTTCTGAAGTGTCGAACGAATTCATTTTTTGCTGAGAACACAGACAACTTTATGGTGTAAGCATATTTCTAATGTTGACTGTATGTATCGAACACGCAGTCACCAGTGTGCAATAGACGGGGATGCCTCTTATTTTTGCTGTTTTACCCTAGACCGAATGCAATATTCCTGTTCTTAGGTGCACTGTTGACAGTACTGGTTATAGGCATGTTTTTTTGAGAACCTGTACTCAGATCAGTAACACAATAATTCGATTGAAAATTAAGAAAAACACAGCAGTATCGTTATCAGTACACATCACTGCTTAGGGAGGAATTTCGAATGGATCTGTTACTGTGTACTATATTGATTATGCACATAATGCCGGCTACCCATGGATTGTCCGACCTGGAGCAATTGCTGCCTTCCATCGTTCACGGTCCTGGGCGATAAGGATGAGGTGTTGGAAGCGCTACTTAAACACATCCCCTTCTCCCGGTGGGTCAGTAACTAGATTTTCTCTCAACTCCGAAGTGCGTGGGTGCCTCTCCTAAAGCCTGCCACCAGGTTGTTAGGTTTTTTTTATAGCAGGCCAGTGTTTTTTATTTGTCCCTTGACTTTTTCTTCTCCCGTCTTCTAGCACGGTCCTCCTCCTGCGTTGCTCTTGTTTTTCTTTGCGGTACTTTTTGTATGCCTCGTCGGTTGCACGGTACCACGGTACCCCGAGGTAGTTACCGCTGCCTCGTTGATGGCCGAGCGGCAGTGCAACCACATATCGTGTGCATTATCGGAGAGTCTCTCATTGAATTGCTCTTCGTAACCTCTGGCAATCTCCGGTGTGCACAGCCGTCCCATGTCAAGACTCTTTTAACTTTCTGTCATAGGACAGTCAAGCTCTGAATCTTGCTGCAACGAGAATATGGTCACAGTCGATGTTCGCATATTCAGGATATTTGAAACGTGTCTTTCGTCAATAAGCACATTGTCGCCTTGTGCTACTTATGACCATATTACTTGCTGTCGTACAGTCTGTGAGTCGGAAGTCGTTATTTGTTATCGTGACGTGAAGGTTGTGTTTTCCAATCAATATGCAGTAGATATATTCCTTACCGATTTTCGCATTGAAGTCTGAGCACGATTTTTACTCCGGCACCGTCCAAGAGGTCGTAATAGTCCTCTTTGATAGAGGCCTCGTCGGCAAGGGCGACATATCTTAAGCGTTACACAAACGTAGAAGTGCTTAAGCAGATGTATTACTCGTTAGCGGAATCGCGCATAAGATACGGCATTCTGGCCTGGAGAAACGCAGCAAAATCCCACCAGCGCAGGTGCTGCCCCAATTGCTTTACAACATGACTACATTCATTACCTGTTATTACTTTGAATTTGGTCAGTTTTTGTTCTAAATAGCTGTGGTGGCCCGTGGCGTTGTGGGTATGTGCGTCGACTCCAAGCTCGTCATCGTAGGTTCATCGATTCCTGCTCAGTGCGACGAAAACAGTTTTCACGACCCCACCTCTATCGAGTCACTGACAATGCTCAAAGAGTATTTCCTGTCTAGCTTCTCAAACTTGACCGTTCGGAGTCGGCATAAAACTGTAGGTCCCTTCCACTCGTGAGAGAACAATAGCAAGGTTGCTGAGAAGCAAGGCCCTGGCCCTCTACGGGCTGTTGCGCCACCCATATTATTATTATTATTAGCTATCAATTTTACTTTTCATGTCCAGAAGACGGCAAAGACAAATACAATTGTCAAAAACCTTATGAAACCGTCTTCTTGTGCTCCAGACTTTTCAGTTAATTTGTGAAAATATTCCTTACCACAAGCAGTATTTCCCATTTTTTGTCTTTTTTACCTGTTCAACTTAAGTAAGCCCAATCCCTCCCACCCTTCCAATATTCTAAGTTCTATAATTCTAAGACCTTCAAAGCTCATTTCACTAAAACATTTCAACTTTATCTATACTTTATCTATCGGTATTCCTATTGTCTTTTTCGTCGAGATCTACGCAGTGATCGCATTCCACACGAAAAAAGTATCTGTTCCTGCATACCGTCTACGTGGCAACTTCTACTAGCCTTCCCTACCTATCCTGACCATGTCCACATCATACATGACATGAGAAGGTTTCGATTTTCGAAAAATTCGTACCCAATTCAGACACCGCTTGCTGCCAAAAATTAACCAGGAATTCCTTAAAATTCCAAGAAAATCCACGACACCCTGAACCCACAGTTTTGTTGACAGAATAGTAAAACAGCAAGGAAAATCGACATCCCTTTCGAATCTCCCATCCGATCGTTACGTGATGTAATTAGTAGCGTGCACACAAAAGATTGAACAACGCTGTCGATGTTCCCCGAAACTAGCCAACGACGAGAATTTTCTTGTCTTACGAGGCTGTGACACACATAGCCTTTGTGTTGTCACAGTGTGCAAAGAGCACCCACCGCCCAGCAGAATCCAATCCCAGCCCCTGCACGAGAAAGACTCCCCGGGCGCTTGCACCACATCCCCCACCATGCAGCGGCTGCATAATTGGTATGTAACACAACAATGAAGCTAATCATTTTCCAAGGATATCGTACCAAATAATCAAAAGCGTTCTCATTCCCCCGATCACAGCGCCAGCAACGGCAGCAACAGCACCAAACCCCGGTCTCAACCAAAACAATGGTGGAACAGAGAAATGCCCCAAATGTCTTCGTTATGTAAACTTAAGCAATTACAAGGGTCCCTCAGCCCGCCCCGGGTGCCGGATTGGGTGTGTGCAGTGGAGAGGGGGATGGACGCCTCCTGCCAGATAGCACACAACGAGGAACCGAGAAGAACAAATAATTACAACGAATCCTCGATGACCTCGTTGTGTAGTGCCACAATTATTTGGTCTGCACCCAAATTACCTCTCACTCTCGGAAGATTGTCCGTGCAAGTTGCATCTTTGACTTGCATCCAAGAGGGATTCGTTCACGTTCCCTTTTTTCTTGTTTACTTGTCCTCGCCAACCGACACACACAGAGAGACAGACAGACAGACAGACGGACGGACGAACAGACACGAGGAGCGACACAGACAACAAAGACGGGGGATGAGTTTCGGAACAAATCAAATGACTCTCTTCCTGTGACCATTATATCATCTGAAGGCGAAATACAAGATGGCAAAAAATAAGGACACCAAGCAGGTCCTTATAAGTAATTCAACCTCTGACTGTGCGGGGCGCCGGGCGCGGAGTGCCAGCATTCCGTTGCATCTATTGAAATGGAAAAACGCTAGAAGACGAAAAAACGATGGCTGGGGCAAAGAAATGAAAAGGAAAAACTGTTCCCAAAGATTTCCCGAGTAGCATTTTTCCAGCGTTTTCTTATCCGCGCCACGTCGTTGTTCGTCGTCTACGTCGACGACGACGACGACGACAACGTCGACGTGGTAGTCCTTAGAGTCGTTCTGCCTTTCTTTGTCGTTGTCGCTTTCGTCGTGATGCACATCCTCCTCCGAAGGACTCTCGCCCGCCTGCTCTCTCTCGCGTGGAGATGAATTCCTTTTTTCGCTGCCACCGCACTGTTTACTTCCTTCAACTCGGCTCCTTCGCCAACACTTCTGCTCTTGCTGTTGCCGCGTGTATTGTTGTCCTTTTGGTCGTGTTTATTTTTTCGTGTTTGCAGTTTTCTGGTGGAACACCATTAAAAAAATTACACTCGTGGATACGTCACGTACACACACACACACACCGTACCTATACCGCCACACACATCCATAAAGCGGTCCTTTCCGTTCCCGAGGAGTTTTATCAGAAAAGTTTTTCTATTGTGATCGACTAAGTTTCTGTGTCGTGGCTGGTTCGTTCGTTTTTTCGCCGAACGGTCGGGTGCGGTGGCGGTGGACTCGTTCACGGGGAAGACACACACAATATCCAACCCGGTGGAGGCGACTGCCTGGGTGGGGGGATCGAATGACTGGTGGGTTGGTTGGGATTTCCTGTTCTCCTTTTTTTTTTTGCTTTTGAGAAATTTTTTCGCTCCGTCTTCGGTGGTAGTTGAGACAAGTCAGATTTGTCAGGCAGCCAAGTCGTGAAGAGGAGTTTTCGGGCGAAATGATTTTTTACTTATAAATATATCGCCGGGTGAGTCAACCTTGAGTTCGTTGAGGTATCTTCCGAGAATTGAATGAAACAAACTGAAATGGGATTGTTTGACTCTTGAGAGATTAGTTGGCTTCTTCAGAATGAAGGACATGGACTGTGGCGGGGTGGGGTGTATTTTTGTTTGCGTCGGAGGATTACACTTGACGGCGGCGACAAGAACCGATGGCTTATTGCATTAAGTTATCAAAAAGTGATTCAGTACTAGGACCATGACGGCAATGCCATCGTTTGGATACGTTAAGCGACTCTCTTGAATTATGCAACGTGAGGTGGATTGGAAAGATTGATCAAATTTGGGATGACAGTACCTGACGTCGCAGTGGCCTTTAAAACGAGGTTGCATCGACCAAGGGACTGAGAGTTAACATTAGCGCATGTTTGCTGACAGTGGCGGGCAAACGTAATGACTTAATCGATGAACAGAAAATAAGGTCATTCATTTCTGGTCACAATTCGATGGCATCTTGTGAGTAATGCGGAGACTCAGCATTCAGGAAATGATGCGAAAAGTCTCCAAGGAGAGGAGACTGCTGCAGAGGAGTCATTGGACATAAAGGTCTCCCGTAAAGGTGGTAAGTGCTTCTACACCAACGCTGAGGGTCCTATGTTCCATCCACAATCACTGACAAGCCTCAGAGAGTATATGTATCCATTCCTACAATGCGATTCTAAACCGTCTCCAATGAGAAACGACAATCGAACCTCCCTTCGTTGAATTCCAGTGAATTGGGATGACCGTCCAGTACAGTTCAGATTGCCTCATGACATATTATCCGTTTCCGTTCCAACGACATCGACAAAGTTACACCCTTTGGATAGAATCAGTAACCAGCACACATTCAGGATTTGGACGGATGACTACAGACGGACGATTGAGTCAAAATAGTTTTTGACTCTAGCGAGACAACACCAAACTGTTCACCTGTCAAATCTTCACTAGACAGCCGACATTGAAGGGAAGGCTTTCAATAAAAAGTGATACTCTCCAGGAACTCGCAGCTTGCTTGTTCGGTCTGATAACGATATCCCTTTTGGTTGCCACATCGTTCTTGAATCAGACTAGTACGTCTTTAAAATTTGATTTCCGTAAGGATAGGGCCTTTACCTCTTCCAGTTCTGGCGGATAGGACAACGTATAGGAAGTCTATGACGGTCCAATGTACAGCTTAAAACAATTGACAACACACAGTCCACTTCCGCGTTGCTCTCCGTGGTTGATCCAATGCGGAAGTATTTTGTGACGAATAATAGTAATTTGGGTTGCGCAACAGTCCGCTTCTCAGCAACCACTCGTGTTGTGCGTGCTATTGTTCTCCCACGAGTGGAAGGAAGTTATATGCCGACTCCGAACGGCCAAGTTTGAGAAGCTTTTCTAGACAGTTGTACTCTTTGAGCATTGTCAGTGACTCGTAAGAGGTCGTGAACTTTATTTTGGTCGTACAGACTAGGATCGAACGAACATACCCGAAACTTGCCGTGATCAAATAGCCCGCGAAAAGCTGGGATGCGTTGCCAGTTCCTATCATCATTTCGAAAATTCCTACGGCCACTCAGTAGGCCTAGTGTATGAATTGAAATTCTTAAGCTCGAGGAAATTCTTAGGCTTTGTGGCAAAATGCTCACAGTTTGCTGCGGGACGTGCGATGTAAGGTTGTCCACATCCACAACAAACTTGGAATAATGGTGAACCCCAACTATCTAAAACTTGGTTGATGACTCACTGGAAGTCTTCCGACTTTAAAATTAATAGTACATTAAACTAGTTACCTTACCTAAGGTCGAACGATGTCGAACAAGTTTCGTGGCGCTAATTTGAGATTCAACTACCTTATGCCCATTCAGAGAAGCGAGGATAATGTAGCGGACCGAATGCGAACGTATGGTTCATACGCCGATTTAGTACTAGAACAACAGCACTTAGGTGATCAATTTTCATACAAGATTCTTCAATCCGGTTCTTTTCAGTCCGTGGTGAAGTCAAGTTCGCGCCACGGTTTAGGTAAACGCTATCTCAAGGCGAATTTGGGCGAATTATTTCTTGACTTCAGCAAAGTATACAATCTTGTCACTTTGTTGGTCACGTGTAGATTTTAGTAAACGAGTGGTGATCGATATATGTACTTCTTCTGTCACAGAAAAATAGAATGTGTCTGTGTATCCCTACAAGTCTGAAGGGAAAATGTAAATAACAAGCCTTTCTTGCTAGTACGACTATAAACTACCATATCTATCCCGATATTCTTCTCCACTTGTGTGCGCTATTTTATACGCTGGCTTCCTCTATTTTCTTGCATTACAGACTCCGAGTCGGTTATTTTTCGGTTCGGTTTGATTAAGTTTCGTTGAGTTTCGTTCAATTTAATGTACTCACTTACAAATAGTTGGCTACATTTCTAAAGTAAATTCGAGATTAGTTACTTAAGGATGTCCTTCAATTCGGGGCTAACCTAAGTTTCAACGAACAAACGTCTGCAGGCAACTCGATCTTTAGCCAGTTTCGCATTCTTAGTCGATTGTGTTCTTTTTCCACTCTCGTACTTTACATGAGCTGGGGTGCCACTACTGCGTCGTTCCTCTGGGTGAATTCGAAGATTTTGAAAGAAGCAAAGTATAGAAGGCCTTCATCAAGGATGTATTAATTTATTTGCAATTTAATATCTAAATGCATTCTTTCACTAATCATTAAACTGCCACTGTCAATTTACACAGTAAACTCAACATTTCGTCATTGGAAAGTACACGAACGAGCAACGTCTTTAAATGTTCTACTTCAAGTTGCGTTAACTTAAATTTTCGGTCTAAATACTCGCCTTAGAAGATAGGCAGATTACAAGTTCAATGCAAAAATTGGATGTTGCTGTGTCACTAAGACAACGAGTTGTTGTCGAAGTGTTAAAAATATCGCTCCCGTTCGTACCACTCGTCTTGAATATTTGGTGCTGTAGGCGTAGAAATTCTTATGAGAGTAGGGGAGGCTCGATTGACTCATCCGATGTTAAACTTCCCTAACGTATTTCCCCACATTGGCGGTAATCGGGATAATCGCCAACTAACATCTAGGTTGACTTTCAAATCAACGTTCAATACGCCTCAAAACGTTAGGACAACACTAATAGAAGAGGAGTGCCTTGCATTGAAATGGTTGGGTGGCGCAGTTGGCAGTTGTAGTGCCTGGACTTGGTTACAGGGGGCGCCAGTTCGACTTCCAGTGAAAGCAAAAGTTAATTTCGTTGCTCTAATCACAATTTGCCGCTGGGATTAAATTAACGGCACTGGGTGTCACTATGGACCAACAATGGTCTAAGTGTGCTGACATATTTCGGTGGCAGCCCAAAAGTCTACCCTAACTTCACATCTATCGAAATATGCTCAATCCTGTCTACGGCTGCTTGTCTTGTTAGATGTCAAGGTTGTCTCTTAGAATCTCCGTGGAACAGACCACAGCTTTCCACATTTTCTTCTCTACCTACATCTTTTATCGGACTTGTGCTCAAACGCGTTGCAGAAATTCGAACGAGATGGCGCGCAGGCGTGGTTGACGCCATATGCCTACGGAGGGGTTAAAGGACTTATGTAAGTAAGTTTCTTGAGTTTACTTCAGGCAACCAGGACAGCTCCTTTAATTGTGTACTTGGTATAACGAACTATAGGATCCGTAGCAACATACATGTTGTCTGCAGTCTGCATGCCCCTCCCATAAGCGCGTTAATTGCGACAGCATAATCCACTCCGTACTGCAGCAAGAAGAAAAAAAGTAGATATGAGCGAATATATGAGCGATGACATAATTTCAGGACCCACCACACACCCGTCCTTAGTGAATAATTTTTAATTTGTTGCCCGCCCCAGCGTTTTGTGTCGTCACGCGTACAATCAATTAACACCCATAGGTTACGAAAATCGTCCACACAGATGTCAATTCAACGTCAATCACGCCGATAATCAACTATTCCCCACCGCAACCAGACCGACAGACTGTTGCCAGCATTTTCGCATTTACAATTTACACATGGAAACACGAAAAAGAGAAGACAAAAAATCGTCATAATTACCTTGTCAGGGATGTTCGCTGCACGCCTCACAGCAACTGTTCAACTTTTAATTACCGCCCTCCCAACGCAGTTCAAACACGAGTATCGTCAGCGCCCCGTCCCGCCAGCACAAGGTTATGATTTGAATGGGGAAACAACAATAGATGTGGCGGCTTAAACAAAACACAACGAAAATGAACGTAAATGAACCGGAAAAGGCAGCAAAACAACAATTTCGAATGAAAAATAAAATTTAATTAAACAAACATACACGCACACGTCCGCTGGCAAATCCAATTAGGACAAGCAATAGATCCTGCGTCGGACGTTGTTTTTCGTTTTTCGCTCTTCGTCCACAGGTATGCCGTCTACTAATTGGGCAGCGCGTTACCATAAATTAACGGCGCAAAAGTATGTTCATAAATGTAAGCATCCGTGAACATGTGTAAACAAAAGAATTAAAACAAATTACAGCGGTTTTGATCGATAATTAAGTTGATAATGAAGTATGTTTGCGGGAAGGTCAGAATGCGGGGCGGCAGAACTTCGGGGGATGTGTTCGTGAACTGTGATGTCCCGAGTGGGGGAGGGGGGAATGCAATTCGTGGTTGAAATGAGGTGTTATTAACCGAGGGATGTGGTCTAAAACTAGAAATGTGGTCGATGCCAAATGGATGTCATAATCCGACAGTTCGTGCTGAATTATAATGAATGTTCAGCGCTTGGTAGGGAGACACACGCTTTTCTGCTTTCGGGCCGCAGTCCACAGAACTGCCAATATTCCATCATTTGCAGCAATAGCTAGTTGAGTGCGCACCGCTGTTTTCACAAGCTCCGCTCCTGGCAAACTGGGAGACTTCTGGCAGGAAGGGTAGTAGATGCATAAACAAGGATTTCCTCGAATGACTGACTTCTGTCGAAACTTTTGAGGATGTAGTAGAAGCTTTTATTTTGAAGGGTTTCAGCTGACGCTACAGGCTGAGTGGAAGGTAGATATTTCTGGCTTTACCACTCTGCAGCCCTGGACCTAAGACCAATATGTTGGCGCCACAAGAACGCCTATCGTGGTCGATATTTGAGATATTTAAATGAACACTAGCCATTGGGTATTACTAAGAAATAATTGTCTGTGGCTATAATATGCATTTCGTTCAATTTCGTTAAGTGTCTTTACGTTTCGTTAAGCTCCGTTCACTTCTTCTTATCCAAGTGGCAGTAAAATAAATCGTAAAATCTACGTACGGAAGTAACAGATGGTGTTCAAAATACCCAATCCAAATTCGGAGTGAACTTCTGCATTGATTTCTGATAGATGCACAGTTCCTTAAGTGTTATTGAATGGTAGACATAAATGGAAAGCGCCTTGCAAGTCCATCGAAACCATAATGTTGCCGGCTTGTCAAAGCAGCTGTCTTTTTGTTTTCTGGCGTCACTCAGGGTTCGTTCTCATCACTGATCAGATGTTCGCTTAAACTTACATCGCAATTCAATTGCGTATATCAAAATATGAAGAATGGAAATTAGATTGATGTTATTTTGGAAAAAAGCACAAAAGGTTTCAGAAACTATAGTGAGTTCAAGAATGTTGAAGTGAAATGTTGACCAACTTGTTTCTTCTTCTTATTCTTATTCTTATTCTTATGGTGCCACAGTCCGGGGTGAACCTGGGCCTCAGCCAACACTCCTCTCCAGCTGACACATTCCTCAGCCAGCTGCCTCCAATTTAGCACTCCAGGTTGGTTGAGGTCCTTCTCCATTTGAGTGCGCCTTCGGCTTCGTGGTCCGCCTTTATTACGTTGTCCCTCTGGTTCGGAGTCGGAGACTCTTCGGGCTGGAGCAGTGTTGTCCATGCGCTCAACATGGCCTAGCAATCCTAGGCGTTGAATCGGTGACGCCTGACTAGAGTGTGCAGCCCGTACAGTTCGTGGTTGAATCTCCTTCTCCAAGAACCTTCAACGCAAACAGGACCAAAGATTGAACGCAGAACTCTTCTCTCGAAGAGACCAAGTGCGTCTTCATTCGCTCTTAAGATAGTTCAGGCTTCCGCGCCATAGAGCAGGACAGGGATGATCAATGTGAGCTTAATCTTTCAAGAGATAACTCTACTACTCTATTGCCTCATGAGCCCAAAGAAACAGCGGTTGGCAAGAGTTATTGTATGTTTAATCTTAATGATGTTGTTCGTACTATTAACTTGGGAGCCATTTATTTTGAGTTGATGTAAAGACTTCTGCGATGATATCATACCATGTCGCAGCAGAGCTGTCCAGCACACGTTATATTCCTCACACCATGCATAGACATTATCCGCCACATCTGACTGACTTTGAAAGAAAGATAGCAGCTGGGCAAAATCTCGCTTAGAAAGGCTTCTTGAAAGAGCCGACAGTTCTCAGACACCCTGTCGTAGCAAGTGGTACCGCAGATGAAATCAGTGATAAGCAAGATGTCGTAGAATGCTTCGAAACTAGTCAACATTCCTCGATTTACTCTATAAAAGTCAGTGATTGCAGTTAAACAGTATCTCTTCAGAAAAACATGCGCCCTGATTTCGAAGAAACAGAAAACTGAACTAGTCCATCCTCATGAATGCGAGGAGCAGGGCTTGTATTGAAAACCCATATAGGTACGTGTCTACTTTAGCAATCTGGATTTCAGTGCACTTAAATATACCGACTTCAAAATCCTAATTTCGAGGCATCCTCGCTGCTCCATCAAGGTCGGAAACGACCTCACAGAGACCTTCAATGTCGAAAAAGGTTTTACTCAAGGCGACTGTCATGCGATTTCTTAAACATCGCTCGCGAGAAGATTGTGCACAACTCACAGGACAACGCTAAAGTTACGATCTTCCAGAAGTCCGTACAAGAGTTAGCATTGACGTGATTCAGCGAGCCGTCAATGAGGCGTTTGCTAATATTGAGACCGAAGTGGCTAAAAATATTCTAGCGGTGAATGAGAGCAAAACGAGCTGTCCCCAAGAAAGGACATACAACTTCGACGTCACAGTGGGCAACTCCGAAGCAGTCAAGGACCTCATCTATGCATGTACTTCGGCTCCGGAGTGAATTGTACGAATAACATTAGTACCGAGATCAATAGCAAGAAAACTCTTACCAACAGCGGATTCTTTGGGATCAAGAAGCAATTGAGTAGTAGAACCCTCGCTCGAAAGTAGTCGAGAGAAAAGTTCTACGCGCGATCTATGGTCGATGTTTGTGTCGATGGAATCTGAAGGAGAAGATCCAACCACGAACTGTACGGGATGTATAGCGACAAGAGCCTTGCCGGTCGCTTACGGATCCAACAGCTGCGGTGACTGATGCATGTCGAGCACATGGAAAACACTGCTCCAGCCCGAAGAGTCTTCGACTCCGAACCAGTAGAATCTGGAACAACGCACTAGAAGATGCCCGCGTTTAAGGTGGCGCACCGAAGTGGATAAGCACCTCAACCAAATTGGTGTGCTAAACTGGAGACTGCTAACCAAATATTGCGCTAGTTCGAGAGACTTATTGGTTGAGGCTCCGGTCTACCCGGCAAAGAAAATAAGATATCCTAATGTCATTTCACGTGAAATAACACTGATCGTCGTGCTTTAATTTCACTTGAGTCATATTGCACGTACATTTATGACATACACGTGTACACGTGTATTTTCTGTAGTGCAGCACAAAGTTGAGTCGAACGTGTAATTAGATGTGCGCTCAAAATCTCCAGCTGTAATTCAGGCAGAGTTACTGGCACCAATCTTGTAAACATGGCTCTAGTTTTATTTTATAAAAAACGATGGTGTCACGGTAGAAGCTCAAACATCCCAACAAATTGCCCTAAAAGGCTCAACCAAAAGGCGTCAAGGACATCGACATAACTGACTACCTTAGCATGCTCTTGAGAGAACGGCACTATCGTTTCGT
This sequence comes from Eristalis arbustorum, assembly GCA_916610145.1. Taxonomy (NCBI): domain Eukaryota; kingdom Metazoa; phylum Arthropoda; class Insecta; order Diptera; family Syrphidae; genus Eristalis; species Eristalis arbustorum. The sequence continues at coordinate 23,777,750 of OU744316.1, read as the reverse complement.
GAAACGTCTGTCTTCACCCGATCGACCATTTCACCATTACTGCACTGATTGTGATGTCATGAGTCCTCTTCAATTGTGCAATGCTTCTTCTCTTGAAGTCTTTTTCAGATTTCGAGGAACCGGTACTAACTAGCTCAACCTTCAATACGCTAGAATCTCATTAAAAAACCTCCACCTTCAGGCAAAAGCCGCCAGATTTCGCATCCATCTCAAACGGCGGAGATTATCCCTCCTAATTAATTGAGTTCTTCGGCTCCTGTTGCTGACTCATAGATCATTGTTCCCGTCTGGCACACCGATCTGCCGGATAATCAGCGCCACCCCCACCCACTCACAGCGTGCTCCGCCTTTGTGTAGACGTCCAAGAGGATGACCTGTCGGGCGACGACGTAGAGAAGCCTCTCCACAACTCACGACCACCCACCCCCGCCGCCATTCAGTATTAACAAAACAATTTCCATCGCGCAGAAGATTTTCATAACAAGTAATGGGCAATTTTCAATAAAGCACTCGAGCCTCGGCCCCCAAACCAATATTCGCCGGCACTTCACACAAGACTGAGCCGTGGACCGTGCCATCACCTTTATTACAGGCGGCACCGTGTCGGTACGGCGGTGGCGGGTGATTCCCTCTAGTTTTCACAACAAATAACGAAAGCAATAAGCCTCCATCTCAGCCAACTCGGGCGTCTTAGCCGCTGCTGCGGCCGCCGCCAACGCCACCACAAGCGGGAGCATCTCCTCCATCAGGTGCTTATTCAAAATTTATTGAAAGCCTTCTGGTGGCGCTCTTGAGAGGAGTCCTCCTGTCCGTCGCAGGATAGCACAGCGAGGAGGAAAAAAATCGGCGAGCATAATCACAAGGATGGAAATTTATTGTTGTCCGGGGGTGCGGTGGCGGCACGGCGCGGCGTGCACTGGCAGAGTAATTCGGTCATTTTCGTTTGAAGGCGAAATGAAAAAATAAAGACGAAGCCCAACAACTCGAAGGCATGGCGCGCAAGGATTCTCTGCTCCTGCGGCCGGGGCAGGGGACGCTGGAGATGAATGCAATGTTGAACGAACGTAAACCTGAAGATTATTTATGGTCTTCGGAATCTGCTCGTGGAGGGTTGCTGAACATTCGAATGAATTATTTGAATTATAAGCGATTTTTATGTTCACTTCCTTGTGCTGTCCTTTCTCTTGCTGTTGTTGTTGCTGTTGCTCCTGCCCCGTGCTGTCCATTCCCAAAAGCAAAAATATATTAACAACAACAACTTTTCTTTCGCTTGTTTCGCTTGTTTCTCATATTTTCCGCTTTTCTGTGTTTTTTTTTTAGGAACCAGAATTGATGCCATGGACATTATGATCAACAGAAAGGCGGATGTTCTCCGGATGGGCATTGTTCTCTGGATGTTCTTCGTTTGCAGCATATGTGGTAAGTCACACCTTTGTGTTGTTTTCGAAGAAAAAAGAGGAAAGAAATTTTAAGGATATTCTCGTCCTGACTGCCGGCACAGTCCATTGTTGGGGCTCTGTTGGTGTTCCTCGTGTTTTTTACGGTGAACGACTAAGGTTGGTATTGGATCTTCTTTTTTCTGAGTATCGCTTTATGGGTGCTCTGCTGAGATTGTGCAAAATGGAAATCAATATATTCTCTTTTTTTTTTGGTTTTAAAGATGACCTACATAAGGTGTGATTGGTTTGCTGCCATAGAAGCGGAACAGTCTGTTCTTTCAGAGAGCGGCATCGTGCTTCCTTTTACGGCACGTCGTACAGGAGGGGTATTAAATTTCTGGCATTTATCCGCCTTTTAAAGAGCTGTCGAAGTTCATGTTTTATTTCTCAGCCCAGAGGGTCTGGTGGATCGCAGGGGATAAATCTTTAAATCAGGGATTCTGTGCCTCCTTCCAATTCGACCGCGACGGATTTTTTGCGCATTCAATAGTTGGCTATGTGTATGACAACTTTAGCCAACTGGTCTACGTTCTGAGGTTGAAACGCATTCTGACAAGCTCACTATGCCGTCAAGATCAGCCTAGGGTCAATTTATGTAAACTTACCTAAGGATTCTATCGGCTAGACTGTCTCTTCTGTGTATTAAATTCTAAATAACATGATATTTTGACATTGTGCTCCAAGAAAACTGACAGAAACTCAGTGTCGTACTGCAAAATTGAAAGGTCACATCCAAGACGATGTTGTTCTACGGTATCAAAGCTTATTTTGAAAGAAAACTCACTTTTGGTTGAAAATGGACGTCAGATGCAGTTCGCTGAAGCCGGCTTATGAAGGAAATTCACGCGTCTGGTTTGCTGAGCGGATATCGCTATATCCGGTGTGCGCTTAGCGGAAAATATATGAACATATGCGCCTGCATGTACAGAACTGCATACGCAGCCCTAAAAGCTTAAATGACCTCACCTACTAAACACCATTCGTAGTAGCTCCTGGCTAACTCGAATTCTCGATCCAATTGCTTCTTCGAATTGAAGAATGAACCTGCCGGGTATCGATAGTGGTGGGGTTGAATGTTAAGTAGGTTTCTTTCTCGGTTCTCTATTATTCATTGTGTGCCCACACTCGGTGTGGACGTAACTCGGGTTGACTCGGTTTATCAACTCGAGTTGATCCATCTCTATTTTATGTTAAGAACGCTTAAACAACAACAGTAGTGTGTCCCTCCAGTCGTCAGAAAGTAGTTAACCTAGACCAGGGGTCCACTGTGGCTTGTTATCGAATAGCACATCATTCAAATGGCCGTCTCGGCTTCACTGATAGGGCTTCAAGCGGTCGATCGCGTTATTTCGGCATTATTGTTTCGAATGTTGTCTTACAAGTCAATCTTATTTACAGTTTCCGACTGGTGCCAAGTAGCATGATCGGGTTGCTCTATTCATGAAGCCTAGAAATGACCGAGGCTTTGCCACCACAGCTACGATACATTCATAATGTCGAGCTTTGGGCTTGGATTACAACAAGTATGTTTGGCAGAAAATCTCATGGAATAGCAGTACATTGTTCCTCATTTCGAAGGAACTAAGGCCCGATGATGCAATGAATCACACCATACAGTCCAACATGGGCATCTACCTATAAGCCAAAATGTGCCTATTTAGCGAGCTCTCTATGATCGCCAGGCTTTAAATCTTGACCAGATCCAATCGCAAGACATGCCGGGTAGACTCTACGGGTAACAATCTTCTTCTATGCTGCCATTAGTCTATGTTGCTATCTATTTAGGAATTCAGAGTGGTAAGGTAGCCACTCTATAAACATTCCATGTTCACACTTTTAAGCCTTCATGCAGAAAAATTGATATCCATGCCTAAAACCGAACAAACTCTTGGTATGTAAGACTTAGGGTGGTAGTCGGTGTACTAACTGGCCATAGTGATCTGAAGTGCCATGAAAACAAAAATGGATTTTCGTGTGAATGCATCTGCATTGCCTGTGGCGACTAGAAAGAAAGGGAGAAAACCTCTCTCTGTCCAAGCCTCTGCGGATTAAGGAATATTATTTTGCGAATATTTCTTCTAAGACCTAAACGAACTACCGGGTTGCCATTAAACTATATTTACAGCTTCGTGTGTCATAATGAACGAACTAGGCATGGGGAAGAAGCAGAGAAGAACACGTTCCACAATAGACATCACAATGGATCAAAAACGCCCTAAGTGTGATGGGCCTTCGACTCGTTGACCCAGTAGCCATACCTAACCTTCTTCTTCTTCTTTGATTGGCGCTACAGTCCGGGGTGGACCTGGGCCTCAACCAACATGCCAGCCAGCACGATCTTTCACCAGTTGCTTCCAGTTGCGCACACCAAGTTGGTTGAGGTCCTTTTCCACTTGTGTGCGCCATCTAGTGCGAGGACGTCCTCTGTTGCGCTGTCCCAATGGCTCGGTGTCGAAGACTCTTCGGGCCGGAGCTGTGGTGTCCACCCGCTCTACATGACCTAGCCATCTTAAGCGTTGGATCCGAAGACGCTTAGCTAGGTGCATGCCGCTGTACAGCCCGTATAGTTCGTGGTTGAACCTTCTCCTCCAAACGCCATCAACGCAAAAAAGCCAAGCGTAACCTATCAATGCCTAAACTATCTTGTTCAGACATCCCAAAACTGCGACAAGTAATTTTCACAGGCTTCTCTTGAAGCCATTAAGGGAGTTCTGCATTGACCGAAACAAATGGTAAAACTGATGGTGCAAGGTCGGGGCTGTATGGTGAATGCATCAAAACTTCCCAGCCAAGCTCACCGAGTTTTTGCCAAGTCATCAAAGATGTGTGTGGTCTAGCGTTGTCCAGATGGAAGACGAAGCCCTTTCTGTTGACAGTTCTGGCCGTTTTTGTTTTTCGATTGCTTGCTCCAATCTCATCAGTTGTTGACAGTAAAGTGAAGAATGAATCGTTCGACCAGGCTGGAACAGGCCATAGTCGCTGTTTCCTTTCAAATCCCACCAAACACTCAGCATAACCTTTCGAGGCGTCAATCCTGGCTTTGCGACCATTTGTTGAGTTTCACCACGCTTGCACCATCTTTTTCTTTTTCCCATATTCTCCTCCTTTTTGGCTTCAGAATTTCATTTTTCATTTCGTTTCAGCAAAGAATAGCAGATGTCAATTCGGTCCATTAAATTTTTCACAGGCAATTCATGAGGTACCATCGAGCTTCTTTTTGTAGCCAGCCTTTTTTAAATTGTTCAAAACCGTTTGATGTTGAATGTTTAGTTCCTTGGCGATGTCATGGCTGCTTATGTGACGGTCCTGGTCAATCTTTTCCATAATTTCATCGACTTTTTCGACCAGAAGTCGACCGGAGCTAGGTGCATCTTTCATATCGAAATTTCTAGAACGGAAGAGAGCGACTGATACCGCATTGTCTCCGTAAACTTGGTGGCTTGGCGGCCCTCTTCCCTTTTTTAAACAAAAATTTCAACATATAGTGAATTTCTTCATTATTTTCACTCATTTTCGAACAGCTGTATCTTTTCTCAACTTCTCGGAATTTAATTTTTTTGGTTAAATGAAGATTAAATTGTCACCATCATAATCAGGCGTTTTGGCGATATGAAGCAGTATTAATTTGCTTCATTAATCTGGTTGCTCTTGTTGCCCAACAAGAATTATTTATTTATTTTATGAACTGCCCTCTCGGTATTGTGTCACAGTAGAATTCGCTGGAATCGGACGCCGATAATGAATTCAGATCTATCGGTTCTCAAAATCAAGACAAGTCGGGCTATCTATTAAATACAGAATGAAAGCATCAATTTATTGTGAAAACAGGATTGCCAGACTGGCATGTTTGTATAAAATTCATACGGGGTTATAGAAGCGTTAACACATTCTGTGGCTTTTAGAGCGACACGACTGTTAGGTCAGAACTGAAGGTAGCGGGTTAGTAGTAGCGAGGAAAAGCTATCTATTAAATACAGAACAAATGATGTTCTGATGAAAACAGGGTTGCCAGGCTAGCAAATATCGTTAAAGATATTGCAATCGCAATAGGAGAAGCGTTCATTCATGCGATCCACTACCGGTGCTGAGTTTGGATTGGGTTGAAGACAACACACAAAGGATGTGTTATTGCATGCCTAATTTGTCCACTCCTCATTTCTTTATAAAATCACCATACAGTGTGTAACAAATGTGGTCTGTTACCCAACACCCAAAATGTTGGACGACCTACACAACCTTTTGTTGCGTCCTTGTACAAACGCTGCAATCAACTGGCTAATTGAATGCCAAACACCTCAGAGTCTGTGAACAAAAATTCCCTAATTACTTGCGGGCGTCACACAAGTCCGCCATTTGCCGCAAACTTTTGCCCTGTCACCGTCCGTCAAATGTCATAACTTTATTCACCAAAACTTGTGCGTTCACCTGCCAATCGTATCATTGTGGCTGAAGTTGTTTCAAAACAGGAAAAAATACACATTTTTCCTCACCTTGTGTCCCAAAGGAATTCGCATGTGTCCCACATTCTGAAAACCAAATGGAACTGCTCTCTCTAATGAACGAAACTCAAAGCAGTTGACAGACACACCGAGAGGAGACACCGTCACCACGGCCAACACCGAGTGAAGGTAAACTTTTCGTTACCCGTAGATCCGAAAATCCCCACTCAAAGGCAAAAGGACTTCGAAAAAAAATATGTCCAAAAGCACATATGCCGCCCAAAGCCAGGCTAACCAACATCTCCCTTTGATTTCTTTGAAAAATTTATTCGATGCTTAATCCCGGCATTACATTGTCCTGGGCACGGCACAATGCTAACTATGCTAACAGGACATGTCATTCAGGGTCCTCAGGGTATCCTCTGTCCTCGCCCAGACACACAGGTGACTCGGAGCGCTCAAACAAATCAAATAAAGGGAGTGAATGGGAGCTGTTTGCAGGACATAACAATGCAACTTACACTCTCTCACTCACACACCGAGCAGACAGGCAGACAGGCAGCGGGGGAGGTATAATCCCCCACTCAAATTGTGAAAGGATCGACAAACACGTAAGTTGAACTGAAAAGTTGGAAATGATTCGAGAACGAACACCGGAAGAGAATTGATTGGATTCCCCCCAAAGGATCGAATTTCATTGAACTTATTTAATTTTTCGTCCTTTTCGTGTGTGTGTGTGTGTGCCTTTTTTGTTTTGTCCTGTTTTTATGTTTCAACAAGCAGCAGGAGTCAGGCTTCTCTGTCGAAGGATTCGATGTTGTGATGAATTTGCTATTTTCCTCTGCACCAGATAAGGACGAAATGGTATCCATTCGTCTGTGTTCTCTGGGTCTGCTGTGTGTTTTTGTTTTCGAGACAACAAAACTTTGCAACACACACACAGGCGCGTCGGGACAGAAGGGAGTAGCTTCACTTCGTGTGGATGGGAGGATGTGTTTGTGTTTGTGTCTATCCTTTGGGGGGACATCTTCATCGATATGTGGGAATTGCGAAAAAGAGCATTGCATCGCCACGATGTCAAGGAGCCACTCTGATTCAACAATGGGTTTTGTTTCCAATTTTCTAGCGTCATCCCCACTCACACACTGTCCCCGTTTTTATCCGTTAGATAAATGTCTGTATTCCGAAGCGGGACGGTGTGTTCAATGGAACCTCTTGACCACTGGCAGCGACTTCACTCTGGTGTGATTGCACATCCCAGCGGGAAGGGGTGACGCAACCCAACCACCAACCCACCCCCAGCCAATCTAAGACACACGTGAAGTGCACAGACGATTCCACAGACTCGCAGACGGTCCGATGATACATTAAGGAATTGCATGGCCAACGGTGGGGCTGCTATGGTGGCGACGGCGCCTCCCTCCAAACTGCAGCACCAGCTGCTGCTTCCGGATCCTTAGTTGTATTATATGGCGAGTTAATTAAATCAGCATCTCGGATACGTATCTCCGGCGAGGACAAACATGTGAGTTTGCTAAAAAGCTGAAAAGTTGGCAGCGCCCTTACCAGCGGTTGCTAGCCTTTGTTGATTCTGCCCGACCTGCCCCTTGTGGGTACACACACACACATTAAACGGATTTCGGAAACAATGGGGTGGTATAATTGGGTATTTTTGTTTCGCTTCGATTTGTTTTTTATTTTTCGCTTACTCTTATCCGCTCGAGAAGCCCTTCATTTTCTTGTTGTCGTTGTTGCTGATTTTTCTCCCGTAATTCTGTGAGCCAATTCAATTCGGTGAGCAGATAAGATTGATGCGGAATGGCAGGACTGTAAAATGATAAAAAATATTTAATGGAATTTATAAATGAATTTACTAATGGCCGGCAATTGGGTGGCACTGGGGGCGGACAAAATGGACGATGGACAATCGAATTGCTGAGATCGAAGTGTGGAGAGAGTGGCTGAATTGAGTTTTAATCTCAGGATGCCTTCAGGCTAACGTGTGCGTTGGGGCTGCTGATGGGTGAAGGCTGCTGATGGGTGTTCATTGAAGGTTACTTACGTGAGCCTGTGCGATAGCTGCCCTGCATCGTTAACGAAAATGGGCGCACTGTTTAATTTCAGCGAGACATCTTGAAGCTATCTTGCGACCGCAATGTAGTGGCATTTAAGCAGCAGGTGCATTCCTTATTCTCCTTATCGAGACAAGAGGTACATATTCCAAAAATTTCGACTGCTCTGAGCCAGTACTATCGACGACAGTAACATATAAAAACGTAAAGGGTGGTTAATTTTTAAGGGCCAATGTTGAATGTGAACCACACCTAAACGTCAAGTTTTTTTCTGCATTGACATTTCTCAATTTCAGACAAACTCAATTTGAACCATGGAAAGATACTCGATAATCGAGCAACGCGTTAAAGTTATTCAGGCTTATTATGAAAATGGGCGTTCTCAATTTAATCGTCCAAATGTGAGTACAATCGGAAAAATCGTGCAAAAATTTGCGATAACGGGTCTGTAGGAGATGTGAAAACACCAGTGCATCCTCGTACAGCTCGTACTGCAGAAAATATTGCTGCTGTTCGCGATAGTGTGGCTGAAGAGCCGTCCACCTCAACTCGTCGTCGTGCCCAACAATTGCACCTCTCACGCTCGTCGTTGATGAGCATTATGCATAAAGACTTGCACTTATACGCTTACAAGGTGAAATTGACTCAAGAACTTAAGCCTCTTGACCATTTCAAGCGTCGTCAATGATCAGAGTGGTGGCAAGAAATGGCAACAGTGGATGATCAATTTTCGAAGAAAATCATCTTCAGTAATGAGGCACATCCTCACCCCAGTGGATTCGTCAATACGCAGAATTGGCGCATTTGGGCGAATCATAATCCAAGAGTGATTGTCGAAAAACCAATGCAAACACAAAGAGTGACTGGTGCGGTTTATGAGCTGGCGGCATCATCGGGCCGTATTTTTTCCAAAATGACGCCGGTCAGACGGTTACTGTGAATGGTGTTTTGAACTTTTTATGGACCGAATTGGAAGATATGAATGTGGACGATATTTGGTTTCAACAGGACGGTGCCACTTGCCACACAGCTAACGAAACAATGGCTCTTTTGTGCTACAAATTCAATGGCCGTGTTATCTCACGTGGTGGCGATGTCAATTGGCCGCCAAGATCATGTGATTTGACACAGTTGGGATTTTTTCTTTGGGCTTATTTGAAAGGGAGCGCGTACGTCGATAAGCCATCAACAATTCAAGAGCTAATAGATGTCAATTATGCTTCAGCGTCATCGACAATTTGGACCATCGGATGGAGGTGTGCCGCCAAGGACGCGGCGGCCATTTCGCCGATATTTTGTTCCACACATATTTGAATCATACCAATATAATCATAACAAAAAGAAATGACAATAATTTCCTAAATAATTTGTCTTTTATCCAAAATCAACATTGGCCCTTAAAATGTAACCACCCTTTATACCAGGTGCACCGGTATGAAATGAAAATGAAACACTAATTATTAAAACTTTCCCATTAAAAAAAACATTTTATTCAAAGTATTGGCCATTGTTTTCCACACATTTTGACCACCTTTCTGGCAATTTGTGAATACCACGCCAACAAAATTGTTCATCTTTTAAAGCAAACCAATCAGACACCCAATTTTCGATTTCTTCGTCGTAATCGGAGTGCTGCTGAATGTGCTGCCAATGCGTGTCCCATCGATGAAAACAAACGGTAGTCGGAAGGAGCCAAGTCTGGTGAATACGGTGGGTGGGGTAGCTGCTCCCAGCCAAGTGTTTTGATTGCATCCTGAACCGGTTTTGCTTTGTGTGCAGGTGCATTGTCATGGAGAAAAATTACCTTGCCGTGTCTTCTGGCCAATTCTGGTCGTTTCTCGATCAATAATAATAATAATATGGGTGGCGCTACATCCCGTAGAGGGCCAGGGCCTAGCTTCTCAGCAACCGCTGGTGTTGTGCGTGGTATTGTTCTCACACGAGTGGAAGGGACCTACACTTTTATGCCGACTCCGAACGGCCATGTTTGAGAAGCTTTTTCTAGACAGGAAATACTCCTTGAGCATTGTCAGTAACTCGAAAGAGGTGGGGTCGTGAAAATTATTTCTGTCGCTCAAAGCTGGAATCGAACCAACGACGTCGAGGTTGGGGTCGACGCACGTACCCACAACGCCACGGGCCACCACGTCGATCATGGTTGTATGGTTCAAATTGATCATTTATTGTCGGTAGCGATCAGTATTGACGGTTTCACCAGGTTTTAGGAGCTCGTGGTACACCACACCTTTCTGGTCCCACCAAACACACAGCATTGTCTTCTTGCCGAATAGATCTGGTTTTGCAGTCGATGTTGATGGTTGTCCCGGATTAACCCATGATTTTTTCCGTTTAGGATTCTTAAAATAAATCCATTTTTCATAGCCAGTAACAATCCGATGCAAAACCGATTTCCTTAGGTGTCTTTGAAGCAAAATTTCACAAGTGTTTTTTCAGTTTTCCATCTGTCTTTTATTCAATTCATGTGGCACCCATTTTCCACACTTTTGGATCTTTCCCATAGCTTTTAAGCGGTCAGAAATTGTTTGTTGTGCAACATTTAACATTGCTGCCACTTGCTTTTGACTCAAAGTGTCATCTCCATCCAATATCGCTTGCAATTCGGTGTCTTCAAACTTTGTTGGTGGTCTTCCACGTTCTTCATTTCTCACAGCAAGAACCGTTGAAACCATCTTTTGCATGTTGCTTCTGATAGAGCATGATCACCATATGCCTCGACAAGCATTCGATGCGACTCTGCAGCACTTTTCTTCAAATGAAAACAAAAAATTAATGCTTTCCGCAAATCATCACTTCCTGGTACAAAATTCGACATTTTTAACACGATGAAAAATTATGATTTTGTCTGCTCCATGACTTCAATACCTAACGTAATTTTATTTCACATATCCATTTTCATAACTTTCCAAGGTGGGCGCTACGCTTTATTATTTTCTGGACGCTTTCATTTAAAATGCCTGAATACTAGTACTAGTACTGGTGGTGGCCCGTGGCGTTGTGGGTATGTGCGTCGACCCGAACCTCGAAGTCGTAGAGGCCCCCCCCTCAGCCGTCTCTTCAACGAATCCTTGAATTTAAACGACCACCGCATTTTTAGCAAGTTCAAGTTTTGTGGTGGTTTTGCTACGGGATGTCATTTATGAAACCAATGACCATGAGTGGCATTGATCGTGAAACACTGTTGGTCAGAGTACTGACCCTTGTGGGACTCTTGGTGTTTTCGCCATGGTGGGTGACGAAGGGTTAATCAAAAGACAGAAGTGATGGATCGATGTGTAATATAGAAGAGCCCACAGCTGGGCAAGCGCTAATCTGCTAATGGCTCATGCTAATGACAAATGCTTGTCCAACCAGTACGTAGACCTTCTCATTTCATGCGATCTAAATGTGAACTGGAATCTATGTAGATTCGGGTCGTTTTTGAACTGGCCTTCGAACGACGCACAGTGGTGCAGATTGACCTAAAACCTGGCAACAAATCAACGGCACAAGCTTGAAACTCGCTTATCACTTTGAGGAAATGACTCTAACTGATACATATTCTTCGGGATGTGTTGCTGATAGGGGGACTTTTTCTCGGCTCGGGATGGAATGGACAATTACGAATACAAAAATAATGCCAAAGGATCTTCAAGTCACATTACAGGAATTCTGCCCAACTGTACGACGCTAGCTACGCCCAACATTCCTGTCTTAGTTTAAAATAGGAAATAAAATACGCAATAACAAAATGTTCAGGCATTCCGAGAGCACACTCGCACCGACTACGCACTCCGTCTTAGAGCTATCAGTGTGATTCGGTGTATGTTGTTGTGCGTTTTGATGTGAAAGTGCATGTCTGATGGCATCGACCGTCGACCACCTGTGGGGCGAATCTCTGGCGAGGGTGTGGATTTATCTTTTTTCACGCGGTCAGCCTTCGAAGAGCTAAAGCCCTTTAATAACGTGTACCTACTGCGATTCATTGTTCCACATCTCTGCGATAAAATTGAATGACTTCTATATCAAGTACAACTTGCAGGTTAGTTTAAAGCACTTCCTCTGGTTTGGGAACTCACTCCTTGGCCCCACTGCCACTGGAACTAGAAAGGATATTGGGCGATACCAAGAAGGTACTCGAGGTAGTTTGATCCACATCGTTCGTGGTCTTCCCAACTATTGGCATCCTTTAAGGTGTTGGGCTTTCCGGGAACCACCACTTCGATAGCGACGTCGATGGTTGCTGAACTACCTGCTTTGCGGAAGGTGCTTGTAGTGACTGTGTTCACTACGTCTATGCCTACGAGCTCCCACTCTATAGCCAAAGCACTGACATCTCCGGAAATATGCATACTACCGATTTTCTAGGCACTCGCAGGATCATTTTGAACAGCGACTCACTCCATGGCGCGTTCGAAAATCTCTATGTCCCCCTGGGTCGGATCCATTTGCCGGAAATATGAATTTACATCCCTCGAGGTCTCCAAACGGGCATTATTCCATCAAAGACCAACAAGCCCCGTCCGTTCTCTGAAGAGGGTCGGAAGGCTCACCCAAGTCTGTCGAACTTCGAACTTCGATGCTGCAACGCAGTCTCTAATGAACACCGCCACGGTGGTTTATTCAAGCGCAAGTCTGCCTTGTATCTCCGTATGCATCGGTTTCTGGGAATCGCTGGTGGCACACGCACTCCCATGTGCTCCAGCATTTGTCATGCACTCTCGATCCTGGGAACGAAAACATTTATCAGAATTATTCGGCGAACGCACACACTCTGATTTATGTTGATGTGGCTTGCACTAATTTTACACATGACCACAGATAAACATTTCCCGGGGGCCGGGCGCAGCGGTCCGTGAGCTGCATTTCATAGTTCCACATCAGCCCGGCTCGCAGGGGGCCGCCGAGTCCAAATAAGATGTAACCACCGCCGCAGGCCCGCAGCAACGGTTGCAGCAAATAAATTTTATTTAAAATAATTTATCTCACTTTGCATGTTGCGAGATACAGATGCACACTCGCACCGAGTCGGGGGCTTAGATAAACACATTAAATGCCATCGGGATTATGAGAAGGCTGAGAGCTGAGAGTCCTCGGTGGCGGTGGACGCACGAGAAGAGTGCCTCGGCCCGGTCCTCTGCGTTGGCAGGGAAAAGTTGCTCGTTGGTAGTTGCTTCGGTTGTTGGTGGCCCCGAGGCGAGGAGTCAAGCTGGCCTACGTCAGTGGATTGCGGACGAATTCCGGGGCAGCGTGGCGGTGCTGTTTCAGATGTTGCTCTTTGGCTGGCTCTGGCAGATACCAGAAACGAGAGGAAATTGCATGCCACTCGGCCCGTGGGCTCATTAGGAGACGCTTGTTCTCGTCCCTGGATAGGTGCGCGTGTGTGAATCAGTGAATCACTGTCTTGCACCAGTGGGACGGACCAGGGCCCCGTTGAACTGTGTAACAGATGCCCTGCTGGTGCAGCTGGATCGGATTTGTTGTTCAGCGACGCAGCACGGGCTGCCTGTGTCCTTCGAATCCTGATTGTGTGTGCAACTGTGGGCAGCCGGGCGGCACTGTAAACAGTGTTTCCGTAGCGCGGCAACACCGCACACATCATAAATCCTTGACAACTGCTCGCAGTCATAAGCGTAACTCTGGTTTTGCGGATCTGAATCGTTTGACCGGTCCTTCCTCTGCTAGCTGCTGTCCCTACGCCTGGCATGAGCGAAAACAATTATTTGCCAATTAACGATCCGAACCGGGCCCGTTTCCGGCGCTCCGGCGTGCGGAGGGGCCTTGTAATTTCTTTCGAATGACTGGCTTGGATCCAGTAGCCTAGTCGATGGGCGGAGCTCGGTTTGGAAAAGTGCATTGCCGGCCGGGTGGAGGGACTCTGGGATGCGATGATTGAACACGGAGTATCTGCGTCTGTTGTTCTTGGAGCCGAGCGACGGATGGTTGCTACGCATCATTTGATGTGAATCATAGCAGCTGAGCGCATTACTGTCGTCCTCTGCGCTCTGTGGTTGGAGTGGACTTTAGCCAAACCGTACGCAGCGTTGTCTTGAAGGTTCTCGTTTGTCTTTATGTGGCGTCGTTGACAGGAGTGAACTAACTCTGAGTTAGAGCTTTTACAGGAACCGAACGAATGCGATTAATTTGTGGAATGGACAGATTTCGGATTCGACGGACAAGGATTAAATGAAATGATGAAAGTGGAGTGCTTCGTTGAACTTGCTATAACAAAGCTGTTTATGAGCAAAAAGTAAGATGCCTTCCATTGATCTGTCGGATTGAACTGCAGGATAGGCAGCCATTTATGGATTAACTCGTATTTCATGAGTCCACTCCACGTTCTGCTGCGAACAAGCCTTGTGCCAAATAAGTCAAGAACCGTTTAACGTTCCAGAACCGTTTCATAAATATGGCGTGTGCTTGTCAAATGTTCTGGAAATGTGAATTTATGGGGCAACATAAGCAGCAACGCGGCATATGCGAGCTCCGCCCATCGACTGAGTTCAACTTCGCCTTCTGGAAAGTCCTTCATTCAAATTTGTTTCACCGCTGAGGCAGTAAAATCGATTGGAATTCAAGCCGTTTACCTCGTCTACTTTGTAAGCAACAAATATGCAAAGGATATGCACTCAAGCATTCCAATCCACTCCTGTTTCTTTGAACTCGCCCTAAACTGGCCTATACCCCGCGACTATGTACTCCCTACCACAAATCGCGGCAAATTCAAATCGTTGGTTAATTCTAGGGCAACCTTCACAGCAGTAAAAGTTCAGTTTAAAGAAGAGGCAACGGAGAAAGGCAGTCAATGTGCCACAGTCCGGGGTGAACCTGAGCCTCAACCCATAAGCCTCTTCAGGTGGCACGATCCTTAGCCAGCTCCCTCCAATTTCGCACTCCAAGTTTATTGAGGTCCTTCTCCACTGGAGTTGTACCACTGGTTCGCAATCGAAGATTCTTCGGGCTGGAGCAGTGTTGTACATGAGCTCAACATGGCCCAGCCATCTTAGGCGTTGAGTCCGTAGACGCTGACTAGACTCATGTCGCTGTACAGTCCGTACAATTCGTGGTTGAATCTCCTTCTCCGAGAACCTTCAACGCAAACAGGACCAAAGATTGAACGCAGAACTTTTCTCTCGAAGAGACCAAGCGGGTCTTCTTTCTCTTGAGACAGTCCACGCTTCATAGAGCAAAACAGGAATGACCAGGGTCTTATGTAATGTGTGCTTGGTCTTTCGAGAGAGGGCTCTATTACTTAATTGCCTCTTGAGCCCAAAGAAACAGCGTTTGGCAGGACTTACGCGTTTAATCTCGCTACTGATGTACGCACTATTAACTTCGGATCCGAGCTAGATGGAATTCTTTACCACCTCGAAGTTGTAGCTGCCTATGGTGACGTTCTGACCGAGTCGTCGATGCTGTGTGTCCTTTCTTAATGACATCTTGACCCATTTGAGCCGCTTCTGTCGCTGCCATCACGTCAATGTCATCTCCGTTTGCTATCAATTGCACGGAAGATCGTGCTTCTAGTGTTGGCGTGTCAGTTTAGACTCTATGTACACTGTCATATGCGTCCTTGAAATCGACGAACAGTGGGTGAGTGTCGCGTTTAAGTAAGTTTTGAGAAACAAATTCTAGGCTTTCTTCGCATCGTCGTTTAGCAATGTTAAATTTTTGGAAAGGTTTGTGGACGTTTGTGCTGATGCTGGGATGAAGGTTAAAGTGGACATATCACAGATTACGGTTTTGCAGAGCACCTGTACAATGCACTCTCCATGTTGTGTGGTTTCCCTTCCTCGGAGCATTTTCCACGATGGGAGGAGGAGTGCTGGACTTTTCTGCGGGATTACGTTGTTCAATGTTAAACAGTTGCTTCTTCGAACGAGAAAGGCCACGTTTCGACTGATTGGTCACGGGTACAAATGTCGCCATCATCACGACACAGTACGCTGGTCTTAAGGGCAGTTCCGTCATTTAGGCGATCGCTTGGCAGAGTCAGGAGTAGGTGGTTATAACGCCTGGTTATATCTTAAGGCCGGGCAACGAATGGACTGGAGATCACACCTGCTTGCATCGACTCACTGACCCCATTAGTCGACCATGCGGGTCACTGAAGAAGAAGCGAAGGCCTTTCTGACTACAATGAATTTAGCTGACCTCGATTTTATTTTTAGTGTTATCTTTTGATGAAGTTTTCCATTTCCTTTCGCAGTTGCTGCTGACTTTTTTTTATTAAATATCGACCATAAAAAGGAGTTCCTTCCCACCAGCCGTTAGTGGTTTCTAAATAAATTTCAAGCTAAGTTGTGACGCTTAGTGACTTAGTGGCCTTTCTAGCCTTCCGCAGAGCAACATCGACACATCTGATCCAGAAACATTACCAACGACGGTTGTTTGGGACTTCAAAACGAAGATTCTCCGTTCCGAAGGCACATTGTCCATGCCCCCTACATGACCCGCACACAATTAACTAGACTTCTGTATCGGTGCAGCTCTAGTAGGTGGAGGATGAATCCTTTCCTACAGACAACATGTAAATTGACGGCGAAAGACGCTCAAAGAACTGTGCTCTGCTTTGTGACTAAATGCCTCTGTATTACCTTCTGTGTAGCCGAAATACTTCGTGCGTCATCGAGCAGGATGCATGAGATTGTAAAGCTCCGGCATGACACCAGCGTCCTCTTTCAACAAGGGACTTGTGTCCTTAGTACTTAAAAATCAGGTCTAATCCTGTTCCTCATCTTCAATTAAATTCAAACGTCAAGCAAAGTTTACAAAAATCATCCTGCACAAGGACGACTCTGCCATGTCCCTCCAGACAACACTCTTCTGCCTCAAACCTACATCCACCTCTAAAGTCCCGCCTTCAGAAACTGCCTCCTCTGGTCTTTGCGCAACCCGGCGTCGGATGTTCCCACCTAGTTCCGCATT
Organism: Eristalis arbustorum; assembly: GCA_916610145.1. Classification (NCBI taxonomy): domain Eukaryota; kingdom Metazoa; phylum Arthropoda; class Insecta; order Diptera; family Syrphidae; genus Eristalis; species Eristalis arbustorum. The sequence continues at coordinate 23,760,875 of OU744316.1, read as the reverse complement.
TCCGACACGAAAGGACACCCAGCAAAGTGTGTCTATCTGCGAATCCTTTTTGAATTCCACCATTCTCCCGATTCGCTTGGGCTCCCCATTCCACTCGGTCGCTGGCAGGCAAAGCAGAGCAATAACAAACGAAAAGGCATTCATTCCAAAAGCGGACGACCACTTAATTGCAAAGCACTTAGCTACTAATTCCTTGCTGTGTGCCCCTTTAAATGGCAAACGGTGGCAAACAGTCATTCCGGTCGCCCTTCCAACACCCGGCCAATGGGTTAATGGCGTCGCTGTGGGCGCAAGGAGAAGCAAAAAAAACGGAGGATAACACGACCGACACCAAAACCAAAACACTTCGAAATGATTTATTATGCGAGCGCGCCATATTACATTACGTTGCAAGAATCGGGGTCCTTTTTTTCTGCTCTCGTTGCAGTGACAAAGGTCAACCGCCATGGCCGGGCCCGGCAATCAGGGCCATCACCACCAGCGCCACCAGTGCGACGTCCGCTGTGCTAATAAGTTCGCCGTCGGCACCCAGAGGACAGGCCAAAGAGGAAGCAGAAAAACGGACACTCTGCCTTGACGTGGTCTGCACATATTGACTGATGCCATGCCAGGCGGTCGGCGGTGGTGCGCCGGTGGCGCCAGATAAACTTTTCCAATGCATTCTCATTATTCAGTGCTTATTTCTGATTGATAAATGGCCCGAAGCGTCAAAGACGTCAAAGTGATAAATACGAGGCCGCAAACAAAGATTCACTTAGCCAGCGTGTGTGTGTTGAAGGGTGATGGAGGTCCTGCAGACGCCACACACACATGCCAGCCATGCATGGAAAATATGCTTATGCTCTCGGTTTGTTTATCCCCCAATCGGAGTATCTTAAGGAGCGAGCGCACACACATAACAAGGACTTCATTAGGGCACATTACCATTCATGGACTGATACATCAAAAGTTGGCCACTCATCCATCTTCGTTAGGACGTGTCATTCATTATTTTGATTTCAAACAGACTGGACACCAGATAACGATGCCTCGCTCGCATGGCTGTGTGCGTTTTCTTTTCGGTTTGTGTGGGCTTTGAAGAGACGGCAGAGCGGCTTTATTTTTCATTTTTGTTTCCATTTTTTCAGCAGAACGACGATGGCTTGGACCGTGTGCGCCGTGTGTACACCTCCTCGTTCGTACCTCCGATCGGCAGGAGGTCGAGAAAGTTTCCGAGAAGAGGATTTTCGTGAAAGGGCACACGGCAAAAAGGTTGAGACTTTCAACGGAAAATCACTGGTGGTCTGGAGATAAGTCCTTCAGTTACTTTGAAGTGGTGTCGGCTCATTGGTTGGAGGAGTTTCGAGCGGATGCCTTCTATTAAGTTTCGAGAGGGTGTAAATATTTTTGAAAGAGCCGACGATGGCGATGGCTTTCGGTTGGAGAGTGTTTGCTTCAGCAGGTGCTGAAGTGCTGGACTGTTGGAGTGGTTCAAGATGTCCTTGTCCTTGGCTGGGCGCCGGCTCTGGATTGAGTGTTGGAGTGGAGGAGCTTTGGCCAAATGAGCGACGTTCAGCTGAAGTGGGTCGGGTAGCTGCTTCTGGTAATGCGAAATCAAAGCCGGGCGACAGATGGCTTTGGGTGTCATCGAGTCTGCCGCAAATTATAGGTGAACCTTTGACGAGTAGTTCTTTGAAGGTTGAGACGTCGATAAAAACTAGGGAACTGTTAACATTCGTGAGGCATGGTTTGAGGGGGATTTGCACAAATATCAAAGGACATGTTTGCTACTAGAAGGTATGGAAGACGAACATCCGGCGGTGTTACTTCGATTCCCATGGAAGATCTAGATAACTGCCGTCCATTGGGGAACAGAGATTTTAAGCATTCCACTATGATTGTCTGCTTTCACATCTTATAGCGGTCCTTTATCTGATGCTCCACACTCGCTAAGGTGAGTTTAACGAGACGGGGGCTAAAATAAACACAAAATAAACAGAAAAGCGCTGAGCAGTTCTAAAAGATTACACGCAGAACTTTTCTCTCAGAAAGACTAATGACTGCTTTATCCGCTTTCGAGATTGTCCATGCCTCCGCGCCGTATAGCAGAACTGGGATGATCAGTATCTTATATAGAGTCAATTTGGTCCTTCAAGAGAGGGCTCTATTACTCAATTGCCTCTTGAGAACAGAGAAACAGCGATTGGCAAGAGTTATCCTACGCTTGATCTCGGTACTGATGTTGTTCTTAATATTAACTTGGGAGCCAAGGTAGATGAAGTCCTTTACCAACCCGATGTTGTAGTTGCCCATTGTGACGCCCTGTCCACAACTTCGTTCCCTCCCCTCTTGAGGACAGCATATACTTCGTTTTGCCCTCATTTACCGACCGGACGCATTTTATCCGCTTCCGTCTCAATGTTAGCAAATGCCTCATTCTGCTGAGTTCTGGTAATCACGTCGATGTCATTGGCTTATGCTCACAATTGCATGGACTTTGTTGAAGCAGGGCGATGTTGAAGAAATCACATGACAGCGCGTTGCCCTATATAAAACTGCTTTAAACACTAAAGGTTAACACTTTGTTCCATCAGTTGTCTATTTTGATCCCGAAAGACTTCTGTCCGGATTTTGTATCCATTGGATATTTGTTTTTGTTTCACCCATTGGTAAGTCTTTCGGACGTCATTCCTGCCATAACACCTAGCCATCTCCTCGACCGCGTGCTTCTCATAATCTTCCTTTTTCCTTCTGAGAAGCCGGCTCTTTTCCCAGCTCTTCTGTTCATAAAGATCACGAACTAACATAGTTTCTGGGAGACTTGATCGGCAAAGATCCTACCAGCTGAAAGAAATATATCTCTTAACGAGATATTCTAGGATAAAGAGGAATGTACCCAACATATGCTGTGCTACTATGATATGACATCATGCCTCTGTTTTTTAGGCCCACGTGTTGCACAAGTTACTCAGGCTGTAGATTGCACAAGTTACTGCGAGCATCATATATACGCTGATGATGTCCAGCTTTATAAAGTTTTCAAACTCTCCACTCAGGCAAGCGCACTTCGTGATCTCAATACAGATCCTCCTTATTTATTTGGTCACAAATGAATCATTTATCCCTGAATCCTTCCAAAACAAAGGCTCTCCAAATAAGCAGAGGAAATCTGTGCAATGCCGTTGACCCAGTTTGTATTAACAACAGCACTATCGAATATGTCTCTAAAATAAAAAATCTTGGAATCATCTTTAACGAACATCTTAGCTGGAAAGACCATATAAATGGTATCGTTCGCAAAATCTATTGTGTGTTACCAGGTCTCAGTCCAACCAAACCTTTTTTATCCGTTGAAGTCAAACTAAAGCTTATAAAGTCATTCGTAGTTCCTCTCATATTATACAGCTGTGAAATTTTCTCAAACATGGACTTTGAATGTTCTCACAAGTTAAACGTGCCTTTCAACAATTGTGAACGATATATTTTCAATCTAGATCGGTACGCCCACGTTTCAGATTTCGCTTTAAAGAATTATTGGCTGCTCACTTAATGTATTTCTTAAATATCGTACAGTTGTTGCTTTACATAAAATTATAAGTCGTCAGGCACCAGAATATTTATACACAAAATTACAATTTGCGCGTTCATAAAAGAACATTGAAATTAATACCACCTACACATACGTTTTTGAACACCGAAAGGCAATTTTTTGTTAGCGTAATTCATTTATGGAATGCACTCCCTCCGGAAATTAAAAGGGTAGGTACAGGGAACTATTTTGGAAAAAAACTTTTTGAATTTTATAAAACGACCAAATCTTTCTCTTCTTCTTAATTTTTGTCTCCTTTCCCCTTCTTCATTTCCTTTCCTTATCATTCCTTAGAATTAAGTTAGGTTAAGATAAATAAAAATTTGTTATTTTAAGAAAAAAACATTCCTGTACAAACTTATAAGTTTACGCTTAATTGTGCAGAGTTAAATGAATAAATACAAATACAAAATAAAAAAAAATAAAACATGTATGCTGATCCGTTTTTTTGAAGTTTCGGAAATTCAAGTAATTTGTTTGTTGCCGTGGGTCATTCGAGCTTAAATCGTTCCGACTGCGATGTTCCGGGTACTTCGACTGGTGCATAAGTTTATTCGCACGGAATACTTACCTTTTATCTGGAAGCCATTCTGAGCTTCTTTTGTTGATGGGACTGGTTGAGGTGCTTCCACTCATCAAGGCTAAACTGTCTTGCTTCAGTGACTTAGTTATCGTAACGCAGGTTCGGCCTTCCCTCTCATTATCGAACCAGAAAGCCCAGATTCGAGTACCTTCTTAGCTGGAGACAGGTTCTTACATCCGCCCCAAGTTTTTGCCGTCCAGTTGTCTGCTCCATACAGCTTGAGAAGCCGCGTTGAGAAGCCCTGACGATGGTCGGTTTTATTTGCAATACACAGTACAGTACTCTCGACAAGGATAGTAACTACGTATGCAGAACAACACTGTACGAGATGATCTGGATTGAAAAGTGAAGAACCCACGGCGATGTGTGCGTTTATCCTTCTTCTTCTTCTTTGATTGGCGCTACAGTCCGGGGTGGACCTGGGCCTCAACCAACATGCCTCTCCAGCCAGCCCGATCTTTCTCCAGCTGCCTCCAGTTGCGCACACCAAGTTGGTTGAGATCCTTTTGCACTTGTGTGCGCCATCTAGTGCGAGGGCGTCCTCTGTTGCGCTGTCCCAATGGCTCGGTGACGAAGACTCTTCGGACCGGAGCTATGGTGCCCATCCGCTCTACATGACCTAGCCACTAGGTGCATGCCGCGTCTTCATCCGCTTTCAATAGCGTCCATATCACTGCGCCATAGAGCAGGACTGGGATGATCAGAGTTTTATGCAAAGTCAATTTGGTGTTTCGAGAGATGGCTCTGTTACTCAATTGCCTCTTGAGCCCAAAGAAACAGCGATTGGCAAGAGTAATTCTGCGTTTGATCTCGGTACTGGTGTTGTTGTACATATTTACTCCGGAGCCTAGGTAGACGAAGTCCTTGACTACCTCAAAGTTCTGCTGCCGAATATGACGCTCTGTCCGAGAAGTCGATGTTGTGCGTCCATCCGTGATGGCAGAATGTACTTTGTTTTGCCCTGGTTTATCGCTAGACCCATTTTAGCCGCTTCCGCTTCAATGCCAGCAAACGCCTCATTGACGACTCGCTGTGTTCGTCCAATCACGTCAATGTCGTCCGCGTAAGCAAGCAGTTGAACGGACTTTTGGAAGATCGTGCCTCGGATGTTTACGTTTAAGTTTCGCACGATCTTCTCAAGTATGATGTTAAAGAAGTCACATGACAACGTGTCACCTTGCCTAAAACCTTTTTTGACATTGAAGGTCTCGTTGAGTTCGTTGCCGACCTTGATGGAACAGCGAGAGTTCTCCATCGTCATCCTGCACAACCTGACGAGTTTGGCAGGAATGTCAAAACTAGACATGGCGCTGTATAGCTCGTCTCTATGCACGCTGTCATATGCGGCCTTGAAATCGACGAATAGGTGGTGGGTGTCGATCTGCATCTCTTGAGTCTTTTCCAGGATCTGCCGTAATGTGAAAATTTGATCGATAGTGGACTTTACTGGCCTGAAACCGCACTGATAAGGACCTATCAGGTTGTTGACAAAGGATTTCAGGCGTTCACACAAAACGGCAGAGGGTATTTTGTATCCGAAGTTAAGGAGGCTGATCCCGCGATAGTTGGCGTTGTCTAGGGGGTCTCCTTTCTTGCGTATATCCAATGAGAACTAAATCAGTGCCACAGGTTCGCCTTGTCATGTCATGCATCTCTAGGGCAATTGATTATGCAGTGGCATGGGTGAAACCTCAAATAGATCGACACTGAAATAGCGTGAGCAACGCATAATGGTTAAGGTACGCTCGCGATTAACGACGATAGTATTTTGGTAAAAGATTCATCAGCCGTGTTTGCTGTGATGAGAGCGAAGACTCCATTGATGCGGGCATTCAACGTGGTAGCTGACTGCTCTTCTTCTTCGGCTTACATTTTTATTTAATTGTTCGATGGTCTCAATAAATGTTAAACTCCCAACAGACTGCCTTCTGCCATATGTGCTATGAAAAAGGAAGGCCACTCTTTACTTAATCAAAGTCGACTGACGGTCTAAAAACCAGAGCATGAGTAATAAGAGCGACCAAATGCTTTATTCACAATCACAACTTTCAGCCAGTTTGTCTCTTTAAACCAATAAAAGAATACGATTAATTTCATAGTGCATGTTTTTATTCAAGTGTCCATTCTTAAGATATCAACGACTAGAAGACGGCATCTTAAACCCATCCACCCTCACTAACGCACTTGTTTTTTTGTTCCTCTCTCTTTTCAGACGCCCACAAGTACTACAACGTCACACTGACAATCGAGCCTGAGTGGATACGACGGGGCCAAAGTGTCCGTCTCTACTGCAATTACGATCTTGGCGGTGATCCCCTGTACTCAGTGAAATGGTATCGCGGCCACCTGGAGTTCTACCGATACTCACCGTCGGAGAATCCGCCCGCAAAGGTGTTCCAGTTCCCGGACATAAAAGTTGACGTAAGTTCGTGTCCATTCATCTACATGCAGCCCACCCACCCTCTTCCCATTCAAATGGACAACATTCTGGACTGTGGGTCAAGTGCTGTGGACGCTTCCGTCCAGTGTCCCTCACCAAGCAAAACGTTCGCCTGTGTGTGGGGGAGTCTCTGCGATTTTTTGCTGGGCTCTGTGCAAATTGCATAGAAAGAAGAGAGGTGTGAAAGTGAAGGAGGAACGACCGTACTCATTTCTTATCTGTTCACGTGGCCATTAATCACGCAACAACATACAGAACTTGCAACCACCACGTTAAACGTAATTGATTCTCCCACTGAGACAAGTATTTTCCCCCCGAACCAGGACGACCAACCCACCCCGGCAGACAGCAGGCGGACAGAGCTGGAATGCCGGAGATTACCATAGAAGTCGTTCGTTCATTGCCACACGGTACGGCGTCTCTGGCTGCTGGCACCACAACACGGTGCACATTATCTGTTTGCAATTACTACCAAGAGTGGTCTGCAGACTGGCAGCCTGTTTATAGATGCTCCCCGTGCCGTTGCTCCGTGGCGCTGGTATGTGTCCTTGTTGTCTAATTACATTAGACAGCTCCCAACTGAGTGCAACAATTATGGCTGTGGCTCGTTCGTGGGTGGTTTTTAGAACAAAATCATGACATAATAGCATTTTCTTCACAATCTCAAGAATCGTTCTGCTCTGCCTCTTCGCCGGTTCCTTCTTATTCATCCTTCGTCCTTCGGTGTGGTGTGTCCTTCCCGGCAGTTTGCCCTTAAATTTAATGGCTTAAGTGTAAGTCGGAGAGGGGAAAAATCGCTCTGCTAAACGAAATGAAATGAAAACGTTTAAGCACTTTCCAGAAGGACCCATGGACTAAGCACCGAGGACCTTCACCCGATCTTCTCCGTTCTTGCGTGTTTCTTCTCTCCTTCGCACGCAGTTACCCCGCTCCTACGCCCCCACCAACACGAGTCCATTTTCAAAACATTAGTGGTGAGTGTTGCTGCTGCTGCCGGTTTGGATTGAAAAATAAAAAGAAAACTGCTTCACGCGAAACCACTAAGACTCGCCCGGAGGCGAAAGGGGCGCCACGCGGGCCGGCTCCCATCAAGCGATTCATTTCCGCTTGACAGGCGCACACACAAAGCGAACGAAACGAAAACGAAATCAGTGACGTCGAAGAGGGCGAAAAAAAAATCGTCCTGAAATTGAAACTCATCCTCCCGCCCCCCTTTCATCGTCACCCCGCAGATGTAATCTAAATTGTTTTTCATTTAATTTTTTTCCTTTTTTTTTGTCATTTTCCAGGTAACTGCCTCCAATGACACCCAGGTTACGCTGCGCAACGTCGGCTTCAAGCTCTCCGGGAATTTCTCGTGTGAGGTGACAGCTGATGCACCGTCGTTCCACACGTCGTTCGCTTCGAATGTTCTAACTGTTGTCGGTAAGTGATGCGTGTGTGCTTGATGCGGAGAATTGATGTCGGATGCCATCGTTGGGTGGTTAAAGGACATTCAATTTTTGCCTGTTTTTTCTTGTCTCCTTTTTTCTTGTTCATCTTTCAGCGAATGAATGAATACTCACCGGGTTACCGGGTGGCGGCGATTGTTGTCGTCGTCGGAGGAGTATCCTTTATCCATTTAATGCGGTGATGGCGTGAGTCTCAAAAGAATCACTGAACTGTGTGTGCGCCGGTGGATTCGAGATTGATCTCTCGATTGGTCTTCAATGGGTGCCCGCCCAGCTGGAAGGCGAAAAGTTGAATACACACATTTATGCCCGCATCCACCCTGGAGGTGGGAACTGTTGCGTGCAGCAACGCCCCTCTCTCACGCGAAAAAGCAAATCCATTGCATCATCCCTTGATCACATTTGACGGCTTATCCCCTCGTGAGCCGGCTTGACCCACATTCGCAGATCCCACGTCGAAAATGTTAAGACCCGGCGGCAGCTCCAATTCAGCGGAATTATCCCCTAATTACGGCAGTTTACTGACTTCTGGAAAACATTTGTATTTTCGTCGTTTTTCTGCCTCTGCTTCACTTCGCATTTATGGCATTTCATGCGGATCAGCTGCTTCATTAACGCAGTTAATTAATTTGCCACTCTATTGTGTCGGCCTGGCCGTCCCCTGTCCAGGCTCGTCGGCTGCCCGTCATCGGCCACCGGTCATTGCGTTTGCGGGGGTATTTCACGCCGTCACTGCAGCCGTACGGCGGACATGTAAATGATCCCGGGCTTGGGGCTGGCACGTGAAGAGCGTTTATGTGCGGGAAATCAAATTAAATATTTAATTATTTTAATTTATTCATAAGACTCGTGGGTGGCGGCCGAGAGTGAAAAAAAAAAGGACTGAACGCGCGTGAAGCTTGGATTTGCATTCTTTTGAATGTCATTCACTCGCGGGCCTTTGGCAGCAGCGATGAATCGACACTGTTGCAATCAGTCGCGCCGATTGAATGGAGCCCTTTGAATTGGACGGACGCTTACTGTGGTCGTGGTGCCTTTGTGCGCACAAGCCAGTCAATTCCTTTTATTTGATGGACGAGGAAGTTAGCGTATCTGATGATCTTGTGTACTGTGGATGCATTTCAAAGGGATGCTGCTTTGTGCTTGGCTTCAGAGATTCGCAAGAGATAATGTGCAGCTATTCAATGGACTCGTTTAAAGTCGATCTTGCTTAAAGTCCACCACTGCTTGTAAACATCGCCACGTGGAGTAGAGAGCAGTACGAGTTTATGTTGAAATTAGGCTTTGAGGCGCACCAGCAAGTCAGTGACAAAAGGTGTCACAAGCTACTCTTAGGAGTCTCTCTTCTTCTAGAAACTTAACCACGCTCTTTTTTCACCACTTTTAGTGATTACTCTTGCAACAACTTGACTTACAGAGCACTTTAGGGTCATCACCATTTTCAGACGCATGATCCATTTAAGGTGTCGCGAGGGTAAGGCACGCAATAGACATCTCCAAGCCACTCCATCCTCAACCATCGACTTTAACTCACCAGGACTTATGCCCAGGCGCAATGAAGCGAGTTTTTTGACTTGGCCCACCCACCCTTATCTTGGGTCTTCCAATGGGATGCCTACCAGCTGGAGTCGCACTAAAGGCACGCATCGGATGGAGACATTCGTGCCACGTGCCGTAGTTCCTTCCGTTCGGAGAAGCAGCTGTCCGACATTTAGTTCCCCACACACTGCCAGGTTTCTTAAGTTATCCCGGCGAGTAACTGCCACAACAGCACGAAGCAATCTCAACTCAGCTTGTATTTGCGATCTCATTCTGTCGGTCAGTTACAGTCAGTTCTGTCCAGTTAAAACAAATACTGAGTTGAAAACCGCTAGCTTGGCTTTGACATCTAGCTCGGTCTTTTACCCGGTAGCGGCCCTCCTGGTGAGAGGGCAACATGTTTGCGGTGTACGAACATATCTTCCCACAGCCCAAACCTGGCCAACAACGCGCTATCCCCTCACCCCATGACAAGAACAAGAGAACAGGCATTGGAAACCGCCGTCTGTCATCACTCCATTTGGAGCCTGGCCTGAATGGTGGCAGTATGCGAGCGTCTGGTGGCCGGCCAGTCCCACGCGGCAGCCGGTCGAGAGTAGCCCGATGAAGGTACTGGTCTCCTGAGCCATTACAGGGGTGTGGCGGAAATCGCGCCGTGTACAGACAAGTGCGTACGGAGTTCAACAGGCAACAGACAACGATATCGACAATGGCACTCTTGTCCTTTACGCGACGTTTATACTGAACAATGCAGCTACTAAACTGACTTGCTCCGGACATCACTACGACTAAGTAGTGTCTTGTCGAATGGTAAGAAAGATGAGACAGGATACCCCACAAGGATGACGCTTTTAGTCTAAATTACCATCCAACCCAAGGGGATCGCATGAAGCACGCTCTCAAAGTTTTGTCGAACAGGACCATTAGACCATTAGCTTAGATGTGAACTCGTCGACGAACATCATCAGATGCTCAAAATCACTTAATGGATCTCCTCCAGCTTTCTCGGATCATGCCAAGTATCTTAGCGTCGCAGTCGTACTGAACAGAAAGCTTAGTTGGAAACAAAATTCGCTAGAAAGAATGAAGAAGTTTAGGTAAGGTTGTAGTGACTGACTGCTAACGGGCAGTCACACTTAGGCCAGGATAGGCCCATTGTGATACCACGCGGATTGACTTCTCCTAACACTGGATCCATTTGGTGCTTCTAATGAAGCGATTTAGTTGACCAATGCTGGCACTGTTTACGGCCGCTGAAGTAGTAGGCTCCTAGATGTAGGAGCCTACGACCAGCAAGAGCACTACAGGAGCAGAGAGGGTGATGAGCATTTTCTACCTCCTCTTCATCCATGCAGCTTCTGCAAGAATCATTATATGGGGCACCCATCCTGCGAGCATATGTGCCAATTCCACAGTGTCCGGTAATAACTCCTATAAGAGTCCTTAATGAGTGCTTGCTGAGTCTAAGTAGACTGAGAGACCCTTTTAGGTCAAGTGATGGCCAGATTTCTTTTGTTTTTAGGCAGGTGGTGCCTTCTAGCCATTTGTCATTAGTGCTTTTAATTGTGTGAATCTTCAAAAGATGATAGGCTGTAGCGATCGGCATGGAAGGTGGTACCTCTGCTATTGATGGGGATGCGGTTGTACAACACCCGGCGAGGTCATCGGCTTTGCACTTTCCTGGTATTTCACAGTGTCCCGACACCCACATGAGGTGGATGGTAAAATGCTCAGCCATATCGTTAAGGGACAGCCTGCAATTTAGGGATGCTTTTGAGTAGAACATGACATTGTCCAGGGATTTTATAGCGGCCTGACTATCGGAACAGGTGATATCGCTTTTTGATATGCGTGACAGCGCCTTTTTTAATTGCTATGGTTTCTGCCTGAGAGATCAGGGAGCTTCACGGAGATAGCAATGTTAAGATCTTGAGAATAGACACCCTCACCCACCCCTTCGTTTCATCTGTGAAAATACGCAGATGATCTTCCAGCGTTAGCCTGCCATTTATCCAGTCGGATCTGGAAGGAATGTTGATTGAGAATTTCTTCTCGAAGATAGCCTGGGGTAATAGGCGGTCAGTGTCGCTGGAAGGAAATTGAATTCCTTAAGAATGGTTGAGTGGCCAGTGTTGAGTTCGGACCACAATCGGAGTGTTTTGAGTCTCAAGGCTGTGCTTGCTGCTGTTTGTTTCCCGAATATTTCAGATGGAAGAGAATATTCAGTCCGTCTGACGGAGTACTTCTCAGTGCCCCGCTGATACACATGCAGGCCAGTCTTTGTACTTGATTGGGTGCATTGCAGTTGATAGCCTTGTTTAGTGCTGTCCACCAAACTGAGACTCCATACAGAAGTGTCGGTCTGACGATAGATGTGTAAGCCCAGTGAGAATAAAGAACCACCGGACTCTATGGCTGAAAAAGGGCCATAGGTACGAATTTGATAATCAATCCCAACATAATGAGATATCCTTACACTGCCGTTCTATGACGGCCGGGTGCACATCAACCACAAGGGCAATGCCCACATCACCAACCGCAAACCTAGACATTTGTGGCAAAGAATTTGTAGCACAATCGACGCTAAGACTGAAAGCATTCTCACAATGGAGGAATGTCAAAGGTCATGCCAGCATTCGAGACCCATTCCGATTTCTAGATGAACCCACAGACTGCTTAGTCCCAATCTTTGGCTTCAATATGGGATATGGTGGCGAAGTTGGTTGGGTGCATGCCCTTGGTAATAGAGGTCCGAGGTTCGGATCCCAGGGAAAGCAGAAGTTAATATACTTTTATCTGGTTTTCAAATCTGGCCAAGTAGCCATTTGCCGTTGGGATCAAATGGTATCACAATGGACCAAAAATGGTTTTAGTGTGCTGGCAATGTCACTGGCAGCCCAAACTCCTAACCTAACCTAGACTTCGATATTAAATATACAGCCAGAATAACGAGCAGCCAAATGACGTCTATACGGAAGGATCGAAGACCGATGGTGGAGTTAGTGCGGATATCCACTGAAAACGCCTCCGAATCTGGAGGAATTGTAGACTACTAGACACTGAGCTGCTGGATGTAAAGCCATTCCACAGAGAGAGCTAGCGATCGGCAGTTACCGTTAAAGATGGAACCTCAACACATGCCTACATGCGAAAAAAGTATGGCTAAAATTGGACCTACGAAGCACCAAGACCATTACCATACCACGCAGAAAAAACCAGAGTAACCTAGACTGACGTCTAACAAAGCTATTGGAGCGGACTGTCTGTCCGCTGAAATATTTAAGGCAGCTGAAGATGATCTGGTAGGGCGCATGCACCAGCTCATCTGCAAGATATGGTCTGAGGAAAGCATGCCCGACGAGTGGAATCTCAGTATCGTTTGCCCGATCCATAAGAAAGGAGACCCCTTTGACTGCGCCAACTATCGAGGGATCAGTCTTCCTAACATCGCGTGTAAGATCTTCTCTGCCGTTTTGTGTACCCGTCTGAAGCCGGGAAGGTACTTGAAAAAAAAAACACAAGAAATGCAAATCGACTCTCACCATCTGTTCGTCAATTTCAAGGCCGCATACGACAGCGTGCATAAAGACGAGCTATGCAACCCAACGCCAACACTAGAGGCACGATCTTCCAGAAGTCCGTGCAATTGTTAGCAACGCCGATGACATTGACGTGATTGGCAGAACTCAGCGAGCCGTCAATGAGCCATTTGCTAACATGGAGACGGAGGTGGCTAAAATGCATCTGGCGGTGAATGAGGCCAAACGAAGTATATGCTGTCCTCAAAAAAGTACATACAACATCGACGTCTTGGACGGAGCGTCACAATGGGCAGCTATATCTGCATACTGCATCGAGATCAAGCGTAGGATAACTCTTGACAACCGCTGTTTCTTTGGGCTCAAGAGGCAATTGAGTAATAGAGCCATCTCTCGAAACACCAAATTGACTTTGTATAAAACTCTGATCATCCCAGTCCTGCTATACGGCGCAGAGACATGGACGCTATTGAAAGTGAATGAAGAAGCTTTTGGTTGTTTTAAGAGAAAAGTGTTACTTGCAATCTTTGGTCCTGTTTGCGTTGACTGGTTCTGGAGGAAAAGATTCAATCACGAACTGTACGGGCTGTACAGCGATATGAGCCTAGTTGGGCGTCTACGGATCCAACGCCTACGGTGGCTAGGTCATGTAGAGCGGATGGACACCTCAGCTCCGGCGCGAAGAATCTTCGAAACCGAACCTGTCGGGCAACGCAACAAAGGACGCCCGCATTTAAGGTGCCGCACCCAAGTGGAGAAGTACCTCAACCATCTTCGTGTGCGAAACTGGAGACAGCTAGCCAGAAATCGCGCAAGTTGGAGAGGCTTGGTTGAGGCCCAGGTCCACCCCGGGCTGTAGGCCACACAAAGAAGAAGAAGAGGCGAGTAGGAGTCCCTACGTGACTTTGTGTGAGACTAGGATTACCATACAACGAAATCTCTAGCAGGTGTGTGAGAAAGGAAAAGGAAAATCCTTATGGCACCCGAGTGAACTAGCGGAAATTTTGTCAGCTGCAAGATAGTATCAGCCTAGGTGTCGATGTCGTGTCCTAACTAGCCAGTTACAGTGACATAGGATGTGTTTTGCAGTTGCTTCGTTCTCCTGGGCAGTGGCCACTAAGTTAACCTGAGGTTACACCAATCTGACACTTTGTGAGCCTGAGGAGATGTTTCGTTCTATTAAGAGAAATAATTTATAGGAACTTTTTGGCTTGCCTGTAACCTTCCGTCTGCATCCAGTAATGGTCGGCCATGTCCCTGGTCGTGGCATCATGAATATTGATGCGGCGACTTTTCTGGCTAGTAGGTCGCTGACCTGGTATGCCAATGAGGTTGACTCTGTTTGTGTTGATCAGCTGGTTCCAGGTTGTAGTCAGTCCCATACTAGTTTGGAAGTTTCCTCGTGGGTTTTGAGGGCTAGAAGAGCAATTTTGATGTCTGAGAGAATATAGATGTACCTGTTGGTGATAGCTCTGTCTGTATTTTCTCTGAGGTAGAGTTCAATTGCGAATGTCTCTGCTTGCTCCATGCTGTGTTATGTAAGGGTGTTGGTGTTCACTCCGTATACTCAAGCTCCAACACTTCTGTTTTGGAGGCATCTCTGTACCAGATATGGGACCCGCGAATGAAGGTGGGTCTGTTTTGCTAGTAGTCGTGAGGGGCGAGTGACCTTAGAATCTTGGCTGACAAGCGCTGCTAATAGTACGTCCACCGTCATAGAAATTTACTTGATATGAGTTCTAGCAGCATGTTTGATTATGTAAACGTTGGCTACATCGGACTGTCTGACATCGATTCAACCTGATTTGTTCAGTGCGTTTGTTCGTGAATCAAGGCATGGAATTTAGACGGAAAAGTCGCAAGCATATTTGGGCGAGGACCTCAAGCAACACGCTTTGCCTAAATGATGGCAAAAAAAATGATGAACAGCCAGTCATTTAGTAGCAGTAGCTGAAGAGGTTTATTGGTAGAGGCCCACACCCAACGTGGATTGTGGCGTCGTAGAAGTAAGAATTTGATTCCGAAGATATATGTGGGCGACAGCCTTGACAGAGGACGTTACCACAGTTTTGAGCATCTGATAAAATCTCTGAAGGTCCATGAAGGTGAATGGATTCTCTACTAATGTCGTTCAGAGGTCATTGCGTTTAAATTCTTTTATACATTACCTTGACACAATATTCATCGTCCCTTTTAACGATGCTCTTCACCTGACCCCCATTCAAAAAACTTTTCAATCAACAGTTCTATCGTCGCTCGCTCCCACATAACACATCTTCCCACTCGCGGGATCTAGAAAATCCAATCATCATCTGCGACCGCGGCATGGGCAGCGACTTTTCAAAGCAAGACCGCGAAACGAAAAACGGACAAATGCGAAACCCATTCCGGCAAATGGAAAAATATTGTCAGCTTCCGAAGTAATTACTCACAATTTTCCGCAACTTACTAATCCGTCGCGGAATACGACCCTCAACACACTGAGCGTTCATTTTGCCAGCCCCCACCCCACCACGCCAAGCAACACCAACGCAATCGCCATCATCCAGCAGCTATCCATGTCAAAGCGACCCTCGAAAGCGGAAAGGATCTGCAAAAGGAGGAGCGATGAAGCAGCCAAAAGCGCGCGACAAGCTCTCCAATCCGACAACGCAGGGACATCGCACTGAAAAAGGACACTCAACGAAATGATGATGACGACGGGAGTGGGTGGAGAGTGCGACGAGGAGGCAACAAAGAAAAGAAAAAAAACTTTTTTCCATGTGATGACAGACGATTTATTTGTCGGTGATTAATGTTTGGCGTGCTAAAAGAAAAACTTTCACAAAAACTTTCTATCTTCAATCTTTGATGTTCCCATCGCAGGACGCAGCCATTTCGGGTGGCGGGTGAACCGCTGCTGAAGGGGGTAACGTTGCTCTACGACAACGTCTCCGTTGAGCAGAGCAGAAAAGAAAATTGGATAAAAAAGAGCACCAGACTTCGGAGGAAAATGAGAGGAAAAGCGTTTTCTTTTCGTCGCGAGACAAGAAAAATCAACATTTTTCCTTGCACAGGATAAAGGATAACAAACTTCTTGCTGAGCACTCTTTCCTTCAGTGGAGTCGCTGTTGCAACGAGCAACGACTCAGCTTAGGATGAGACGCCTCGCCACCTCCGAGGACGACAGCAAAGAGATTTGTAGATAATTTGCCGAATCTAGATGATGAATTGCCGAACAACGCTTCTTATTAGCAGTTTATCTCTTTTTAATAAGGACTCCCGGGGACTGGGTGAACTTGAACGACAACGACTCGGCACGGCATGGACGTGGTAGTTTTTCGCCGTTCATGGCTGTTGTTCTGCTGTAAAAGTGTCTTCGTCGTCGTCGTCGGGGGTGTTGTCATGGCAGGAGACAAAATAATGCCGTGGGAAGGAGGGGCTTATTTGGGGTGTCTGTCTGTAGCGAACGCACGCCAAGGCGATTGCGGCCGTCGAGCGATAAGACGACGGATGGGGTTCGGTGAACGATACTTGCGTTGTTCTCAAGGATCTCTTACTTGGTCTTAAGAGGTGGCTGTGCCTGGGCTCGTTGCCCTCTTAAACGACTGTCGGCGATAAATTGTCTGGCTGGAGTCTCTGTCTCTACACATGTGCGGTGGAGAGGCTTGCTTTATCCCGTCGGTTGAGATTAAGTGCATTTTGATAGAGTCCCGTCCAGAATGCGACATTTTAACGTTCGATAATCCGCAAAGTCCGTCTTTGGGATGCAAGCCCTAGTCAACCCCCACCCCCAACGTCAATTAGCAGACAGACCTGTTACACGGCAACGGGAGCACTTAGTGCGGGAAAATGCCTTCACACACCAACGCCACAGCCGCAACCGCCCACAGCACAGCGACCACCATGAGTGATGGTAACGTCGACGACGACAACAACAGCATTACCATACGCACAGCCGCACCAATTGTTTACGATGACGGCAGACCGTAAAACGATTTAATTCCCGCTCCTGCCGCTCTTGTGTATTGCTTTCGGGGGAAATTCAATATGAGACTGAATTTTGAATTTGTTACCTCCCCCAGCCGGCATCCACCATCCGTCTAAGTGCACGAGCAGAAATTCCCTCGACGGTGTTATCGCTTTTATGGCACATCGCTGCCGCCGCCGCCGCCGCCGTGCCGTCGTTGCCGTCAGATGCCTCGTCGTCTGCAATTCCTAAACGCGTTGTCGAGCATCCTGCTGCTGTTGCTCCACAGTGCCAGTCCCACTCGTGTGGCCCCAGTCGGAAAGGGTTCAACAGGGCGGTGACGGCGGCGCGGCGGAAAATATTTGCGGAAGGAACATCGTTTTCGGGACTAAACTATGCCATGGGAGGTGGATAAATATGATATCACTTTGGCACACAGGATATCACTGTTTTACATGAGCACACGTTTCGGGGCACAGGCCCGCACCCAAAGATTCGCCAGGGAATCTGAGGAGAATTGAAAATCAATTTATATTCTTCACAGGAATTCCCGTGACTATGGGTGGATCTGGATGTGTTTTTTGTGCCCCAATGTTTTGATTTTCTCTTTCTTGTGCCGCCACCCCCTGCTGCCTCCCACCCACCTGTCACAAGCTGACACCGACATCCTGGTACCTGTGTGTCTTGGAATTTTACATTTAAATGCCATGAACATAACACTTCCCGGAGGAGCGGGCTGCGCGTTATGGGACGTCTTGTCGGTGGGACGTCACTTGACATAGTGTCATCCGTGAGGTGGTCGGGGGGTGTGTAGACTTGTATCGGAATGAAACTGAAAACTGCTTCTGTCATCACGGAGCTATGCGAAATGGGTCACAAAAATCGGAAGAATCCCGCTTCGGCTGACGTGAGTGTGAAAATTCCTCATAAGCAATTGCGTCTGCTAAGGCGGCTTTTACACGAACTAAATTCGTCACTAACGGGACTCTTCTTGTAGGCAAGGGAAGTGAAGCGTAAGGGGGGTTGACCGAATTGCATGTACACGAAAAATCTTGGGATTCGGCCTATTCTCTTTTGTCACCCTTCGCTTATTTTTCGAT
Organism: Eristalis arbustorum; assembly: GCA_916610145.1. Classification (NCBI taxonomy): domain Eukaryota; kingdom Metazoa; phylum Arthropoda; class Insecta; order Diptera; family Syrphidae; genus Eristalis; species Eristalis arbustorum. The sequence goes on along the minus strand of OU744316.1, from coordinate 23,742,706 downwards.
TGCTTCATTCTTGTTCTCGAAGCGATGGGTACTGCATGGATGCTATACATATGTGAGAACGAGAAGGGGCATGTGTGTGAAAGGGTGACAAGATGATCGAGGATCGAGGTTCATTCTTCGTGTTTTCCCTTATCTTTTTTCAATTTTTCCTTTAGTATCGTGTGCGGCCTTGTGTGGCTGGTACACGGACGAATTATCAGATGCGTACCACAGATGTTTGATGAGGCCGGGGATTGTTGGAATGAAAATGCATTTTATTAGGGGCTTTATTGCAGGAAGACCTTGTTGATGATGTTATGCTCTTATCTACTGTTTATTTAATTTTTAGAATATTTTTTGGGATGTATTTTCAGGATTTAAATATGGATGCATATGAAATTTATTGTCATGAACCCTTTTAAGTACGCATGTAATTGCGCAAAAAACTGCAACTTTTTTTAAAAACAATTATCAAGAGGCTGTTTTTATTGTTTTTGTTTTGGGTACATGTTACATAATTGTCAGTAATTTGATTCGCAATGTCTATTCTATTTGCTGTAAATGTACATAAATGTATCACAGCATGCATTTCAACATTTAAAGCGTCACTTTTAATTTCTCCTTATCAGACAAATTTTCTCCGCGCAGAACCACCCGCGTTCGCGACGAAATAAAAATGACGAAAAATCCCAATCGTTGGGATCGTTGGGATCGTTGGGATATTGTGTGTAAAAGTGGCTTGCGATCACAAAAGGGAATACGATAGAAATTGCTGCTCGACTTAACGCAATGTAAAAGCTGACTAAGAGATGGAGGTATGCGACAGGAGCCGTGATCTTCTGCCTCGCAACAAAAGGGGTTAATGTGAAAGGATGGTTACCCCTTGACACCGTAGTGCGGATGGCATTTTATTTATTTGCGGAATAGTGCGCCAGGTCGAGACGACCTTTTTCGGCAGACGACACTTAATCGCCTTCGTACCCATCTCAGCTATAATCAGGGCCTCGGCCTGCTCATTTTTAATGGGCTGGTGATAAGATCAAGTGACGGGGTGACGTTATCTTTGAAGCGGGAGGGAGACTTCACTCGGTATCAGAAGATGGAGGAACCTTAGGTTGCTTAGAAAAGGAAGAACAAGGATGATCAGATATGAGAAGAAAGACATTTAATTGGACGTCACTGACAGTGGTATGGACACCTGGGTTGTAGACGAATGACAGTGCTACACCTACAAGAGGTGCCATAATAATGTCATCCAAATCGTAGTCTGGTGATGGCCCGCAGCGTTGTATGTATCTGCGTCGACCCCAACCTCGACGTCGTAAGTTCAATCGCTGGTCTGTGCGAAAAAGACATTTTTAAAGCCCCATCTTTTGAGTCACTGTCAACGCTCAGAGAACATTCCTGCCTAGAAAATGCTTCTAAATTTGGCCGTTCGGAGTCGGCATAAAACTGTGGGTCCCTTCATGCAGGGCCCTGGCCCTCTACGATCTGAAGCCCAAAATATTATTATCATAAATCGTTGTCTGTCAATGCCACGGTCATTTCGAAAATACTAGACCCGATAGTCTCCATCCCAGCTCGTTTCTCGATCCGTCAGTGAACTGGTCATGTGACTAATTCTTGCACGAATCTTTTTGGTTAAGCCTGCGTTATTTTTGGTATCCAAAAGGCTTTCATCCCATTGAACAAAGAAGCACTTAAAGCAAACGCGTCTAGACTGCTTGAAGTCTGGCAAACCACCTTACAAAATATGGCATGCCACAGGGATAAGTACCATCGCCTACCTTCTTTTAAACGTGCATCAATGGACTTATGTCTGTCGCGTCGCATCAAACACATTACTTTGCCTATGACGGTGCTCTCAGTTCATCAATCTACGTGGCAGTATTTACAAGGATGATCGAGGTATTATAAATGACAGCTTGGATATTAGAGAGAACACCCTAGTACAAAATTTCATCTTGAGCTCAAAGAAAAAGCGATTGACGAGAGTTATTCTGACTCTGCTGTCGCTGGTGGCGAGGTAGACGCAGTCCTTAACTACTTCGAAGTTATATAGACTGCATAGCGTATCAGCACATACTTCGTTTTATCCTCATTTATCACTAAACTCATTTTAGCCAGTTCCCTTTCAATGCTAGCAAACGTGTTACTGAAATCTGTGTTCCACCAACGCAGTCTACCAGCTATTCTACCGACTTTGGAAAGACCATGCCTCTTGCCTTTGGGATTGAATTTTGCACTACCTTCTCCAAATTAAAGTCTAAAAAATCATTTGAAAGCACGACGGCTTGTTAAAATCATTTCTTGATGTCGAAGGCCTCGATGATTTGGACCTTACTGGAGCAGTGACGAGCTTGGAAGAAATGTCAAAACTAGTCATGCCGCTGTATAGCTAGGTCGTCTCTGTGCACCCTATAAAATGCAGCCTTATGCAGGAATCCACGAGTAGATCGTGAATGTCGATTTGTCTCGTCTTGGGCCATTTCCAGGATCTGCTCTGTCGTGAAGATTTGCCGTTGGTAGACTTCCCCGACCTAAAAACGCACTGATAAGGACCTATCAGTTTTTTGATGAATGGTTTTAGGCACTCACACAAGAAGACAGAAATGATCTTATACGGGATTCTAAGGAGACTTATTCCTCGGTAGTTGGCTCAAATTTTTCTTGCACAAAAAAATGGAGAATCCGAACCTGTGGGCCAAAGCAACAGAGGAATCATGACGTTTGCAGTTTGATGCGCAACTATTTGAATTAAAGTTGTTGACGTAGGGATTATGACAGATACATGCCACATAATTCTCAGCTATTGACTCAATTTCCCGACTTACATGTGCTAGAGGTCTGCATGAATCATTTCATCATTTGAATTTTCTTACAGTGTACAGTACTTCAGTGTACTCTATTAATTGAAATCATTCGGAATAGTCTGCACTGAAAATGAGTACTGCTATTCGAGAAACAAACATTGTACAACATTCGATCACCTGATAACGAAACGAATACACTGTTTGATTTCGGTCTGATTCGTGGGTGTTTTACTGAAATGAATCAAGTTCACGCATAACTGGTCAAAATACACCGAGTAGACCGAGTACATCGACTACACCGAGAACACCGAGTACACCGAGTGCACCGAATAAAAAACAAAAGAATTGGTTGCTCTCTGTCTCAAACTTTCATCGAGTGTAGGAGTTATGATCGTATTATTTACTAACAAACGATCAGAGCCAGTGAAGCAAAAATAAGTTCACGCTGTAAAGACGCCATGACACTGTGCATTTTTCGCCTTTCTGGTCTGTGTGTAGTATGGAAGTTACCGTATGATTCTCCATTCTTTGAAAACGCGTTATAGAATAAAGACCTGTAACAAGAACGAGCTCCGTGACAATGAAAACACAAATGTGACTTTATTTGATGAGTTTAATGTATTACAGTGGTGGCACATGCATCAACTCGAGTTCCCCCTTTTATACAAAAAAATTTGTAAAATATTAGCTAGAGCTTCGGAGTGGGTCTTTTCTTCGGCTAGACAGTTGATCTCAGAAAAAAGTAGTGTCATAAGTTCCGACTAAGTTTTGGTAAACCAATTAATGTTCTTAAATTAGCTTGCTAACAAAACCGAAATTTGTATTAATTTCAATGAACATTGAAATGCCTAATATTTTGGAAAAAAAAACATAATTGCACATCCTTATTATTCTGCTACATTTTGAATACACTAAGAATAATGAGTGTACATAATAATAATAACCCAACATGTACTCGGTGTACTCGGTGCACTCGGTGCAGTGTACCCGCTTAATCCGAGTACACTGAACCTAATGTTTGGTTATTAAAGGGTGAAGTACTCACTCAGAAATCAAATATAAGATGCTTCAATCATTTCTCTTTTCAAGATGTGAGTCAAATGAATCATGTACTCGAAGAAATATGAATGTCTTCAAGACATTCATTGCAGACCTCTAACATGTACTTCTCCTCATGATCCAACTGACTCCAAGCAGTTATCCAAATGCTCACTCCACCATAACTCCATCAACTTACAATGTTCACAAGGAAGTTTACTACTATAGTCGACTTAAGCTATCGAGCTAATTTACAGAAATAATGCACCGTTATAACGACATCGATCCTTTTTCGTTAAGTTTCGTTAAGTTTTGCTGCTGCATATTTGTTATTGATTGATTGATTGTTATGATTGAAGATGTTGACACTCAAATGAGGTGTGCGCTGAGGTAAGCAAAGTACTCAAAATTTGGTGACAGTTGGAATAGATTGTTCGAGTCATCAGTGATGCTCGCTCGAATAAGAAAATACCATAACTTGCTTCACGTTGGTTATCGTACGTCGTGGAAAGAGATCCGACGCAGAACTGTATTATTCCTTGGCATCTTCCGCTTCAGATGACGGTGCACTTGTAGAGTCCCAGTGGGTTTGGCAGACTGATTGCTGATGATCCCAGAATTCGTAAAAATATTTGGGCTTCGCATAAGGAAGATCTTGGTCGCTGCTTCGGCCTGCTGGATGAAGCCGAGTTGTAGGAATTTTCGAAACCACGAGATGGCGATCAGGGCTTTCATCGTCATTTTTAAGACTATCGTCATCGTCAAAGGTTTGCTTCGTGTAACTCTACAATCTAATCGTTCCGTCGTGTCATCAATCGTTTGTTTTGACAATTAAATGTGTTGTACGCAGCATCGTCATTCGGTCACAACTAATTTGTTCGGTCAACTAAATATTTTTGATTTACACGAAGCAATACAATTGTCGAAACGACGTGGTGAGACGATTGGCGCCTTTCGGTTGACTTTCGCTATATAATTTCCATGCAGACCCTCAGACAACAGGGTTAGTGTGTCGATGACGTGCATACCTACAGTTCTTCGTGGACTCTGAATACCTGACTTGGAACCACCTCTGTAGAAACACTGGCTGCGGACATTTATGAACATCTTTGCTTGTCGTCACTAAGAAGTGGTTGCTTGGTCAAGTTCACTCGGGCACCACGAAATTTGCAAATTATTCCCTCACAACCCAGTGCCCTTAACCTTAAATTTTGAGCAGAATTCAAGCAGATGACGAAGTCGGGACATACACAATCGATTTAAGCTCTGCGTTTGACTCACGCATAAGCTTGTTACGTCAACCGCTCTCAAGGATAACAAGCAATTGCTTCAGTGTACCTCCTGCTTTCCCCCTCTCTCGGGCACCTGAAACCGCCCACCAGCAATCACGGCAGCCCAATGCACACAAGTCGCACCACAAAACACCTTGCACGTGATTAGCTTCTTACGCTTCGAATGCACTACAGGTAGCAGCGCAGCTACGCCACAACCAGCCACGCCCACCCACAATGGGCAGTGAAGGAAATTAATTTTGATCTTAAGCGATAATCGCTGCGGATTATGTCCGACATGACAAAGGGCCGTCGCGCCGCCGGAAGGCCGTGTCATGCGAGCTGCAGCCGGCAGCCCACCCGTCCCAGCACGCCCACCGAAAGTCCGAAATGCAATTAGAATTTAATTAATAACGTGTTTGTTTATTTCAAAGAGCAAATCGCACGCGGCGCATTGAGTGGGAATTAATTGCCGGGTCGGGGGTTAGATGGCGGTCGTGTCCACCATGTGGGGGCAGGACTCCTCGGTGAAGTTCCGTGGGTGGACGAGTCCTTGCTGCTCCCGGGCGCGCTCCCTCAAGTAGGCGAGGAACTTTTCCGTGACCAGCTCCGAGACGGCCGGTCCGACGCCGGCCATGGGCTCAATTGTGCACCGGTACTCGGGCATGGGCGGCACGTAGGACCTCGGCGTGAGTGTCGGTGGGTCAACCTGGAAGGGGAAAGAGTTAGTCTGGCTGTTGAATGTGTGGAGTTGGCGACATACGCAGCAGTAGAAGTCGGTGTCCTGGGGCAGCACCCGTTGGCGTGGTGGACTCGGGTCGTTGGGAAAAATGTCGGAGTCGTCGCTGCGGTAGCCCTTGAGACTCTGCACGCCGGACTCGGGGATGGGCGAACCCAAGTCCTCCTCCTCGGCTTCTTCTTCGTGCTCCTCGACGGGAACCAGTCCGAGGATCAGATCGTCGGCGTCCTTGCTCTCGAAGCAGAACTTTGGCATCTTGGCAGCCTGCTCGGGTGGTATTCCGACCGTGGTCTCGAAGATGGTGGTCATCTCGTTCTTAGGGGGATCGTCCTTGGCAACCGCCTTTGATGTTTCCTGTCGCGGTGCCCTCGGTGGGACCTCAACTTGCTTGGGGATGGTCTCCTGCCACTCGGGGGGAATGACAATCGGCCCGCCGAGTTTGTCGCAAGGATAGCCCGCGTCAGGCAACTCCTTGGGACTGACTGATTGAGGGTTCGCAAGGTTTCCCAGGTAGACACACTTGACGTGCTCCATCAGGTGCTCTGGGCTCGTGAAGGTCATGCCTTGGGCGGCTGCCCGCTCGACAATGCCTACGATCTGCTGCAGATCAACGGGCGACTTGAGCGACTCATCGGCTTTGTACAGGTCGCACACTTCGTCGGACTGCAGGTAGGAGACGACACTGGACGTCTCCTCGATGTCGCACTTGTTCGCCTTGGCCGCCTCGATGACCAGCGACTTTAGAGACTCCAAGCTGGCCTCCGCTTCCTCGGCGGAGGGGCTAAGTGACGATGTCGAACTCTTGTCGGGCCCCTTGACCTGCTCCTCCTTGACGAAGTCGAAGCTGTGGGCCGACGTAAGGTCTGCACTGAGGTCCGATTGAATCGATTCCAGATCGACGAAGTTGTAGCTCTCCGCATTCCAGTTGGCCGCGGTGAGCTGGTGCAGCCACGTCCAGGGAGGACCGACCTCGCGGAGCATTTGGAAGGCCTCCTGATCGAGGAACTCGCGCACGTTGTTTGTCGTCTGCTCGGACTGCTTGGCGCGCTGCTCTCGAATTTTGTCTTCGATTGCTTGGGCCTTCCTCATCTGCTTCTCGCTGATGTAGTGCGGTCCCTTAGCATCCTCTGCGACTGGGTCGTCGCCGGTCTGCACGGGGAGAGACGGTGAATGGGTCTGGTGGTGGGTGGCGATGTACTTACGTCCGCGAGCAGCAGCATAATTGTGTCGAAGTCCTCACACTTGGCGAGCAGCTCCCTGGGATCGCCGAGCTCGGAGTTGATCATGAAGTTGGTCGTGTCTGCGCTGGTCAGGCTGACTGGGCCGTCGCTCTGGAAGAAGAAGATGGTGGATAGGATGAAGATGAGCATTTTTAAGAGGAAACCTATCTTCTGTCGTTTCCGAAGAACGGCGAGTCTACCCCTAGTCCCTATCGGGCCAACCGAAGTATCTTAAAGTGGCGACGTTGAGCACCTCGAGGGAGCAGTATGGTGTGGACCAGCTCACAGGCCAGCACTTCAAGCACTGCCACGTGCCACCAAAGTGATTGGGAATCCTTCACCTCATCATCTTCCCCTCGAATTGACATCACTCACAGCATGTAATACACCTTCGATCGACCACCCCACCTTAACCCAATCAAATATTGACTCACCTCCTCGTTTGCGTTGAGGCCCCTGAACTTCGCTTTGCACGACTTTATGATGGTGTCCTTCAGCAGCGACGACGACAGCACTCGGGGCAATCTGTCCATCGGTCTGGGCTCCTCCAAGTCACCCCAGGGCCTGCAAAAACAAACAGACTTACTGGGTTATTCATCACAGCCTCGGCGATACCCTCGACTGAACTCGACACGCTGCTGTGCCATCGCAATAATTAGGCCCAAAACCGAAGCCACACACGTGCACACACCACCCGGGCTGTGGTTCGCCGCTGCATCTGGGGCTGTGGGCGTTGCTGGCGCTTGTCTGACAGGAGGTACGTATACTTACAGGACTAGTTGGCCATTGACGAAGCACTGCTCCTGGCTGCAGTCCAGGCCGGAAATAAAGTTGTAACAGATCTTGAGCATCCAGTACGGCAGCCGGGCCATGCCGCCCTCGACGTCGTCGGACAGGAGTTCGCAAATCATCACCATCGATTGGTGCGGTGACTGTAAGGACACAACGTACAAGGACATACATATTTTCACTCAGTTTTGGGCTCATTAGCACACGTCGACAGCGGACAGCGAGGAGATTGTGTTCGGGGGTACGTGTGTTTGCACGAAGTGCCTGTTTGGGTGGTGGTCACTGAGGGATGCTGGGACTCTGCAATTAGTGTCCGAGTTCGAAGATGTTTTCGGACTCGTGGTTGAAATTCAGGCGAATCAAAGGGACTCAAGGTGGCGCAGTGGATGTGCGTCGGTGAAGGGCTGTAACTTGAGGGTGATTTGAGGCAAAGTTCTTTGAAGGGTGTATCTCTGTTCCCAAGTGTCTCCTTAAGCGTGAAGCAGTTTAGGTACGAAGCGAGAGTAGCTGATAAGGAGACGAAGCATGACAAGTGCATGATCCTATGTTCAGATTGGATCGTTGGCTTGATTTTATTCCTCGTGTGAGTTGCGGCACATTCAGGCTAAGCATCACAGCATGTTTTGTTGTAGCGAGAGTCGCACATGTTGGGACTCCTCTTGAGATCAGACGGATATTGGTGTGAAATGAACAAATATAGCCACCGCCCGTAGCAGCCAGCATCGAAGAACACCCAGAAGTGTCGACTCGACACCGATTAATTAAGTTGGGCATGGTCATGGGCATGGTTCTTTGGATTTTGACCTACATTCGTATGAGAATTGAAGCCTGACGACCATAGAGAACGTCGACCGATCTCACGCTGGCCATGTTTGACGGAGATCTGGATTGTGGCCGAAAGTGAGAACGATTTTTGGTTCAACAGCTGCACCCAAAATCAAAATGGCTAATATTTAAGGAAGCACTACATCCAATTGTATTCAACCGAGCATCCATATGTTCACAAAGATTCACAGTTTGGTGTACTCTATGACATGGCAGCATTATCGGATCTTATTTATTTCGAAGGGAGGAAGGCAATACCTTCCAATGGTCTCAAATATAAAGCCATGTCAACCGTGAAACTCTGTTTCTAATAAGACGCAGGCTACATGTCATACAAGCGACGCAACGATCGAAGAAGTAACTTGGCGACAGATGCGTGTAGTCCACTGATCCTTAGGTGAACTATGCGGCATTGCGATGATGATCAGGGGAATACCGCCGAAGGTAGTCCTATCGCCAATCCTTTAGACCTCGGTGCGATCACCAAGATGTTGGAAAGAGATGGCCACCAGTACTGCAACAAAATATGTGAACTCGTTACTGAGTAACCTCTATTGAATAAAGTACCACATAACGAAGCGTTACTTCTCAATTATGAAATAGTTGTTATTTTTTGCCTACATTCACTAAAGACAAAAGACTTCCGTGCGATTGCCGCGAAGTATAGCATACTCCCATGGACATACAAGAGATAAATGCCGTAAAACCATATCCATGCGTGATTGAATGTGAGCACTAAAGAATGCAGAACGTCGTGATGCAAAAATAACGAGATTTTAGATAAGAAGTAACGAATATATGCTGGCACATAATTTGTCGTTACTTTTACAGACGGTAATGGTCACAACGGACATTCTATGCTGGGATTCGACTCGTTCGCCTATGCCAGGAGCTGGTGATGGTTAGTTATTGGAGAGAGCCAGAAAAGCCTAAAATTTACTAGAGAGAGGATTGTTTATGTTAGATTAGCCATCAGGCTGTTAAATCAGTCCCATTGTGATACTACGGGGAGCAATAACTAATAACTCCTAATCTTGGAATTTGGAAGTGGCGTTTGTTACGTTGGTGCTTCGATTCAGACGCAGTGAAGTCTGACAGGTCACGGTTAGATTCTCGGTAGGTCAAAAAATAATTGATTGTGTACAAAAATTTCTAGGGGTAGGGGCTAGCTCCCTTTTTTGAGATAAACTGCACGGAAACTTGACGAAAGTCTTTTCGTTGATATTCACAGAATTCACGACAGATCGAAAAAGCATATTTAAATTGCCGATCACGTGATGTAGCTACGAATTGCGAACTTTGTCAACATTTATATTTTATTCATAAATATGTAGTTTTCTCATTCGCGGGGAATAAGGCAAACCTTTAAAAATCCTTTATTTAAGTCTCCCGACTAAGCTGTCAGTGATAAGCTGAATCTGACAATCTTCAATTTTCTGTCCACGGAAATTTCTCAGCATGGGGACAATTTTTTCTGTCACGTGAGATCTGTCTTTTGTGAAGAACAACGAAAAAATCACCAAAGGGAACCGCTTTTGTTTCAGTTTTTCGATACTTTTCGGTGAATTTCAGAGCAATTCTAATAGATCCAATGATCACGACCCCACCTCTTTCGAGTCACTAAAAATGCCCAAGGAATAATAATACCTAGACAAGAACAACTCAAACCCCGGGGATAGAACAGTGGGTCCCCTAGTGACAAAATGCACGCACAACAGTAGTCGTTGATGTAGAAACAACACCCAGGCCCACATCGGACTGTCGGGATACACTAAGAAGAAAGAGCCTTCTACACTTTTCAGCTTGCTTACGCAACTATTTTACAAGCGTTTGAAAAGTTTGAGACTTTTTGAATTTTCTGCGCAGTAACTGTAAGCCCAACAATACCGTAACGAAAGTAGAATAAAAGGAACTCGTGTGCTGTTGAACTTTTATTACGTTATTGAACCTATTCGAAGCCAAAGTGGTGGCCCGTGGCGTTGTGGGTATGTGCATCAACCCCAACCTCGGCGTCGTAGGTTCGATTCCAGCTCTGAGCGGAAAAAATAATGTTCACGACCCCACCTCTTTCGAGTCACTGACAACGCTCAAAGAGTATTTCCTGTCTAGAAAAAGCTTCTCAAACATGGCCGTTCGGAGTCGGCATAAAAGTGTAGGTCCCTTCCACACGTGAGAGAACAATAGCACGCACAACACGAGTGGTTGCTGGGAAGCTGGGCCCTGGCTCTCTACGGGCTGTAGCGCCACCCATATTATTATTATTATATAAGCCAAAGAAGATCTTGAGAAAATTTAAGGGATCTTTGCCACATTAATCTCTGGCTTCTGAGTTTCCTTTTGTTCGAGCAGCACAAATGATGCCAAACTTTTATGTGGATCAAGCAGAGTCATAGAATCCACGTGGCCTTCTCAACGTAGACATGAACTACATAACTGCCCTGTGGGTACAGCACTTGCTTAAAGTCCACCATCCTCATGCGTATTAGAAATATTTGATGAATCAATCTTAAGTGTGCTCCTAAGCTGCTGCACTGACGTTAGTGAAAATTAGAACATGGATTGATTATTATGGTCTCTATTTGAATAAATCTCAATCGAAAAAAATCCATTAGAACTTTATTACCTTGATCAGAATCAGTCGAGGAGCTTTTAAGGCAATTTGTTGTACCCATGCTTGACACAATATATATCCCATTTCATTTGTTCCGAAATTCCACAGTTTCGTCACAGAAAAAATAGATAAATCAGACATCGCAAACGCCAGAAAACTTATCTTTGAATATAACTAGCGTGGTCATTTTTTCCGAAAGGAACCTTTTAACCAGTGAGTGCTATCGGACATGAATCTCATCCTCATCGTTACTCCTCTGTGGGAATTCAATTAATCTCAGGGCCTCAGGGCGAGTGATTCTCGGAAGCACTCATTTAGACTTCATACAACGTCAGTCAGTGAAAGCAGCGCCGACTTACTACGACGACCACATGAGATTATCAAATGAAAAGTCCATCAGCAGCTGAGAGGGAAAAACTTTGTCATGTGACTTTTGGTGCCATTTGCATTGATAGCCATTGGGAGCTATTCGGGGCAGCCCAGTGTCGGCTTCGATGGGAATATATCGCAGTGGTGTGGAAAAAACGGCTGGGAAACTTTGCGATTCAATCAAAACACGCATTAAAGGGAGTTGGACCAGTCAACTTCTCGTCTAATTCCGTAGTGATTGAAAGGATTTTCGGAGAATTTTTGTTCTCACCTCTCATCTCATCGAGGACGCCGATGTCAACATCGGCCATGTAGCAAATGGAATTAGCGTCTGCTTTCGTGTTCCATTTCGAGGAAAAGAGATTTCAAGGATTTATTCCCTCGACTTGTGTGGTATTCGTGGGACGTTGATTTTTTGAGACGATTCTGAGGCCAGCAAGCTCTTTAAAACCCCTCTTTTTCAACATTAGGAGCAAGTCCGCACAAGTAGTGGTTCTATTTTAAATTAAAATGTGGCCGGTCGGCATCAAGGCGCTCTGAATGGAATGATGTCGGTATCGTCGGTTGCGCTTCTTCACGTTTTGTGAGAATTTCCCTAGACGCGGGTTGTTTCTGTTGCAGATGAGAAGACTTTAAGCGTGAGACCCACTGACGTGTAGCCGCACTCAAGCTCCGAATAACTCAACCAGATCAAGCTGACTTTATACAGTACTAGATCTGATTTGTTCCCGGCTTTGTTGGGGTTTGCCTTTTGAAAATATTGTTTTTCAAAATATATCTCATTCACATCCTGACTGTGCGCATATATGTCGAGGTAGAATTATTAACGTGAGCCGCAGCAAAACGGAAGGGAAATACGTTTATACGTTCTGGAGTGGCAACCAACATTTACCCAAATCGTGGAGACATAAAGTTATTGACAATCTTAACTAGCTGCTGCTACCTGCAACTACCAGGGCGAAGTGAATTTTGCCTTGCAAATTGAAGTCAAACTTCGTGAACAAAGAAAAAACTCTTTGTTGTGACATATCTTCGTCTGATATACAATTTCAGCAAAATTTAGTGGTTTTGTTGAAAAATCCTCCACAAAGTAGTAAAATATTGTGTCTGCTTTTTGTCGTACATACAGTGGGCACACAATGGATGGATATAAAGACTTTCGAACCGTATGTCGTACAGACACATTCAGCATCTTTACGATTTTTGTTGAAAATTTCAGAGTCCTGTGACTGCCAGTTTCGGGGACTTTGTGGGTCAGACAGACAAACCTTCTGCTTTATAGTCAAGATAATAATTATTATACGGGGTGCGCTACTGCCCGTAGAGGGCCAGGGCTTAGCTTCTCAGCAACCACTTGTGTTGTGCGTGCTATTGTTCTTTCACGAGTAGATGGGACCTATAGTTTCCAAAATGCCAAGTTAGAGAAGCTTTTTCTAGAATTTAAAAAGTCTTTGAGCATTGTCAGTGACTCGTAAGAGGTAGGGCCGTGAAAATCATTTTTCTCGTACGGAGCAGAGATCGAACCTATCATGTCGAGGTTCTAGTGCCTTGGATTCGACGCACATAACCACAAAGCCAAGGGTCATCACTTATAGTTAAATTGACACCTTTATTATTCCTCTCCTGCTCATGGAGTGGATACATAGATAATCACAAGAGCTGATCCAGAAGATCTTGGTCTTTTCGCTCTGCGTTTGCAATGTTTTGTCCAGTCTCTGTTGAAGAAATTTGGATAAGAAGATTCAATCATGAACTGTACGGGTAGTACTCTGCTTAAGATGACAAAACACAGCTCCAGCTTGAAAAGTATTCGACGCCGCACCAGTCGCACAAGGAGACAGGATGCGGACAGAAGTGCGGACGGACATCATGCGAGTTCCCAACTGGAAGGCTTGCAGATTGAGGCCCTGGTTCATCCCGGTCTGTAGCACCGGCGCAAATGCCCGAAAATGTGGTAGCCTTCCCCATTCGATCTCAACAGCACTTGTGTCTCAAACCCACTGGACTGGTTAGCGATCTTCAATGTTAGCTTGATCCTTCGAGAGCCCAAAAGGGCATTGATTGAGACGAATTAATCTGTGTCTGACATTTGCGATGATCGCTATTTACTACGGAGGCAAAATAGTCTCCGATTACATCAAAACTGTCCACTGAGTTGTTCTGGTCGTCGTGTGTCCTCTTGTCTGGTAATTTAATCCACTCTCATATCAGTGCCACCCAACTACTCATTGACGGCTCACTCAATGAACGATAGTGCATCTGGCGATCCCTTGAGAGTTGTGTTCGACCTTTTCAAGAACGATGTTTAAAAAGCTCACATGAGCCCTTTTTGAAATCGAAGTCCTTAGTATCCTATTGACTTTTCAGGGAGCAGCAAGTGTACTCCACCGCAGTAATAAGTTCGTCACAATGCACGATGTCATAAGCGGCTTAAAACAGAAATCCTTATTCCTCCTTTGAACTGTGATACCAGACCAACTCCCAAAAGGGTTTTGATTTTGATTTGAATTCGGAAAAGTTATTCTACGTCTGATGTTTCTGTTCATGTTCTTTTACCCCTTACCGGAAGTAGTTGTAGTCCCAAACGTACATCGAAGTTTGTACTGTCCTCGGGTCGTTTTAGCTACTGTGTCGTGTGTCCTCTTGTTTTGTTTCTTAACCCGCTCTCATGTCAGTGTAGAGCAAACCCCTTATTGACGGCTTCAATTAATTTAATTTCTGTGATCGATGACTCACATCCATGTCATAGGTGTGTGAAAACTGCTGCACTGACGTCTGGCAGATTGTGCTCTGGTGTTTGCTTAAGGTGTACGCTGCTGTTAAGAATGATACTTCAAAAGCTCACTTAGGAGCGGTCGTCTAAAACCTTTTAGACACCGAAGTCTTAGTTCCCTACTAACTTTGTAGGACGCAGCAATTTTTTCTTCTCTCTTAGACACAAGGTAGACACAATTTACTCTTTCGTACGCAGCTCAAAACTTGGTTGCGTGTACATAATTGCAACACCAATTGTCATTTCCGTAAGCAGAAAGCGATTTGAAGTCTTAAGTTACACATGTCAACTCGGATGACGGGTCTGTTTGATATAACAGGGACCTTCAATCCCGACCACAATTTGGATGAATCTATATCTGTGTTGTTCTTAACCGATATCAACTTCGTAACGACAAACAAATAAATTCAAAAAAACTCAACGAAAATCAAAGAAATTGAACGAAACTGAACGAAGTGGTTATTGTGTTCAGAATGTATTGCTTGTGGGCTTAAGTTGACTTGGGTCCATTGTGATTCTCGTTTCTAGTTCATCGGACGAAATTGCTAAGACTCATAGACTTCAGTGATCTGCCCCTCCTCACCAGCAGGCCGATGTTGCTAATATGAACTTCAAGCCACAGATCCTCGTCAATCACCGTCCAGCTTCAACTTCCTCTGTCTCAGAGAATTGTGAAATGAGCTTGATCCAAATTTAATTTCGGGTCAGCAAGTGATAGAATCATGGGTGTGACCAACGAAAGTATTCTGGTCTCGGGGAACTGAGACGACTGCAAGAATTTTAGGAGCCAAGGCCATGAAATTTGTAGAAATTTTGAAGTTAAACAAATTATTTACAAAAGATTTAAGGTGCCCCTCGAGTGGTTGAGAAATTAACCCCTCCACCAGCTAAGAGAGTCTCCCTCTCTCTCAGATGCGATAAGCACAAACCGGGTCAATCTCAAGTGAAACGAGCCGAAGAAAAACAGTTCCCCTCTCCAAGAAAAGTGCAACCGACTTAATGTGACTGCAGTTGTGGCAACCATTTTCGGCCAACGGAACCTGAGGAGATTCCTTTGAGTGCCCCCTCGACCGTGCCTCTTCATCAAAGCCAGTGGTCAGAGGACTCCGATAATCCCCCCAACTTCAACCACAAGGTTCACTTCCAGTGCAAATATTTGCCAAAGACATCCCTCATCGCCGTCAAAGTGAGTCAAGTAAAACTGACAGAAATTGAAGCTAAACGTTCTGAAGGGCATACTTACGGAACACAAGGACGCGGCCATTACAGCGACAACTTTCAGCCAGTGAACTTGGGGCCAATGCAGCATCCGACAGAGCGACAAGTACTTCAGCAGTTCCTCCTGTTTAAGGGCGAAGAGAGGAAACCATTTTCATCAAAAAAAAAAAAAAAAAAAACAAGAAAAATAAATTTCATTCAAGCCACAAGATACCACGGCGAAGGAAAGCGTGAATTCCACACTGAGGTAAATAATTGCGAAAGCATATCGCCAGGGCACCGCGCGGGGCCCAGCAGCGCATTCGGGGAACCCTCCTCAGGCGAAGCGAGCCCACGCCACGGGCTAAAGCAGAAGTTAAACGGATTTCATGCAAATTAGCAAACCAAAAGGAGAAAGAAGCAAAAGAAAAAAAAAACGAAAAACGAGGAAAATCACAACAGAACTGGCAGCAAGGATGGCAGAGGCAAAAAAAGGAGGACAAACGAAACAAGAAAACAATAAACAAAACCAACACTTTACCTCGGGCAGGCAGAGAGCCTTCCATTTCTCCTGCAGCAGGCACCGGCTAATGAAGAATCCTTTTCCGACCTGATTTTTCACTCACAGGGGTGTGGAGGGGGAGGCAGGCAGCCAGGCAGCGTCAGCGGTCAGGAGGCGATGTTACACGGACGGGTAGTGCGCACAGTCAACATTCCATTGTGTACGCGGAGCGAAATTGAAAAGGTGAGGGAGCGGCGGCGGCGGGTTAGGGCTCTGTGATTTATTCTGAGGCAATGGGGATATACGAACCTGGGCGATGAGCACCCTAAGGTATCCCTTTGTCAGTCTGCCTTGACGGCATTCGCGTTCTAAGCGGATCTTCACTGGGGGCGGTGCTTTGTTGGCCAACGAGCGAAAATAGGCGGCCGACCAGCGCAGGATGTCATATGGCTGGGTGCGAATGGCAGCTGTGAAAAGTGAAAATTCGCTTTAATACAAGTTCTGCTGGCAAACTGGTGCCGCTCCACGTTCACGTTGTTCCTTTGTCCATCATCAAGTGCTCGTCGGTGGGGAGGTGGTTTTTGCGAGCTCAAAGGTTACGACTTTTGTTCAACGCAGCAGGCGACCGACATGGGCCGGCTAACAAGAATTAATTAAACAATTAAACGGCCGTTCTGTCCTTGGTCCAATATGGTGTCTGCCTCGTGGGATTAATCGTGCCCGGCGGCGACTTGTTGGGTCGTTTGATTGTGAGTTGTTTGCCGATGTTTTGGCGGTGCTCACCCGGCTGGCGGGCAGTTATTTTGGGCGAAGAACATGTGTTGGGAGAGCATTGGTCATCTAAATAATCGAACGTGTTGTTGTGTTGAGCAATTGTGACTCTGTGCTCGTAATTATGGCGAAACGATGGGAAGTGGGACGTTAGACGGGCATTCAACCGATTTAAGTGTCGACACCTCGATATGTCAGGAGACTTAAGTCAAAAATTTTGTCATTGCTGAGAATATCAAAAACCAAGAGGAAAACAACGTGTCTTCGTCCAAAAATTGTTCCCAAGCTAACCAGGTGGCATACGACAGAAGCAAATTCGTAGATCTCGTCTTCCGCCTTTCGAGGCAATTCTTGACATCTAGCAACACCTTCAGCAACATTTAACTCAGGGCAGTGTCGCTTGCTTTTAACAATCTCGGGTGTGTCAAATCCCAGGTGGCTTTAATCCTTCACTACGATAATTCACTCTAAACTGGGAGGAGTTCCAACAGGTGGGACGCACCACTCAACTACCAGTACAAGATGCCTAAGTCTTATAATCAATAATAAACTAAGCTGAGAGACAACAATTAAAAAAGCACTCAGGGAGGCAGCTTTTGCTCCATTATGAAGTGAAAACGGCAAAGAGTGCATATAGGGACTAAACAGCCATGTTTGGTTACTCGATAGTCAGCCCGACATTAAAGTCTCAGTTTGATAGACATCAACTGTAATGATTGTGTACAACGACTGGCGTGCATGAGTATCAGTGGTGCATAAAGGAGCATTCTTCTACCAGGTCTAGCGGTGGGTCTATTCGGCAAGTAAATAGCACGGAGCACAATTTTGCTTCGGACCAGCTTTGGCCTATCAAGAACATCATTGCCAATGACAGCGATCACCTCCTATTTCCTTGCCAACATTCAGATTGGATATTTTATCTGACAATCGTACGCTGGATAATGAAGTTGTTCTTGTAGATCTGATTTGAAGTCTACTGCAAATCTTGTCCGCTAAGACTTGGGTCACGGGCAAGCACTCGCCACGGGATCACTTTAAATAAAGTTGGCGAGTGAATTGTTGAATTGTTAAGCACCTCGGCCATAATAATCGACTAGGTATGTTACATTTTCGGGGCAAAATAGTTTCTTTTCTTCATTTTTGGGTAGAAAAAAGTGCTTCGCTGTGGATCGAATAACCCAACATTTGATGCCGAAATACCAGTTTTAACTTTGAACCGAAAGGAATTTGCCTCGATGCTTTAATTAAATACTTATGTCCTTATCATACCCAGGCATGACTACCGTGAATGCATTCAATCTCCAGGCTAACGCTCGGCAGACCCAGACCGCCTTATGGTTCACGTTAAAAAAAAACCTAATTTGGCTGCCTTTGCAATGGCAAATCTCACATTCTTGGTTTGATAGTCGAATGTGCATTCTCTTTAAAACGTTAGCTAAGGGCCGGACACAAACAAAGCCAGCATGAGAGAGATGAGACGTTTAAGACTACCCAATTATTCATATACTACGTCAACTGAAACTTATATCTCAATTTTGATTGGAGCACCGGACATATACCATAAATGGTTCTCAATAATGGTTCATAAAAAAAATAAATCAACATACGTTTGAAAGCAATAAAACAGTATTATCATTATAGGCTCCAATATATTGTCCAGTGTGAATGCCTGACTCGATTATCGAAAGCTGGTAATGTGACCACTGTTATGACATGTGCGGAGAGTCACTACAAGCGAAACAAAGCTGTGGTCGGAAATTAAAAATGTTTTATCAGTCTGAAGCTTAATTCGAGGTAACCAGCAGCTCTTCTCTCGTCTTCGTCCTGAGTACCATACGAACAATCATTCGAGTGATGATCAATTCATACGGCACCTCGATTCATCAAAATCATTCGAATGACACACAAGAGACACAAAATCGAATCAGAAATTTTACTTGGGTTGGTGTAAAAATCATTCGATTATAGATTACAACTCATTCGAATGTGCCTTGCATTCGATTATTAAAATCATACCAAATTCTCAATTTCTAAAATCATTTGATTATACCCATCACTTCGCCCGAGTCCTGTCGAAGACAGAAGAATAGACTTTGAGCACCTGCTTGCACAAACTGGAAACACATAAATATTAACGTCGGCAACCAGAACACTCGATCGAAGCAAGTGTTAAGATACCTAGGAGTGACGCCAGATGCTAACGAGCCAGATTATAAACCATATGTGATCTATGTGACCAAAGAAGCGTCGTGATTGCAAGTGACACTTCGCAATAAGGATGCTCCTAGTAAAAATAGTGAGCTTGGTTTTGTGGTAGACTGAAGGTTGAAGGTACCAATAGAAAATAATCATGGCGTAAACTGTTAGCTTTGTATCGACTCTCTCTTCTTCTTCATATGGCACCACAGTCCGGGGTTAATCCGGGCCTCAGCCAACAAGCCACTCCAGATGGCACGATTCTTAGCCAACTGCCTCCAATTTCGCACGCGAAGTTGATCCTTCTCCATTTAAGTGCGCCATAGGCTTCGTAGTCGTCCTTTGCTGCGTTATCCCACTGGTTCGGATTCGAAGCATTTTCGGGCTGAAGCAGCGTTGTTCATGCGCTCTACGTGGCCCAGGTATCTTAGACGCCTGGTTGTCCGTTCCTGGTTGGACCTTCTTCTCCAGAAACCTTCAAAGCAAACAGGACCATTGATTTGATTGAACGAAGGACTTTTCTCTCGAAGAGAACAAGGACTTCTTCAAACGCTTTCGAGATTATCCATGCCTCCGCGCCATAGAGCAGGGCAGGGATGATCAGGTCTTATATAATGTTAGCTTGGTCCTTCGATAGTGGGCTCTCAATTGCCTCTTGAACCCAAAGAAACAGCGGTTGGCAAGAGTCGTTCTGCCATTAATCGGGGTACTGATTGTGTTCGTACTATTAACTTGAAAGCCAAGGTAGATAAAGTCCTTGACCACCTTGTCGTAGCTGCCAATGGTGACTCGCCTCTGCTCAGAAGAAGTAATAAGCGGACAGTAAGCGGCCACCGGACGATCCCCCCAATTGGCAAAAGACTTATCGAAGTAGAGAGAAGATTAATTGGCGGCCACCAAAACACAAACCTTTATTCTCATCAAATGCATTGAAACAACGACATTGTTAGCCCTGTGTGTGAATAAGCAAGACGGCGGTGGTGAAATAAATGCGAAGTTAAACAGTTCACACGGCAAAATCTGTTCAAATTAATTCGAAACCGGCAGTAAGTCTGAACATCATTTCCTTTGATTCTTTTGAAAGGAGCTTCGACTTGCCTTTTTACTCAAAGGCCACCAGGAAAAAATACCACTTCAGTGCACTTCACCTCTATGCGGTAGCTTTCAAGACGCACTCATGTTAATAGCCAGCGCATTAGCTCTGAAGCCAAATCGTTCAAAGAAAGTTCTTAAAAATCAGTGTCACTTCGCGAACGTCACTGATGCGTCAACGCCCTCTTTGACATCGAGGTCTCAATTGCAGAAATTCTGATTCCAAATCGCTTTCTGCAAATTGAATATACGCACCCCTCGCAACCACCACATCCTCCGCAAAAGACTTCCTTGTGCATCCTTGGAGCGAAGAAAATTGAAACACAAGGCGTTCCCTTCAAAGTCCCCGATCACACACCTGTTGAGGGTGGCCCGAGTGAACATGCGACATAAATTGAGTTCCAAGAAATCATATCCGTCATCGCTCTGACGTTGGAGTTAAGGCAGAGAACGGAGAAGGAAAACAAAAAAAACAAAGCAACCACCACCCTAACCTTGCAGTTGCTAGGCGGTGACTCCGTCACAAACAAATGTCAATTGCTCTTCAGCCACTCCACCGCAAGCACTTTCCAGAAATAACTCAAAGAGTGCTTTTGAATTTTGCAGGAACAGTGGTGACTCGAGTTCCTTTGTGAAGAGTGCACTCTCACACACGTCCCGAGTGTCCTTGGCCTGACTCTTACTCTAACCCGATCACTCTCAATTTATCCCCGATACCTGTTGTCTTCGAATGTGCATCGAACGCATTGATGGATACATCAGTGACATGTGCACGACCGGTGCGTTTGCAAATCTGTGGAGCTCCTTGTCAACAGACCACAGATGCTGTCGTTAGCAAGCGCCTATTCCTGGAGGCAGTGTCCGTGAACGATGTGGAAAAAGGCAGCACCCTGAGGAAATCACTTTTTGACTCACCCTTTGCGTAGGTCTTCAGGATGTCGGGGAACGTTTCCGGGACTGCGATTTGCTCCGAACAGTACAGCTGCACCATGGCGCGTGTAACCGTGAGTGAATTTGTTTTCAATTTTCTCGCGAATCACTTCTGACAGGAGTGGCTCTTCGTTTTAAAATGCCCCTTAATTTGAACGAAATATTCACGGAACACTACTTCAATTCATTTGCGCGCTGCGAGCGAGTGCCTATCGACTGAAGTTGGATTTATTTTGTTTTCTTTTCACTTCAAGTGTTGGATAGGAGTTAGTAATTAATTGTTTGGGTCAGCGGAGTTGCCAAGGATACTGTCGTGTCGTTGATGTTATGCGCGATGGACGGCAAAGGGACTTTTGTGTGTGAGCTTGAGTTCATGAGCTTGCGTGTGAGCTTCTTAGAAGTGGAATTGGTAATGTCTTAAAATAAGCTAAGACTAGCGATGTGAGGGATGTGAAGGCCAGTGTTTTCTGTGACGCGGAGTCAGTTGATGGTCCCAAAAGAAAGTTCGATTACTTTTATTGATTTTGAAGTAACACACTTTTGGGAGGTGTTGGGTATAAGACGTATGCACGTAATAAAGAGTGACCAGTAATGGTGGTAATGTTTCCAATTGTCATATTTGAAAACCTGTAATTTTTGCCAATGACCTCTAATAATAATAATATGGGTGGCGCTACAGCCCATAGAGGGCCAGGGCCTAGCTTCTCAGCAACCACTCGTGTTGTACGTGCTATTGTTCTCACACGCGTGAAAGGGACTTACATTTTTATTGCCGGCTCCGACCGGCCAAGTTTGAGAATCTTTTTCTAGACAGGAAATACTCTTTGAGCATTGAAAGAGCTGGGATCGTAAGAATTATTTTTGTTGCTCAGAGCTGGAATCGAATCTACGACGTCGAGGTTGGAGTCGACGCACATACCCGGAACGCTACGGGCCACCACGGCCAATGACCCATTTCATCACGCATCGCTCCGAGCTTGCAGACTATGCGGCAATTATTAAAATCATAAGTATCTAAATCCTTTCCTGTTGTAATGAACATTGATAAACATTGCAGCAAAAACAATCCACAATTAATGGCCAGGAGTCGCCAAGGCAATTCTACCGTACCCTTAAATGGTCTCAGGTTTAGAGCATGCTTAACTGAGTTCTTGCAGCCAGAGCTAGTTTAGTTTATTTTATTTTGTATTAAAAGAGTTTACAGCACAAGCACTGCACACTTTACATATAGGGGTGTTTTTTTTTTTTCAACAAAAAATTACTTGAATCGATAGTACGGTTCATATACTTTAATGTTTGAAGATTATTTCATGCAAATTTGACCTTGACTGCGCCTCAAAAGGTCCATCCGCTTAGTCCAATTTTGGCATACTCTTTCCAACATTTCGGCCGGTATCTAACGAATAAATGATTCAATGTTGTCTTTCAATGCGACAATTGAAGCGGGCTTGTCTGTGTAGACATGAGCTTTGACAAAGCCCCGCAAAAAATAGTCTAATGGCGTTAAATAGCACGATCTAGGCGGCCAATCGATCGGTCCCGAACGTGAAATAGAATGTTCACCGAACTCGCCTCTCAATAAGTCCATTGTTGCACGCGCAGTGCGGCGTGTTGCACAGTCTTGTTGAAGCCACATGTCATGCAAGTCAAGCTCTTGCGTTTGGGGCAAAAAAAGTTGGATATCATCTCAACATCAATATATCATCTCTCATCAACTATCGAGAGATCAGTCTCCTTACCATTGCGTGAAAGATCTTCTCTGCCGTTTTGTGCACCCCTCGGATAGGTCCGTATCAGTGTGACTTCAGTCCAGGAATTTTCACAATAGACCAAAACTTTAGAATAAGGCAGATCCTAAAAAAAAACCCAAAAAAATTAAATCGACACTCACCATCTGTTCTTCGATTTCAAGGCCGCATATGACAGCGTGCATAGAGACGAGCTGTACAACGCCATGTCTATTTTTGACATTCCTGCCAAGCTCGTCAGGCTCTGTAGGATGACGATGGAAAACTCTCGCTGCTCCATCAAGGACGGTGACGAACTCACCGGGGCCTTCAATGTCAAAAAGGTTTTAGACAAGGCGACGCGCCGTCATGTGATTTCTTCAACACCGTCCTGCGTAACATCTTGCGAAACTCACACACCAACACTAGAGGCATGATCTTCCAGAAGTCCGTGCAATTGTTAGCATGACGATGATGACATTGACGTGATGGTTACAACTCAGTGAGCCATCAATGAGGCATTTGCTAACATCGAGACGGAAGCGACTAAAATGGGTCTGGCGGTGAATGAGGGAAAAACGAAGTATATACTGTCCTCACAAAAGGACATAAAACATCGAAGTCAGACAGAGCGTGACAATCGGCAGCTATCACTTCGAGGTAGTCAAGAACTTCACCTACCTCGGTTCCGGAATAAATTGTACAAATAACATCAGTACCGAGATAAAGTGTAGGATAACTCCACAGCTCCGGCCCGAAGAATCTTCGCGATCGAACCTGTCGGGCAACGCAACAGAAGACGCCCGCGCTTAAGGCGCACCCCAGTGGAGAAGGACCTCAACCAACTTGGTGTGCGAAACTGAAGCCAGAGAACGCGCAAGTTGGAGAGACTTGTTGGTTGAGGCCCAGGTCCACCCCGGACTGTAGCGCCATACAACGATGAAGAAGAATGATGATTTTTGTGGGACCGTGGAAAAGTTTGAGTGTACTTGCCACTCTGTTGCACTAGCCATCAACGACACAGAGATAAGTGCGAAATCATGGTAACATTGTCGTGTACAGTGAGCTTACTTATTTTGCGATTTGGACCTTCCTCTAAGATTGTGCTGTCCGACGGAGCTGATGAATGGAAGCCGGACGACCGTAAGCAACTATATGAGCTCATTCTTTGGAGGCGAGAAATGTTGTCCGGAGATACGAACTTTGGCCCAGAAATGATCTCCTTTGATCAGGCGCTATTTTTGTTGCAGTGAACACAATCAACAAGTGTTGGCTTAAGCATCAATGCGTCCCCAAAGCCTGCTTTGATTGGCATATGGCATGGTGGCGTCTTCGGACCGTATTTGTCATGTCGACGGTGCTTGACAACGTTGATATCTACCAACTATGGTTTCAAGAAGTTGGCCTCTGCGTTAGGATCCACAATATTCAACAGGCTACCGCCAAATTGCGATTTGACACCACCCTAACGTAAGGTTCTTATCCATTCGGGACTAGTTTGAGACCAACATTCAAGACGACTTGCAGTTGATGACAATTGATGTCAAACACAGTCCTTATATTGAAGTCATTGACTTTTCTTTTCAAACCTCTCAGTTTTCAGATGATAAGCTTATGAGCAGTTGGCTGACTGCGGAAAGTAAGCATTATATGGGCCAATGTGTGCCTAGAGGCATAAAGCGGATCGATTTAATCCTTTAAGAACCATGAGGCAAAATTATCCACTTCGTTAAGTTTCGTTAAGTTTCGTCAAATTGCGGTCACTGTTCCTCATTTGGATGGGAACGTAATCTGTCGATCCCTAAGTACGAAACTGGACTTTCACAACGCTCCTGGCCACTTTTCGCTCGGTTCTGACACATGCTTGTCCGCTTTTATAGTCGCTCAATCAGTGTTCTCTGTTTGACTGAGTCATTTTAAGGCATGGTTGCCCATGAATTTTCCCCATAGTTACACCCCAACAACTGAGAGCTCTGACCTGCAGCAAAGCACGGCACGAACAACCTTCGGACCGAAATTAACACACAAAAAAACAAACGAGTTCCAGCAATTTCTTGAAACCTCTTGTCATAACAATGAAAACGACTCCATCCGGCTAATAAAAGCAATGAATTTGAAATACCTTCCCCCACTGAAAGTTGATATCCTCTCAAACGTGAGCGTATAACTGCCTGCATTATCATAAAAGCGAACAAGTTTGAGGGCAGGCCAGCAGAGAACTAAAGAAAATGCCCCCATCTTTCCAAGGCAGAACCAAAAACCACACGAACGAGCATTCAACAACTGTCGGCTGACAAGGGAGCCAGTCCTGTCGACCATCGAAGGCCTCATCACCCGCAACCATAACATGAGCACAATCCGAACAGAAGGCTCATGAAAATCACGAAAAGAAAAAGATGCAAAAAGAAAAACCAACCAAACAAACAAACAACCAACATGAATGTTAGGCCATTAACAGGATATTTTGCATTAGAGCTTGTGTCGGTCTCTCCTCTTAGAAACAAACACCCACACACTCTCGAGCGAAGGAAAATAAATAGAAAAACAATTTTCCAACAACGAAACACAAGGAGGAACAAAAAAAAAGGGCACAAGTCGCCCAAGTTGATATCCGAAAGGCCACCATTAGCCAGCATCAGCTATCAGCAACCGCAGGACACACTCGTTTCGTATTCATTCCGTCGACATAATGACACTCGAGAAGAGCCCATTATGACATTCGTCATAACCAGTTTCGAAATCAAAGCGCCATCTGATCCTTATCAATTTTGTACCCTCAATCCTGACGGTTTCACATTTAATGGAACACAAATACCCACCATTTGCTTTCATCATTTTTACATTCAAAGGACTTATATCACATGAACTGTTCCAATTTCTAACTGTCATCATCATCATCGTTATGCGATGTATGTGAGTGTGTGTGTGTGTCTCCCTTCCGCCAGCGAGAGCGTCTGACAGAGATGCCATCGCCCGCCCACTTTAAACAGGACACTCTCAACGCGAGTGAGATGCTATCCTTTCTATTTGAAACCTCAAAAAAAAAAAAACAAATCCACAAGAAACAACAAAATAATGTCAACAACAAAACGCTCCCTGTACACATTCCAAGGACTCTCGGCGTACATGAGGAGACATGTGGACGCGACAGTGTGTGCGTTGTCCCTTGAGTGAAACATATGAAGGAAATGAATAAGAGGCGGGATTCTAGATAAAAAAGAAACACTCCTCGTCCAACGCACCATCCTTTCAGGATCCGCTCCTCAAGGGTGAGTGGCTGGGGGTAGGGTGGGCGTTGTGGTCTCCAAATCCACTCGTTCACTATCAGAAACAACAGGACCAACCGAAAAGAAAGGATTCCGCCATCCGAGTGCGGGTGAAAAATAATACAAATTTCAAAAACAACCGGGATACTGTCGCCTCGTATTATCCTCGAGCAAGAGGAAATGTCCAGCAGAGGGATAGTTTGCTCGAAAAGATCCCGGCGAATATGATAACCCAGTGACTGCCAGAGGAGATGATGTAAATTTTCTTTGCAAAAAAAGGGAATAAAATTTGTGCAATTTTATGGTTGTGATGGTGCGGAGGACACCTCGGGGCCTAGAATTGGATTGCAGACTGTTTGTGGTCTTGTACAATGTACCGGACAACAACCACCTCTCCAGTCTGTTGTTACAAAGTTCCATCGGTTTTGTCAGAACTTTGAGGAGGTCTGTGTCCTGTTGCGGCGTGGTAAGCTCATTGGACCAAGTGTCCAGCAATTGCGCTTAAAACTTCGTTGAAAAAAAAAATATATCGGTCCAATTGGTCTTCTCGCAAAATTCCGACATGTCCTCGGCCCCTCCCATCATCGCCATCAAGAAAGCATTTCCCTCACGACCCCCAATTCTAAGTGCCTCTCCGAGCACATCCCTCACTATTCATCCACATTCTCGTCCTTTTTACAAATCCAACCACTCTCCCGTGCTTAATGGAGGATTTGCTTAAGATTCCCCTTCCAGCAGTGGGTCAGGCACGAAGATATCCATCAAACCGTCCCGGGATGCGTTCGCAAAATGTGTCACATTGTTGTGGTTCGCCAGCAAAAAAAATCACCACAACCAGATGATTATGTCGATAAGTTCTAGAAGATATCCCTCTCTCCCGTCAGTGCCGGCGGCGCGGCGAACCAAATGTAAAAGGATATCTATCCATCCATCAGATCGACCTCCATCCTCTCCCCCACATCACTCCCATTGAACGGTAGATTTTGTTGTTTGATTAACAATGCTCCTGGTGTTGTTTATATTTTTATTTCATTTCGAAAGGACACGACAGAGAAAAGCTGTTACATTTCATTTTGTGTGTGCTTGTCGGTGCGGTTCGTCCTTGGACGGACGTCGCGCTCTTAAAATGCGTGTACATGTGTGTGTGTGTGTTGTTTGCTGTGGAAATTTATACACATGTTGAGTCATTCGTTTTCTGTTCTCTCTCCTATGCAGAATTACCACATGCCCCACCGACATTATGGACGGAACGGGTTAGATATGATCCTGGCGACATATTGAGGGCCAATTGTTCAACTCCACCATCGAAGCCGGGAGCGGGCATAGCGTTCTTCCTCAACAACATACCGGTAAGTTATTGCGTCTTTTTCTCGTTTTTCTTTTTTCCCTTCTTTCAATCCGTCTGTCTGACGGCTGGTATCGTATGTCCTTGTTCTCGTACATTTTATCTTCTTCTACTTTCTCTGTTATTATTAAAAGTTTCCAGGCAAATGTTTATTTATTTCGCGACGGCAGTGGGTATCCTCTTAAAATGGAACACCGCCAACCATCGCGGAAGCATTCCGGCCAACGGTTGTGCCGACATCCTGGGAAGGGTGGTACCTTTGCCGGCTGGCGGGGGACTCATCACGGTGCGTCAAGTGACGGTTTCTTGTCTAAATTTGGTACACAGTTTGTGTGGGAACTGGGAACCAAAGATGATTTCGGGTTCTGTTTGTGTACACGTGCATGCATGACTTCCTTGAGACTTTGATGAAGCGCTATAGTCGCTATCCTGTGATGCTTAGTCAGCAGTGTCTGACTGTGTGTGCGGCATGCTACGTGACCTGAAGGCTCTGTGCCTATGCCTATCCCATTAAATCGATAAAATTTGTCCCGAATTTAGTGTTGCCTC
The DNA here is from genome assembly GCA_916610145.1 of Eristalis arbustorum. Classification (NCBI taxonomy): domain Eukaryota; kingdom Metazoa; phylum Arthropoda; class Insecta; order Diptera; family Syrphidae; genus Eristalis; species Eristalis arbustorum. Next base: position 23,714,704 of record OU744316.1, on the reverse strand, counting down.
TTTAGGGATTATCCTGTTTTTGTTCTTTGCGGAAATTCACCTTGAGGGACGTGAATAAAATTGTGCATGGTTCGTATTATTTTCAATTTAATTTAATCATCGTTTTAAAAAAAAGTATAACAAACCTGACCTGGCTGACAATGGCTTTGTTTTGATTTATTCCTCCAATAGAACCGTGTTTTCAAAATAATTTTGAGCACACCCGAGTCTATGCATGATTAATTGTCAAACATAACTAACATCCAAACAACTGACAGCTGACAAGTCTGGTGTCCCAATCCCTGCTTCCAAAAAAATATCCTTTGCATCTGATATTACTTCTGTTCCCGTACCTTGCACCAATCTGTGAAGACTATCTTTTTTTTTAAAGAGTCTGGGTAAAACCTCTCAGAAGGAAGTTAGTAGTGTTTTTTTGACTAGTGTTCAGTTTAGTTTTTCAACATCGTTCTTGAAAGAATTGTTCAAAACTCGAACGCCAACACCAGAGGATCAATCTTTCAAAAGTCCGTCCAACTACTCGCATATGCCGACGATATTGACATTATCGGAAGAACGCAGCGTGATGTCAAAGGCGCTTTTGTGAGTATTGCAAAGGAGGCCGCGAAGATGTGTTTAGCGGTAAACGAGGGCAAGACCAAGTATATGCTGTCAACAAGAAAGGACACCCAACACCGACGTCTCGGTCAGAACGTGACAGTAGACAGATATAACTTTGAGGTAGTTAAAAACTTTGTCTACCTAGGAACCGCTATCAACTCAGACAACGACACCAGCGCTGAAATCAAACGAAGAATAACTCTTGCCAATCGGTGCTTCTTTGGGCTAAGAAAGCAATTGGTAAACAAAGCCCTCTCTCGAACAACCAAGGTAACGCTTTACAAGACCTTAATCGTCCCAGTCCTGCTATGTGGCGGGGAGGCATGGACTCTGTCAAGAGCGGATGAAGCAGCCCTTGGTTGCTTCGAGAGGAAAATTCTTCGGGTGATTTTCGGTCCCGTCTGCATAGATGGTGAGTGGAGGAGGAGATACAACGACGAACTATACGGGCTGTTCAGCGACATCGACTTAGCCAGAAGAGTGAAGATCCAACGATTGAGACGGCTAGGTTATGTAGAGCGGATGGAAACCAATGCTCCGGCCCGAAAAGTCTTCGAATCCACCCCCGAGGGACGGCGCGGTAGAGGAAGACCGCGACTCAGGTGGCGCACACAAGTGGAAAAGGACCTCAACCAACTATGCGTGCGAAACTGGAGACAGCTAGCTAAAGATCGAGCTGGCTGGAGACGTTTGTTGGTTGAGGCCCAGGTCCACCCCGGACTATAGCGCCACCTTAATGAAATAATAATGGAATGCTCAGTTTAGTACTGATTCTCAATAAAACGCTTTTTTGCTGAGTTAAATTTTTTTTCCGAAATTTGTGCTTACGTCCATTGCATTAGATGTAAAAATACTCTAATGTCAAGAATAAGTGAAATTTAGTTTTCAAAAGCAAAGCAATTACACAATTAACGGATAGCCATGCAAGTACAACGAATGATTTGATATTTTATAAACTTTCACAACTGTCACCAGCAAGTAAACATTTACGAGTGTCAAATACTTTACCAGATACCAACCCTTAGTAAGCGAATAGTTTCCTCTGGCGTCATCTATGACTTCGATGTTTTAAAGCGTCCTAGTCAGTGATGACTTCAAGGGTTTTAACTCAGTGAAATGTGTTTCTGTTGCTTCCCGTGTGAAATCTTGCTAAGTTGAGCACTGACCAGTCAAAAAAACACGCCTAAAATATCAAGTAAGTACGGGAACGCAATCAAACCAAATGTGAAACTTATGTCATTTTTTAAGAGCTTGCTGCGTTTTTTATTACGTCAGAGAGAGACATATGTCAACAGTTGCAGCAAAACATGTAAACTTAAAAACGGATTCTTATTGGAACTTCATTTGGTTTTTATTCTTAGGAACTACAAATTTAAAAAACAACAAAACAAACTTATACTAATTCAAAACTTTTGAATAACCGCCAAAACTATGTTCGAGTTTTTGACACATCAATCGATTTGACAAGAAACCAACAAACTACCCAGAACTACCCACAGAAATTTCGTGGCTAAAATGGGAAGGATGGGGGAATTTTGTACTGTCTCAAGGGATCGTTGTGAATGCGTTGTTTTGTGCTGTTATGTACTGATTATTTTCACCTGGAGTACAACTTAACGAACTTTTTTTTTTTTTTTATAATTTGAGCGTGCTCAAGGGGTTATTAATACCCTTAATTGTCCGGGGTCAAGACACAGCACGGGCCGAAGGTATATAGGGAGAGACAGAGAGGAGGTACCTGTGCACATTGGTCTTAAACATCAGCGGATTGTAATCTATTGGAAATATTGAGCTGGGAAGAGCATTCCATATTCGTGTAGTGCGGCTAAAAAACGAGTCTCTAAATTTGGCTGTGCGTCCGAAAGCAGGCTTAAGGGTAAACTGATGACCATTCCTGGCGAGACGTGTATTGCGGGTGAATTCAAGGAGTGGAGGAATGCAGTTGTCTACCTCACTTGAGCATCGTTTGTTAAAGTTACGATAAAACACGGACAAAGAAGACACGGTTCGTCGATGTTCAAGCGAGTCTAATGAACCCGCGATATCATTGTCTCCTATAAGTTTTATCGCTCGCTTTTGGATTCTATCTAGTAGGTGCAAGGTGGTCTTGGGGGCACAAGACCAGATATGAGCGTTATACTCAAGCTTTGGGCGAATATACGCCTTAAAGATTAAAGGGGTGAAGTATTTCTTGCATCGATTAAGGAAACCTAAACATTTCGCAGCGTTTCTGGCGACCTCGAATATATGATCGTTCCAACTAGGTGTTGTGTTGATGCACATACCAAGGATGGAAAGTTTTCCGGTTTCGTCGATACAAGCGCCATTCATGGATAATGGCTGATTATGCAGTTATTTATGCTGTCCAGATCAGAATTCAATGTGCTTGACATACGCTGCCGATCCAATATTACGTCCGAAGTGCAGGGTCGTGAATTTTGGAACGAATATGAAAAGCTGAGGGTGCTGTCATCAGCGAAGGAGTGGATTGGATTAGAAGTGGCAGACAGGAGATCATTTATAAAAATGAGAAAGAGTGTCGGAGACAGAACAGAGCCTTGGGGGACACCAGCATTTATTTTGTGGATATCAGACTTGGCATGACTCTGGAAGTCTGTTGGCATAAGCCTAGCATTCAAAATCGTCTTGTGCATTTTGTACGCGTTTCCATTCGATGAACAACTGTGAAACCTCGCAAATAATGCTGGATGTGCTCAAAGACTTCCCCTTCGTGGTACACTAAGCGATAATCAGTGGTAGAATATTGCAGACTTTTCGATGCACAATTTAAACGGGCTCCTTTATAAATTTCCGCACTGTCTCTAATAATTCCAAGCTTGTCATACATGTCCGGGACGGTTACTTTGCTCTATGCTAAAGAGTGCAGCGGAGGAGTTCCACGTCGTAGTGGAGAATGGTTGTTGGGTTCAAATGTAATCATTTTACAAGCAACTGGCTGTCAACACAAAGAGCGATCGCGGTTATGGCGACAAATAATTCAATTTTTATTGTAAGACATCTTGGCAATTGATCTTATGTCTTCTGAAACCACTCAGAGTTTCAACCGAAATCTGGATCCATGCGAAGAAGGAAAGTGGTACGTACCATAACTTGGGCTGCGTTACAGGTCGAGGTGTCCTAAGAAGTAATTTCAACATCATTTCGATATATGTACGTAAGTAACCTTCTACACCGCTGGCTGGAGAGGCATGTTGGTTGAGGCCCAGGTCCACACCGGACTGTAGCGCCAATCAAAGAAGAAGAACTTTCTACACCAACAACCGCGTTTTGGATAAAAGCTGACTGCTAATCACTAAGCTCTGCGGTTACTGATATATTTATCTATTGTGTACCCCTTCCTTGATCAAGGACTTCAGAGCTACATTGAGGAGTTTGATAACCATTCTAGATGGAGCATCCTGACAGTCTGTTCGTTTCTGTTCCATCAGCTTCATGTCAGATTTTAATGTCCGACGCAACGTGTAGGTTTTTCTGAATTTCCTCTGCTTGTTCACAGTGCCAACAATTTGAGCTGCTCTGCCCAATGCTAGATAGATGGATAAGGTGTAGCCAGAAAATGTCTCATGTAGTATCCTTCGGTCAGGCCTGCACAAGTATAGCGCGTCCTTGATTCTTTTGGGATCGACATCCATTAATCTTTAAAGTATGTAAATCCCTGCTGAGTGGTCTAAAAAAACACGCAATTGTTATATGTCCGTGCTGCTAAATCCATGGAGAGGCTAAGACCCAATATAAAGAGTCTTTGCCTCTCCATTCACGGGTACTTGCATGTCTTCCTCTTCCTTATCGATACTGCGTTGAGTAGATTACTATGTTCTATGCATTATTTTGCTTTATTTAGTGCAAGGAGTTAAGCTAGGAAGATTGTTAGCCCTCTCAGAAGAGTTTTGTATAAATTACATCTAGCTTTCACAATGAACGCTACATGACTGTGTATTGGCTGTCGATATTCATCCCCGGAAGGATGTTGGCCAATTCTACTTTTTTACTGGCGCATGTGATCACTGGCGGAATCTCTAGGTGCCCCATTAGATTATATTCTAAGATTCCTTAGCATGCAGGTTGAAGAAGGTGTACTAGATGTTCCATACCTGTCGCTGGGGTGGTTCTCAGAGTCCACGTGGTACGTTTGTTGATGATCCTCATTGATTCGACTTCTATTCCCCAGATGATAGCACCTTAAAATGTGGTGGGCGTAACCACTTGATTATATGTCCAAAAACTCATCTTGGGCCAAGAGGATAGATTCATTCCCACAAGCTGCTTTGTTGGAGTTTATGAAACAGTGCAACACGCTAGGATACTACTTCTTCCTTAAGAAAAATTCTTTAGAATAATGGTTCACTAATAGTGGAATTCAAAAAAATTTGCTGATTCATCAACCGAGACTCGTATACTTCGTCAGCCCGTAGGAAATTAAAGCCGTCGTCTTCTGGGTACCGAGCCACGCAGAGATGCTGCGGGCTTTCTAGCAAAAGAGGACCTGAAAATGGCGGAATCTCTAGTATTTCTCTTTGGTTTCTTGCCGCCGAAGTCGAAGCAAATCAGTTTATTTTAATGAGCCACTTTATTGACGTACATTTTAAGAAGCCTGCTGAGTTTTTTTTTAAAGAGAAGTCTCACAGTGCAAAGTCACAACCGATCAAGGGCACAATGTACCCAATTGCTTGGCACACAAATGCTACCCATGCTGAGAACGCTATTGTTCTGTAACGAGTGGGGAAGACCTACACTCCCTTGCGGACCCGCTTAGTTTGAGAAGCTGTCCCTTTTGGGAATTAGCGATGACTGCCAAAATAAATAAAAATAATTTTATTCCCAAATCTCAACGCCTCCACCCTCTAAGTCACGGTCTCCGAGTAACCTTTGTTTCAGTCCCGAGTTCAGTTATTTTGGTCATCCCAGTCCAAGTCCATTGTGTCTGCTCATGAATGATGTGAGAGGGACATTTGCTCCTGCACGCGTGACACAAACATTCATCGTCTCCGCAAATGATTGACCGAACGTTGAATCCTCTTCGAAATGCGTCTCTCATGTGTGTCATTTCAGTTCGTCCCCACCCCCCGCACATACTGCTCAAAATAAACCCAGTGAGCACTTACACACTTCACGTCCTCATCCATCACCGTCGTCACTCGACGCCCGAGTGTTGTCGTCTTTAACGCACTCAATCTTGCTTAATGTCGATTCTCAGAACACCTCCGATTGCCAATCACACAGGGGCCGGCGGGGGGTGAAAGCCTCTTAAAGCAAATCCAACTCACAATCACAGAACAGGACGTCCACCCTCAACGCGTTCCAGGTGTCGATTGGCAAGTGCCACTCGAATCGATGTCCTCGTAATTACTTCAATTTATATCGATGACCTCATGTTATCCCAAGAATTGTCAAATGATCAGCATCAACCACTTACGGCGGCTGTTCTGTCTAGGTCCAGCACCAGGTCCAGGTACAGGTCGAGCTTCTTCTTCAACGACAAGCACCATGTCGTAATTTCGCACCGAATGGGCCATCGACTGCGAGTCTTGTCAAAGACTGAAGCTGTCACAGGAACACAGGCGGGCCGTGCGTGTGTGTGGGCAGACGGGAGGTCAATTGAAATTAATCCAGTTCCAATTTCCGATAAACGATATACGGCATCCGAGCAGTGGGCCCTTGGTGACGGCCGGCGACCATGGCAATGGTGAGTGCTCGAATCATGTAAACGAGCATGTTGATTGGCCGCTGGGACCCTTCAGGAGCGTCAACATCTCTCTCTCCCAAGAGCCGAGACAAGGGCCGTTGCCGGAGCACGAACCCAGCATTCGTGGTCATTTGCTTGCTTTGAGGACAACAATAATGAATTTGTTATTGAATCATCGTCCGGCAAGAGTCGATAATAATTAGATACCGAGACAGCACGAGGCTGGCGGTGCGGTGCGGTGGTGGAGCGATGATACCCTTGAGGCATTCGTCCATGTAACAATGGCAGGCATGTACGTTGCGTCGTAATTGCTGTTCATTGCTGCATCATTCATCCCATTGAACCGGTCCGAAGACCTACTGGCTGCCGAATAAGACGAATCATCGTGTGGCGAGTGCCGGGCGGGTCGGGCTCTTTGAAGGGCCCCTTAATTGAGATTCAAATTATGCCAACTACCCGTAATCGAAATAAGTAGGTTTATCGGATATCTGGCCGACGTTGATTTGCAATTTCGATCAGAGCCTCGGACGTCTTCTGTTTGTATTCTTTGGGCGGTGATGGCGAGGTTGGCCATGTTTGGCCAGGATCGGCCGAGCTTAATGGATTTCAAACACACAAGCCCTTGCTCCGTCGCATGATGATTTATGTTATGGATTTGGGTAATTAATGCCGGAGCTCACTGCAAATGAATATCCTTTCACGTCCGTCGCTGTCTATTAGGGACTGGCAATTGTGGCAGAATCCAATTGAGGAGGATCTTAAAGGATTTTCACTCAAGTTTAGGGAAAATGGTACGTCAACTGGGGGGTGGGCATTTGGTTGGAAGAAGATGTATTTACTTTGTTACCAACTCTGAGCAGCGTTTGCTTTACTTGTTCTTCAAAATAATTGTCCCCATGAAAGCGCACGTGAATGACACACCGAGCACATTTTTTTATAAATTCTTAAGATCTCTGAAGCTCGCCGATTGCGTCAGTATTATCCAACTAACCCTAAACTTTGACAGATGGCGTACAAACGACTGATCATCAAGACGCCAATATCGTATCCAAATACCAGGCCACAGTCGAATTCATGGACATTGCAGGATGTTTTCATGCTCAGCCCCTCGCGTCATGTATCACCGAATGGTCAACAAATCAAAGAGGCACCGCCCTGGGCCAGAAAAATGTGGTATCCAAACGAGACTTACAATCAGCCAGGTCTCTTAATTAAGTCCCTCGATAAAGTCCCTTTCACCAAAGACATCCTCTACTTGTCGACTGTCTCTTGATAGCATGACTAGGCATTTGCAGCTCAAGTGGCTGCTATGTTTGTAAAACATTAAAGTATGAATCTTCTATACAGCGGACACCTGCAGGACCATCACGATTGTGCACTCTGTCGTGTCCCTAGTAAGAAGGTAAGGAAGAGATGAAGTCCTTTACCACCTCGAAGTTGTAGCTGTTATGTGTCCTTTCTTGAAGACAGCATGAACTTTGTTTTGCCCTCATTCACCGCTACACCCATATCGTGCCTCTAGTATTGGCGTGTAAGTTTTGCACGACGCGGCTTGAAAACGAGTCCCTGAATTTCATTGTGCGTCCCAAGGCAGGCTTATGTTTAAACTGATGGGCATTCCTTTCGAGACGTCTATTGCTGGTGAATTCCTGGATAGGAGAAATGTAATTGGCAAAATGACGGCAAAACACGGACAAAGAAGACACGTCGATGTTCGAGTGAGTCTAATGAACCCGCGATATTATTGCATCCTATAATTTGTATACCTCAGCACAAGACCAGGTATGGGCGTTGAGCTCAAGCCTAGGGCGAATTTACGCCGTATAGATTAAAGCCAAGTCAGAGAGTATGAAATATTTCTTGCATCGATTGAGGAAACCTAAACATTTCGCAGCTTTTTGGCGACCTCGAATTTGTGGCCGTTTCAACTAAGTGTTGTGTTGATGCACATACCAAGGATGGAAAGATTTCCGGTTTCGTGGATGCAATTGCAATTCATGAATAATGGCTGTTTATCAGGGGTTCGCTTTAAAGACAGCAGAAAGCATTGAGTTTTGGAAGCATTAATTTGCTGTCCAGATCGGAATTCAATGTGCTTGACATACGCTGCCGTTCCAATAGTACGTCCGAAGGGCAGGGTCGTGCATTTTGGAACGAATATGAAAAGCTGAGGCTGCTGTCATCAGCGAAGGAGTGGATTGGATTAGAAGTGGTGCCCAGGAGATCATTTATAAAAATGAGAAAGACTGTCGGAGAGAGAACATCGTAAAACAGTCAAGCCGAACAAGTCGGTTTAAATAAGTGGTACAATGGTGTACGGACGTATCCCATCCGTCTTCTCGAAGACCTATGTGACCCCACGTCGTCCTTATGAAATGGCGCGTTTGGATCAGGAACTGAAAATCATCGGCGAGTATGGTCTCCGTAACAAGCGCGAGGTCTGGAGGGTAAAATACGCTCTTGCTAAGATCGTGAGCTCCTCAGTTTGGATGAGAAGGACGAGAGGACGACGCTCTGCTCCGTCGTTTGGTCCGTATCGGTGTGTTGGACGAGACACGCATGAAGCTCGACTACGTGTTGGGCTTGAAAATCGAAGATTTCTTGGAGCGTGGTCTTCAGGTCTTCAAATTGGGATTGGCCAAGTCCATCCATCATGCACGTGTGTTGATCCGTCAAAGACATATCCGTGTCCGCAAATAGGTGGTGAACATCTCATCTTTCGTGGTTCGTCTAGACTCGCAGAAGCACATTGAATTCTGTCTGAAGTCGCCCTTCGGTGTTGGCGGCCCAGGACGCGTGAAGAGGATGAACATGAAGAAGAACCAAGGTGGCAGCGGAGCAGCTGAAGAAGAAGAGGACTAAGCTAATCGCTGTGTTTATATCCATTCTTCGATAATAAATTTTATAAGATCATAAAAACAAAAAAAACAGAGCTTCGGGGGACACCAGAAATTATTTTGTGGATATCAGACTTGAGCGCAAAGATTGGACTGTTGAAGTGAAATATGTTCATCCGAAAGCAAATGAATTCGAAAATGCAATTACCACGCACTGTGGCCGCCTGTACGTGCCGAAGTATCAGAATTTGAAATGAAAATTGTTATGTTTCATTTTGATATACTGTAGGTTTACATGTTATTAGTTTGGGCATGTTCGTCTTGATTTGGTCCCCGTGTGCAACATTGACTCATGGCAGGAAATCCAATGGAATGCATCAACACTTGCCAGAACCTATGGACTGACGTCAGAATCCTGTTGATTTCATTTGCTGCAAGTGCTCATATTTAGGCCCACCGATGCTCGCAAGCACTCGAGAGAATTGCGTTCTTATTACCTTTGTCTGGTTCCCATCTAGAAGTTTTCGATTAAAGTTGCCATACCGCCCTAGCAGCAAATCCCAATTCTTCTATGTATTGTCTAACTGGGACAACAGCAATATCGTCAAAGATCGCAGAACGCTGTTGGTTCGAATACCGATGGGCAGGGTCGTGAGCTTTGGATCTGACATTAGCTGACTGTATATCCATGTCATGTAAAGGAAGCCGATATCGGTCCCAGTTGAACCTTGTGCTCTGCTTAATTGATTTCCTACCTTCACCTTGGACGTAGAATCTTCTGGAATGCAGAAAACAAAATATCAACATGATGAGAATGGAGGACAAACCCATGTGATACAGTTTGAAGATGTTGTTTTAAATCCGTTGTTATTAATAAAAAAAACTCTTTAAAGTCGAAAGTAAACCTGGAGTTTTGTTATTTAAAAATCATTTCGTACGTTGACTTCCTAGCAGCCTGTCCAACCTTGGCCTTCTTGGTACCACGGCACTTCTGCATTCTGCTTCTGCGTTCCTTACGTGCTTCAACTGCTTGGCAATGTCCAATGTATCGCAAGCCAAGCTACCACAGAAGCTTGTCCTGAAACCGAAAATAAAGCAAACGTGTGTAGTAACTCTGTAAAGGCGACTGACGAAATGTGTTTCACCGGGTGTATTTCTGGTTCACTGATTGCAAGCAAGGATGGAGGACATCACAAACCATTTGTTTTCTGCACAGCATATGGTTGGTCATACATTTTTGGGTGTGAATTGTTGCAAACATTGTTGCGGATCTGAAAAACTACTAAAATCGTATCCAAACACGTCTTCAGACACAATTGTTTGAGAAAAGCAGCTTGAAGATGTATCACTCTATACAGAATGTCATTAGGACGTGTCCCTCAATGTCTTTTGAGCGACCACTGGAGGCGGAGATGGAGACGGACAGACTACACAACATGTGCCCCTGTTATCTCTGCTGTGCACTTTACAGCAACTACTTCATAATAATTTTATTTATATCACTTACCACGAACAAATGTGCCATCGACTAGACTGTGTTCCTTTCAACATCTACCTTCCATCTGCCCAAGTGGCAGTTTCCCTATTTCTTAATATCATTTAAGACTACTGCCACACTAGTCAGAGTCACCTTAAAAAGTTCGGTGAAGCCGAGACTTCCTTTTTTACGGCAACGATCCATGCTTTATTGAACTGCCTTCTATCTTTAACGGCTACTCAAAATCAACAAGCATAAGCTTTAGTCTTCCTCTTCTTCGCCGACCACGCGGGCGTACATTAGTACTCATTTGTTCGTCGGTGGATATTTGCCTTTCCACAATCCACCTACCACTGTGTCTTAAGTTAGGTTATTGCTCTGCCATTGAGATTGCCACCACACCTAGACCATTGTTGGTCCATTGGGTTAATTTGATCCCAACGGCAAATGGTGACTGGACCAGAACTAGACAAAATCATTTTACTTTTGCTTTCACTGGGATTCGAACTTAGAACCCTTAGAACCAAGGGCAGGCACTCAATCAACTGCGTCTTCCAATCGTTTCCAACTACCGGCACTGTGTCTTGCAACATCGTCACTCATTCAGCATCGTCACAGAGGCCGCTACACCGATTTGCCCACCTACGCCAGACCGGGAGTGCTCCTGACCAGGCGTGATCTTGTTATCGATTCTTTAGTATGAGGCGCGGTACGATCACCTCCTTAATCGCGACAATAAACTGGTAGTATGCCTTTGACACAACGAACTCTATACCCTCCGACATGGTTCAACTACTCCTCATGAACAAGCGCACACCAACACCGACTGAACTCCTCGCAGTTCGAAAAAGTGACTCCAAATTGAACTGACAAAGTAGGGGCCCATGTAGTATATCGAATCTGGTCAAAGTTTACTTAAAAACAGCATTAATTTATCAACACAAATCAAAACTGTTTACACTCGTGAAATTTGCCCATGTTTATTTTTTTTCACAATTAGGAGGCAAACGCTTAAGAAATCACCCTTTACATAAATTGCTCTGTTTTTGGGTTGTTTTTCTTGCTTTTCATTATTCCCGAGATTTCGATTGGAACCCTCAAGCGAACCGCATAAATCAGTGACCAGACCCGGGGTGGGAGCAGTGAGTGCGAACTCGGCCACAAATCATCTGCCAGCAAGCACCGGCAAGCAGCTTGAAAACAGAAAAAAAACAAAGACGGTGAGAACCAAATATCAGAGCCGACTGCGGAGCGAAGAGAATTTAAAATTAACAACTTCCTCGCTTCCGAGTCCGTTGTACCTCCTTCTACCTTCATCGGCTCAATGAATTATTAATTTTAAGGAGCCAATCGTCCGGCCGGCAACATGTGCCTCATTTCCCATCGAATTCCGGATGAGGACTGCGAAGCGAACATCTTTCCCAAATTATTGCCAAAAATTGTGATCAATTCTGACTTAATGCTGGCAACGGCAGGTGCGCTTTGATTTCCGAGATTTTCGCCAACTTTAAAGCCAGCCAGGACGAAGTTTGCGACGAAGAACTTATCTGCAGAGCCAGCGTCAGCTCCAGCTCCAGCTCCAATTTACCTCCATTCTTCTGTCTGCTGCTGGCTTTGATTGAATAACACATGTGACCACACAGGGGAGCCCCACCCAGGCACACATGCGACGACTTCAAAGCGAAACCTGTGGAAAAACCCACAGAACCGTAGTGAACTCATTTCCATGAGCAACTTTGTGAGAAGTCACCCCGAGTGGCTGCTGGCTGGTGACCAATTTCCAGCTCGCCTCCGCAAAGCAAACTTTCCCCCTTTGTGTGTGAATTCGTGTTTTTTTTTCGCTCCTGTTTGCTTTTTTTCTATTTGCACATCTTTGTTACAGGATATCTCGCACAGCACTTGACGGTGGCTCGACGAAGCTCGTAGAGCGGCTGAAAGGCGCTCACAAAGGATCGGTCGCACTGAATGCAAGCAGTTAACCATTTTCACGTTTCGAGAAGTTTTCTCCTTCAGCCTCGACGTTGACTGTCATTGTTTGCTCCCGAGCTGAGCTGCAATGCCAACTGATTTACCTGTTGAACGGAAGACTCTCAAGCGGCCGTCCATTGTGGCAGCCTGCCTTTGGAAGGAAACGGACGGCATCCGATGGCCGGGTGACTTTGAATTCATTTTCGATTTAAATTCTGACCCTCGTCGCCGGGCTTGGGGGTGATTATTGATTGCGTATTTGATTAGGGGATTGCCGGTGGGGCTGCCTGACCGGGGGAGCCTCCCCAAGCATTTACACTTTCAGTTTCCACTTGGCACACACACACACACTCGTGCGGGACGACGGTCGTAGTGCTCGGTGGAGGGAAGAAGGAAGAAGGGTAAATTGCAAAGTGGTAGCCTTTCAACTTACGTGACCCCGATCCAAGTCGATACACATGCGATGGAGCAGATTGCTCCGTGTGAAGTGAAGGAATTCGGGGAAATAAAGTGCGTTCGTGATGGTGAACAAAACTAGTTACGACCAACTGACATTTATCATCGCCTACGGGCGGGCGAGCAGGCAGGCAGGAGCAGCAGCGATGGGGCTCCCTCGCCCCAGCGATAAGAGCCCTGCCATGACAGACGGAGAATTTCAATGGACTGAACCCTTTTTTTCCTCCTTCCCTCCTGGTGTCCCTGTCCGACACACTCGCACATACACACACACGACTGCAGCAACGACAACCTGCCTCACGGTATGCATAATTTCGTCCCGTTGTCGGGCGCCATTCGAGTGCCGGAGCCACCCACTCCCCTGGCGAGTGGATCAAGTTAGATTGTGAACCCGTCCGCCCCGGGGTCCTTATCTAATCAAATAGTTTCTGAAGTGAAGAAGATGAAACGTTTTGTTGCGTTCCACACGTTTCTCCAATGCCGTCCCTTTTTCGGCGTGTCACTGTGTGACCGGTCGGGCGTCCCATTCACTCCGGTTCGAGTCGCTTTAATCTGGGCGATCTGTGATGTGGGAGTGTATATGAACCGGCACTCCTTCGCATGATTACAGTGATTGTTGTGGAAATGTGACTGTTTAAACAAATTAATTACGACCGAGCGAGGGAGGGTTGACTCACAGCGGGATGTCGTGTCGGGACGGAGGCGCAGGCACTGGCTCAGCGCAGAAAAAGTGGTTTATTGCTTGTGAGGTCATCGGGAGGTTCAGGATGATGATGTTAATGTTCGCATTTTGTGGGTGCGGCTAGTGTGGCTTTTATTGCGACGTGTAATCCCCAAATTAAGGGTACACCTTAAATTCAACACCCATTTTCAGGGAGCACCCCGACAATGACTACAAGCCGTCAAATGATAATTTGGATGAGCTCAGTGTGACTATGATGGCGGAATAAACTTATGTAACTGGGATGGGGTGGGTTCCGGCGGCTAGTGGGTGGATTTATGCTTCGAACACCAGCCACTAGAAGGGATGTGGGATGTGGGAGCCTTCCCAAGCATTTGCACTTTTAGTTTCCAGTTGCCACACACACACTCGAGCGCGACGACGATCCACGGTCGTAGTTCTCGGTGAAAGGAATCATCAATCAACTCTTTAGCGTGTCTCTTCAGTCACTCAGTGAGGCACAAAAGTTACGTGGACGTGTGGCCGGTGGCAATGAACCTCGAGTCTATGTTCGATCCCTGGTCTGCATGGCAAAAATTATTTTCACAGACCCACCTCTTTCGATTCATTGACAATGCTCAAAGAGCACTTCTGTCTAGAAGAAGCTTCTCAAACTTGGCCGTTCGAAGTTCTCAAACTTCAGGATCTACTCGCGAGAGAACAATAGCACGCACAACACGAGTGCTCGTTGAGAAGCTAGGCCTTGGCCCTCTACTGGCTGTAGCCCTACCCATATTAAATTATTATCAAAAGTGAAGTACAAAGAAGAAGAATCTCCAGAAAAATTAATCGGTACTCCAGCTTTTATGGTCCCTACCGATGTATTCAGAAAGTCTCACGTCATTTAAGATATTGTAACTTTGAACCACTAATCGGATTAAAAGTTACTCCGTTTTGGGTATAATGCTATTTCTGAGACTCAAAAAAAAAATGGCTCTCCGGACAGCGTGGAGTATTTCCAGATTTTCGAAACTCCTCATTTTTCTGACAGCTGCTCTAAAATTGTATAAACTGCAATGAAAAGTACTCTATGTTTCCAATGCATGGTAGTCTGATTGCTTAATGGAACCTATTCATCTCCAGTTTACGACGGAATCAGGTAAGTGAGCCTCAGCTTTCTAACAGAGGCCTTTATTGGAGAAAAAAATTAATTTCTGTGATTCCAAAAGCCAGCCCGGTCAGATTTAGTTCAAAACCACTTAAGTCATCCAACTCTGCGCAGAAGTACTTTCTAAGGGCTTGGCATTCCTAGAGCAGATATTGGCTAGATTCTGTATTGATCTCGCCTCTGCAGGTTCTGTAAAAATCGCTTTTTCCATGCACACCTTCCAGCGACTAGAAGCGATTTGTTAATCTCTTTTTGCTCAGCGTGCGGCACATCAATCCAGTGGTTCGACGTCTGGAATTATTCTTGTGGGACATGTGATTGAAGTATTGAAAGACTTTATCTACCTAGGCTCCGAAGTTAATACAAACAATGGTACCACTGCGGAGATAAAACGGATTATCACACTGGCCAATCGCTGCATAAGATATCCCTATATAAGACCTTGATAGTCCCAGTCCTGCTGTAGGGCGCTGAAGCAAGGACACCAACTAAGCGGACGAAGATATTCTTGGTCGGTTCATCGAAAACGAAAGAAAAAAACATCGACAAACGAGTTCCAACCTCTCATCTCAGATGGCTGGCCTTAAAAAAATTCCCTTGCCTTCCTTATTTGTATTCATTGCCTGAGATTGGGTCCGACGAACTACTTTCAGGCCGGAGCCCGAGGAAATTGGCAATGCGCTCGTAATGGCCCAGCCATCTTCAATCCATAGACACGTGGTTGGACCACAGGTCGAGGTACCAGTTACAGAAACTTAAAAAATGAGTAATTTTGAAAATAAATGAGTCACAACAGAGATCTTTGATAACACAAACTAGTATTTTTTTTTTTTTTTTTGATACTACACTAAAGCAATCGGATTCAAGACTGGTCCACTGTAAAACCAGGTAGTAACTTACAATTCCTTCGGAAGACCAGCAGGCGCTTCTGTGATGAAGTGCTTACAGAATTAGCTCTCACAACATCAGCGCCGAAGACCTGCCATCTGATCCGTACAACGGCGGGACGGTAACAGACGAGGTGCTCTGCCGTGTCGTCGTTCTCTACACAGGCGTCGTAGAGGAGCCATCTTCGCTTAAGCCAAGCACATTAAGGCTGGATGGCACATTTTGTTGAGCGCATGCCCTTAGTTAGGTGGTTTTCCCGTTCGAATTCCAGTGAAAGTAGAGCTAAAATGCTTTCATCCGGTTTTTAAATTTTGTCCCGTCACCATATGCCGTTGGGATCAATACAACAATGGTCTAAGTGTTCTGGCAATATCACTGGCAGCCCAATAACTTAACCTAAGCTAAGTGTTTGTCGAAGGGTTAGGGGCCGTTACTTACGCAGATAAGTCGTCTGCATTTCTTACAGACGTTTGGGAGCAAACGCTTAGTCCTTCTACATCCTGAAGAGTTACGTCATCTCCGATTGTGCTCTCGAGAGGCGCAAACATCAGGAGCACAGGTAGTCCGAGTGCAGGTTCAGATCCTGAAAAACTTTCCTCCAGTGATTCCTTGGTGTCCTAGGACTCAGCTCAGTCTCAGTGAATTTTGACTGTCAATCAAATTCAGAGAGGATATATACTTTCCTGAACTATTTTGAAAGTTGATAAAGGGATGAGTAGGTCAATAAGCACAGCCTTGCTGTCAATACAGACACAGACACATAGACCCTTCCATATGTTCTTCACAATATAGTTTGTTGTAATTTGGATCGTTTGAAAAACCGACGCAAAATAAGCTAATGAGGTGTACAGTGTAATGTTGTTACCCTCCACGGAAGGACCATTGCCAGAGCTTTCAATGATTTTGGAGCGATCTGTGAAGATACGACAACATTCCTTTCCTGCAGCGAAGTCTGGCTGGAACAATTCCTGGGTACAGTAAATTTTGCACATCTTCAAAAGTTTCGAAAATGGAAATATGAAATAAAATAAGGTTAGGTGCTTGGATAATTTTGCTTTTGCAAAAATGAGTCAAATCTTAAAGTTATGAGTCCCCGAGTCAGGCTAAACAAATTAGTCCCTTTGACTTCACAGATTCCCTACGGTTACACTGGTCGCTATACAGCTCGTGGTTGAATCTTTTCCCCCAAATGCCGTCAACACAAGCTGAACCGAAGATCACAAGCAGAACATTTCTCTCTAAGGGACCAGAGACTATTTTATCCGCTTTTGAAGTTTAATCTCCGACGTCGAAGTGAACAGTAACTCGTATGGGGCAACTTGGTTCTTCAGGAGATGGCTCAATTACTCTAATGTTGAGGTAAAAAATAAACAGGTTTTATGTGTTTAACCTCGGTACTGTCTTATTTGTATTAGCTGCTATATACTCATTTTTGCCGCTTTCCACGCAATACTTCTCCCAATCAAGATAAGTTGTAGTCATCTGCATATCTGTAGTCATCTAGCTGAATGGACTTTCGCACGATCTCAAGAATGATATTAAAGAGGTTCACGAGAGAGAGAGTCGCCTTGTCAAGAACCTTCTTTGACATTAAACGTCATGAGTTCTTTACCAACGTTGGCAGTAGTGAGTTAGACATGGTGGTGTATAGCTCGCCACTTAGCACGACGTCTACTCATGGGACTTTTTAAGGAACCTTCATAGTGTGGAGACCAGGCTTGGACAGAGGCAACTCTGTGCTTTTGCTACGGATCCTGTACAGTCAATGTTATCAAAAATGTCCCATGTCTTGTCTGGTCTTCCTTGTGGATTTACATTATCCAGGCCGCAGCTATTTATCTAGGTATCGCCCATCTGTTGGCAAGTCCATTTCCGGCCCATTTCAAAAATCACTGTGTTGTGTCATAAGAGGTGTGAGCCAGATCTGCACATCCCACAACTGAATAATTGGTTATATAACATCATCACTCTCTATTACCGCTACATGCATGCTGTTGAGAGTCATCCAAAAGAAACTGAAGACGAAATCAACCTGCACGGTAAAACGGGCACTCGTTAATGGATTGACAGGACTTGCATGGCTTATCAGCCACCAATGATACCTGACCGCTGATGATGCAACGATGCAATTGAGGTGTCTAGTAAAAATCTGCCGAAAATTGCAGTCACTGGCAAGCTGGTTACCGCTAAAATGCATGCCTCGTTCATGGTAAATTGTTGATGAAGGAATATGTGACCCCTCAAGAAAATGCTCTAGTGGCTAATTTCAACTGAACAACAACCTTTAATCGTGTCAAGCAAATTGGCTGATGAATGAAATCATATCCAGCCAGACAGCACTGTGGCCAGGATACATTTAGAGCCACGTCAGGTGCTGGCCCACTCTGTCGGCAAGTTGCGTTGTTTAGACACATCTCAAAGTGGCATTATTTCTAAAATCTCACTCATGCGGCGACAACCGATTAGAGTATGCGAATAGAAGCACTGTTCAGACACCCTCTAGATGAAAATGATCTGTTTACTGAAGGCGAACAAAGGCTGAAGCGAAGCTTGCAATCAACAGAAGGAATTCCTCCAGCCAGCTCCTTGTCCACAGCCCCACACGAATGCGCTTTGTCCTTCAAAGAATACAGAACCAGGTGTCATTCGCCCAGCTCCGACAGAGCCCGCCGAATGCGTCATTCGATCAACACGCTCCTCACCCAGTTGAGCAAACAGAACGCTCTCGAGTCCCATTACACACATGAATTCCCGCTCGCGCAAACATTCCTCGTCAAAGGCGTCCTGCAACTAATTCAATCGGCGACGGGCGCAAGGATGCAACTCACATTTCAAGCACTAACTCGTTTTTCATGGCAGGCGCGCATACGTAAATGTGCGTTCATTCAGCGTTCAAGAAGGTCCTCTTCACACATCTCCCCGCGACGGGACCAGCCCGGGTTTTTGTATTCAAGACAAAAGTCAAAACTCCTGAAATGACAGTCCCGAAATTTCAATCTGCCACCAAACACACTTCAGATACAAAACAGAATGAAATTTCGTCAACATCGTCCTCCACGCCGCGGCGCTCTGTCATCGTCGTAAAGTGACAACGATGCCAACGACAACGACAACGCCGACCCCTCCCCCTCCCCAGCCAACGACAACAGCAACGACCACGATGACGACGAGGACAAGTGTGGATGTTGAAGAGGTCCTCCAACGGCTTCGAGGTGCTGTAGCATGCTTTTGTGGAATCGTCTCTGCGCCCCGACGATGGATATCAGCGGAGAACGATTGGAATACGATGATGTTCCTTCGAATTTATTATACATCACCACTCCGAGGCATGCAGATATCCTGTGCCGTGCCCACCCACTCGATGTGTCTGTGCGTGGAAGGACGTGGGTTACTTGCGTTTGCGTCTTTGTACAAGTTTCCTCTGCTCCGTGTGCACACACACACGTCGTCACGCCAAAGAAGAGGGACTCCAGCGCGAGTGCGAGTGTGTGGAGCCTGGCAAGAGCACTCTCCCGAGTGTATGCAGACTCAAGTGTCCCCTTGGAACATGTATACAAATGTAATGTCATTACCTTTGGTAAATTTAACTTTTACCGAACTTTTGAATGAAAATGTTTGAGTTATTCAAATTCAAATTTCATTGCTTCGGCGGGGCGGTGCGGCGGACTGGTGGGACGGTCAAATGGTCGGGACCGTGTCACACTGCCGGCTCGCCCACCCACCATGGAGCAGCATGAGCAATTTCTTTCCCGAACTCTGTGTGTGCAGGAAGGAGGAAATTTATGGACCGGGCGACTGTGCCTCCACTCGGCGCTCGGGCGAAAGTTTGGTCGAAATTCTTATGGTGGCCGCGGTGCCGATGCCGGCGCTGGTGGGCGGTGGTAAGTTAGTCTTTTCAGGGTCCGCGTTGACTTGTTAATGTGACTCGTGTCTTGGAATCACCTCGTTGCCATCGCTGCAGTTGGCGTAGGAGCGACCTCCGCCACCGTCGGCGGGGAAAGCGATTTGTTGGTTACATTTCGCTTGGCCCCCAGAGGGGCGGGCGGCAGTGAGGTAATTTCATTTACAATTTGTTTGCACTCGAAGAGCTCGACTAATTAGCAAAGTTGATTTGCAGCGGATTCCCCAGAGCAGGTGAAATGAAAAGCGACCACAGAGACGGCGTGGAGGTGCTGGCAAACGGTTGCGCGCCTTCGTTGAGGTCCCAGGGTTCCGAGATTTCTGGGAAACAAACAGAAGCGATTCTCGGAACAGAAATGCTTGACAAAGCGGTCGGATCGAGGTGCAAAGAGGAATGACTGCGGCCACGTGGATGTGTTGGAACACGTTTGAAGTTCGTTCTCGTGGCAAGTCTTGATTATCGAGTCATTGAGGCTTTCCTCATTATAATGAACTGAAGTGGCATCTGCTAGGTTACTCCGGCAATTCCATTCTCAAGTAGGATATTCTAAGTAAACCTGCGGTCATACAACGGCTTTAGCAACTATTTTTTATTCAGCTCAGTTGTTCAAGGATTGTTTCTTTGTCAGCTCGGATGGGGATTAGTCTTCGCGTCCTACTCCTTCTGGAACAAGACCTTTCTCTGTACATGGATTATGATGCCTAGTCGCACCCATGTCAGACCCAGAATGATTGTGAATTTAAGACTACAGGTCCAAACGTGGTGCAAAAAGACCTGTGGATCACAATTAAAAATTGCTGATAAGGCGACGTTTCGACCCCGACTTCGAAAAATGCTCTGTCAGGTCTTTGGACTTCTTCGCCTTTCCGGCATACAGTCGAAGCGCACTTAGACCAGTGGTTTGGCTGCTTTTTTTCCTTTTTAAGCGTTTTTTCAACTTGATCTTATTCAAATTTGCCGCCTGATCAAAGTGATATCTTCTGGTCATGGACCTGATTTCGAACAGGAGTCAATACTTAGTTGCCCACTCAATGGCCCCCCTTGAGATGCTGCTTCCAGTAACCAAAAGCAAACAGTCATCAAACACTTTTGGAGAGATTCGATCTTTTCCTCTTTCTCAAGCTAGGCGGCTACGATTTGAAAACGTGAAGTTCACATTTGTCTCTTGTGGAGCTGATATGCAAATAGTCGCAACATGCGCACACCAAGTTGGTTGAGATCCCTTTCCACTTGTGTGCGTCATCTCGTTCGAGGACTTCCTCTGTTGAGCTGTCCCAATAGCTCTGTATCGAAGACTCTCGGGCCGACGTTTTGGTGTCCATCCGCTTTACATGACCTAGCCATCTTAAGCCTTGGATCCGAAGTCGCTCAACAAGGTGCATGCAGCTGTACATCACGAACTAACGTGGTTGCATCTTCTCCTCCAGACGCAATCAACGCAAACAGGACGAAAGATCGCACGCCGAACTTTTGTCTCAAAACGACCAAGAGCTTCTTCATCCGCTTTTAGTAGCGTCCATGTCTCTGCGTCGAGCAGGACAGGGATGATCAGTGTCAAAGTCAGATTAGTGTTTCAAGAGATAGCTCTGTTATACAATTGCCTCTTGAGCCCAAAGAAGCAGCGATTGGCAAGAGTAATTCTGCGCTTGATCTCGGGACTGGTCTTATAGTCCCTGCTTACTGAAGAGCCGAGGTAGACGAAGTACTCGACTACCTCAAAGTTTCTGCTGCCCATTAGGACGCTCTGCCCGATGTCCGAGACATCGATGTTGTGCGTCCCTTCGTGATGACAGCATGTACTTTATTTTGTCCTGGTTTACCACCAGACCCAGTTCAAGCAGAATGGACTTTTGGCAGATCGTACGTGTTCGCGTTTGGGTGAGCGTGTCGAGCTTGATGGAGCAGCGAGAGTTCCAGATCATCATCCTGCACAACCTGACGAGTTTGGCAGGAATATCAAAACCAGACATGGCCGTATGGCTCGTCTCTATTCACGTTGTGATATGCGGCCTTGAAATCGGAAAATAGATGGTGGGTTTCGGTCTGCATCTCTTGAGTCTATTGCCGTCTAAAGCCGTTTTGCACCGCACTAATCGGCACGTACCAGTGCGGCTTCCGGCCCGGCAAATCGACTATAACCCAAATCTTCACCCTAAGGCAGATCCTGGAGAAGACCAGCGTGTTTCAAATCGATACTTACCATCTGTTCATCGATTTTGAAGCCGCATACGACAGCATTCATCGCAAGGAGCTACTCGAAGCGATGGCCGAATTCATGATCCCGGGAAAACTGATCCGGTTGTGTCGCACCACGTTAACACACACGCGATGCACCGTGCAGTTCGATTGAAAAACCTCTGAAACCTGCACCGGATTTCGGCAAGGAGATGCGCTGTCGTGTGATTTCTTCAATCTGGTACTGGAGAAGAGAGTGCGGCGGGCAAAAGTCAACACGGAAGGCACTATCTTCTACAAGTCAGTCCAGCTGTTGGGATGACATCGTCATTATCACGCGGTCCCAACGCGCCATAATGGAAACTTTCACTTTCACTCACATTGAGGAACATGCGAAACTAGCTGGTCTAAAGGAGAGGAAGACCGAACCTCCGGTACAAAGACCAAGTCATCGCGGATGCAAGACAGCTTGGCCTTGATGACTGGAAGCAGCGTGCCCAGGACCGTCACCGATGGAAGGCAGCAATTGCTCGGGCTCAGACCCTTCATGGTTCATCTGCCTGATAAGTAAGTAAGTAAGTCTCTTGAGTCTATTGCGGAAGTGTGTCGATGGTAGACTTCCCGACCTATCAGGTTGTTAACAAATGGTTTCAGGCTGGTGGCTGGTGGCTGGTGGCTGGTGGCTGGTGGCTGGTGGCTGGTGGCTGGTGGCTGGTGGCTGGTGTCTGCTGGCTGGTGGCTGGTGGCTGGTGTCTGCTGGCTGGTGGCTGGTTGCAGGTGGCTGCTGGCTGGTGGCTGGTGGCTGGTGTCTGCTGGCTGGTGGCTGGTTGCTGGTGACCACACAATTCCTTGCCGACTTTTTCCTTCGCATCAAGTAGATGATGTTGATGTGGAAAACAAAAGAGCTCCGTCTTACACAATACAACCATTAATGGGTAGGTTATTGACTTATATGTGTCGGAAAATATAAGCCCATAGTCCGATAGCCATAATCGAGAAGAGGACATTTGCTACATTTCATTCACGTAAATGAATTTTACATAAGTTCACTTTCAAAACCACAGGACGTGTATGATCTTTGTTATGCGCACAAGAGTGCTCCTTCATTGATTGCCAAATCCCAGTGCACCCTCTATATCCTCTCCTCCTGTGTCAAGGCTTGATTAAGAATACCCACATCAGACACCACCTCCAAATCAAAGCAAACCAGGATAGGACTCCATTGCAGATCCCTTTCCTGTGAAAGCCCACCGCCGACGTGCACAATTTCATCCACACCACCGCCGCGCCGTTTTTCAAAATCATGAGAAAAAAAAACAAAAGGCTTTTTTTTGACAATACCAAGGTACAAGCGTGGCGAGCATTTTATTATTCCATCCACCACCGGAGCACAATTGACGACCGACTTGACAAGTTCCCTTTTCACGGCTGGCGAACGTGCCGAACATCTGTCGCTGCGACCTGTCACGGTGGTTTTCACTTCAACTCCGAGGAAGACGAATTATTTAAAAGTGACGTGACGGCTTTGTAAGCGTACACTCATCGGTGATATTTAGACTTTCTCACCCTCACTGCTCCCGTGTCGCCCTCCCACGACGCCACCTCATGCCATTCCTTTCAAGTTGGCGTGTAAATAGATGTCGCTTCGTCAAAATCCCATGAAATCTGAATCAATTCAGCTCACTCCTCACGGAAGCCCCCTGAGATTGATGATGGAATTTTGATTATTTCCCTCGTCTCCATCCGCCACCCCAGAGAAAAATCAGCACTTGAAGGAGTCACATTACAGGGCACTTTATCCGCTCGGCAAAAATGATCCAATTTCGAGCATTCCCGACACAGCTGGGCGGTGCCAGCAGAGCATCCATTGTTCTGCGGTACAGGATGACGTGCCAGGTTCTCGCCGGCCCCTCGCCCGCCCCTCGCCCCTCGCAAATCAGACATGCACTCAATTTTCAACAATTTCGGCCGAGGAATCGTCCGGACGGGTCCGGGCCGATGAAGACGAAGGCGAAACCCGATTCGGTGCGGCAGAGCCAAGAAACTGCACGGATAATGATGCACCCAGCGCGCAGACGGCTGTCAGGCTTTGTGTGCAGTTGTGAGCTCGCTCCATTCACAGGAGAGGCAGTGACAGGCGGTTTCCGAGGAAGCGAAAACTTCCAACTTTTCACACAAACACAGCCGCACAGACAACGGCCGTGCGGTTGTCTGACAGCAGGGAGCGGCTGTGCGGCACGTAGGACGGCGGCTGGCCCAGTTCCAGGGGAGGGGCAGCGTGGAGCTCACATAATGCACACACGCATTAGGCACTCACCACGGATGAGTGTTCTTTTCGGCATGACATGTGAAATGTACCCAAGGATAACGAGCACACACACAAACAGACTCGGGATATTTAAATTAATTTAAGCCAGACTTAAATGAAATGTTCGTCTAATTGCCTCAGACACTCAGAAGCCGGGTGGATTGGTGTGTGCTGGCGCAGGCGACGGGCGTTGAATGGTTGCCAAGGATGATTGGGTTGGAACACGAAACAGTGCTCGTTGTCCTTGCGAGTGAGTTTCTGTTTTGTATTTTTATTTTCTTGTTCGTCTCTGGCAGATTGGGATCGCCACGGCCATGAGGGAGACAAGGCTGCGGACGTGTACATTGTTTGCAGGTGGCAATCCTGCAGAGGCAAGTTTTCACTGTTTCGTTGCTCGACAAGGTCAACGCTAATTGCACGAATTTGGCCAGAAATTGCGTCTGCAGACATGCGATGTTTGGGATCTGTCGTCCGTGTCACGATGACCTACTCGCAGGCGGGGTGGGTTTGTCCCATTTGCTGGGACAAGGATGTTGTCACCTTTAAGAGTGAAATTTTTGGAAGTGGAGACTTTCGTAGTTTGGTTGGAACGTTGCGGACTGAGGCTTTCAAGTGCGACAAGGGTGAAGACTCTCAATAGTGGCAAGGTTACTCTGCTCGCTATGCGGATGTTCCCAGAGTGATCTTGATTGGGCGCCATTTTTGAACGGAATGAAATTAGATGGTGTTGGAGAGTTTTGGGCTATTTGTCTAGGTAACCATGAATGCATACCCGAGTTGAAGGCCGTTTTCCGATCTGTGGCAATTCTTCGTCTCAGACCAAAAATCAGGGCGACTTCGATCCGCACAGTTACAGCTAGTCTGCTGTTGGTATAGTCCACTACTTGCTAAATATGTCTACTGTCTGCTGAGAGGTACCTTGTTCCACCTAACCACATCGTAAATGTCCAGTGGTAGTATAAGCGATGCATAGTCTATGGTGTGGACATCTCCCATGGTCTGCTGTAGCTCCCCTCATCTACGAGAACCAGACGGTCTGCTTCACCTGGTCAATTGCTTTCTTTGCTGTAACTTGTCCTGCGTCATGGTGGCACAGCTTGTCGATCCTTCCCGTTAAACTCTTAGGGACCACCCACCTCTCAGCGTCACCAACTTTGCGGAAAAGGCGGCACCCTCGTAAGACGTGGTCTGTCTGCAGTTGCTTCCACGCTTGTGTCATATCTGAGAACGTTGCGTCCACTGAGAAATGAACCAGTCTTCAAGCTTCTCCACCACAGCTTCGAGAATTTCGCCGCTAGTCTGGCTTGTTGATACATATGGTAGGACCCACAGCTCGGACATATGGAAACTGTCGAGCTCTGTCCACAGGTCCGATGATGTCGTCAACGCAATCTTTGGGATGCATTGATGCTTGATTTTGTTTACTCCAACGATATTGCCATTGCGCTTCAACGAAGGAGTTGATTATGGGGCCAAGATCCGAAACATTTCCAGACCCAAAATAACGAGTTCACGGGGTGGCTTATGGCCCTCTGGATTCTATTCATACTTGGTCCAAACGTTAACAAGTAAACGCGCTGGCAATGACAAATCAACATTTCTTGGTTTTTCTTCGGTTCCGAATATGTTTTCATGCGTTTGCACTTATCTTTGTGTGATTAGTTTCTTAAGGTCGAACAGAGTGTCCTCTCGTTCCAATTTTTAAACTGTGCGATGAATAGTCTAGTTCTAAATGCAAGAGTCCTTTTGAACATATTTTTAATAAAAAAAATTCACAATTTAAGGCGAAACTTAAATCTCGCTCGAATAAAGCTTGGCTGGTAAAACCACGAGCTTTGACCTTTGAGACTGTCCTTTTGGCTTCTGGTCTTCAGACATAAAACATGTTCTTCCGGATAATTCGTTTGAAGAAAGTCCAGAGAGAACAAGAGTTGAGGCGTCTCACGAAATTAGTTTACAATCACCTGAACAATCGAGGGCTGCAAAATAGGTTCGAGAAATAACCATTACTTTCCAAGTAATGGATGCATATTGGAAGGGTACATGGTAAACCGTATATTAAGGCCTTAAATAAGTTCAACCACTTGCGAAAAATCGTTGCGTTTAAAAATTGGGAAACCTCTAGCGATTTGAGTAAGAGATCCGTTCGGTGGGGACCTCGGGCTCAAACAACCAAATGACCGACGTTCACGAAGTCGATGTCGCTAAAAATATCGCTCAGTTCGTAGTTATAGGCGTGAGGTCTATGCACAGTCATACACGACCGAATCAATGGAATATTTTTCCCCTCAAAGCAACCCTGAAGAATTCCGTCCGCTTTTGACAGAGCTCATGCCTCTGTGCCATATAGAAAAACCGGAACGATTAAGGTCTTTTAGAGGGTTACTTTGGTTGTTCGAAAGAGGGCTTTGTTTGTAGATTGCTTTCTTGGCTGCAGGAAGCAGCGATTGATAAGAGTTAATCTTCGTTTGATTTCCGTGCTGGTAGACAAAATCTTTGGCTACTTTAAAGCTTAATCCGATTAATGTGACGTTCTATCCGAGATGCCGGTGTTGACTGTCCTTTCTCGCCTACGTTGAAATACTCATACAAGTGCTATTGACGTCACACTACGTTCTTCCGATAATGTAAATATCGTCGCATTGGGGGGACTTCTGAAAGATTGTGCCTCTGATGTTACCGTGCGAGTTTTGAAAATTTCTTAAAAGGTGTTTTATAAGTCGCGGGTCAGTGCATCGCCTTTCCTGAATTCTTTTTTGACATCGGTTAGGTCTTTATCGACCTGGATGGAGCAAAGTGCATTCTCCATTGTCCTCATACACAAATGGACGAGTTTAGTTGGGATACCAACATTTTACTTTGCTCTGTATAGCTCGCCTCAATAGATGCTGTCATAGGCTGCCAAAAAATCGATGAAAAGATGGTGGATATTGATCTGTTGATCCTAGGTTATTCTAGAATTTGTTGTAGTCTGAACATTTAATCGACGGCGATTTTTCCTGGCCTAAAGCCGCACTGGTAGGAACCGACTAGTTTGTTGACAAATGTACAATGCGTTCAGAAAACTCATGCTTCTATAGACCACTTCAGAGGGGCTTCTTTTGTGAATCAGAAACAATCAGTGGGGCATTCTTTCCGCCGATCGTATTGCACGAATGTGTTGGTGCACGTTCCTTTGTTGTGAACTGATGCACATACAGAATGGGCCAAATGCAATCCTACTTTTAAAAAATCAATATATAGGTAGTAATATAAAAAATGAAACTTCCATTCGATAAGACACGTTTTATTAAGTACTTTAGTTTTACACTCGTAGGCTTCAGACTTAAGACTAACTTAGCTTAAACAACGTATTAGGAGTCATAGCGTGGCTCTCTTCAATCCTATCTTCTGAGAAATATCAGGGGGGGGAGAGAGGGAGAGAGTGGCGGGCGCATATCAGCACATTTGGAATATGTTTAATATAATAATAAAAATATGGGTGGCGCTACAGACCATAGAGGGCCAGGGCCTAGCTTCTCAGCAACCACTCGTGTTGTGCGCGCTATTGTTCTCACACGAGTGGAAGGGACCTACAGCTTTATGCCGACTCCGAACGGCCAAGTTTGAGAAGCTTTTTTTCTAGACAGGAAATACTCCTTGAGCATTGTCAGTGACTCGAAAGAGGTGGGGCCGTCAAAATTATTTTTGTCGCTCAGAGCTGGAATCGAACCTACTACGTCGAGGTTGGGGTCGACGCACATACCCACAACGCCACGGGCCACCACCTTGGAATATGTTTACTTATGTAATAATACATTATTTTCTTATGTATTATGGATCTTACAAAGAACAAAGTGCTTGAATAGTTTCAGGATTTTTGGCGTAACATCAGTCTTTCATGGTTACCCACAAAAAAGGTCCACAGGGGTCAAATCACAGGCAGACTAATTGGCATCGATATAACCGTCTGATAACATGTCTTCATGTCGTCCAAGCCCATGTCTTCCATTTCAGTAAAAAAAAATCATGTTAACCGACTCTGTGACGCCCACGATACGTTATTCCGAGCCTTATATCCGAGCAACAAATGTCCAATTTTACTACCAATCACACTCTCATCACAGCAGTCACATTCGCATCTGTGCATACCGTATGACCCGTCGTTTCGTATCGTCGCAACGATAGGAGTTATAAGCTTTGTCCACTAGAATACCAGTCTCAAGAACATTTTGTGCAAACTTGAGTACCTACAGCTGTCACGGTAGGTGCATTATTTCGGCAAAAAACTCTGTTTGGACTACACAGGAAATGAGTCCCAAGAATAATTGGAAGAGTAATATTGCCACATTTCAAGTTCCTAGCCTTTCTGGTTGTCTTAATTCGAACCTTAAGGGCATTCTACCCCACTGTGCGACGCGTGAGGAAGTGACAAAACCTTGCTGAATATTGTGACAGCTGGATCTCATTGACAATTTCGACAACTGCTGGATTATAAGAATTAGAAAAGCTATCAGAACTCTCTGCTCACCCTTTTATGGTCTTTCATTAGCAACGCCCGGTAGAGCCCTTCCCCACAAAATCTGATCGTATGCTCTCCTTCCCTTCGCCTACCCGTCACCTGCTCTGGGTCATCTTATTCTTCTTTGTACATTTAACTCCCCCGCTGGCTCCCCAAACTGCCACACGCTTCCCAAGCTCCCAGCGTAATCCCAATTCCAATAAATCCGCCATCATCCAACAAGATGAGCAACGTGGATGACTCACTTTGCCCAAAAGTCTATGTGCTCAAGAACTCTTGTGCATCCTGAATGGAAATGCTTAATGAAGTCCACCCCCGCCCCGTCGCACCATCCATTGGCAAAGGAAGTGTGCTCTCCAAAAGCCCAGTAGTCTCTTTGACATGCCGACAATTAAAATCGTCTTTTGATGACACTCACCATCGCGAGCCCACCCCTCGCCCAAAAATACCGACCACCATTCCCAGCAGCCAGCGGAGTTGGCAGACTCCTGCGTTCGTTTTTGTAATAAAATCCCAGACATGATCTCTGTTTTTATTTACAGCCCGGGATTAATGCCCGTTCTTCTGGGGAGCAGGGCAACAAACAGCACCCCCCCTGAAAGCAGCCTAAGCCCTTCCAAATTGAAACGCCTTCGCTCTTGAAGGCCTCGACCCACAGACACACGCTCGATTCCCCAATGAAACGGCAGCACAAAGCAATTTTCGTTCGGTATTCGGTTCTTCATTTATTTACACTGCAAGCCCCCTCGGCCAGAGGCGGCCGGCGAGGACCCGCACCACTACAAAGACAATAACAAATAATCGACTAAATTTATACAAAAAAATACTCAACAATAACAACAAACAAACAAACAACAAAAAAAATGTGTCCTAACAGCAAAAGGAAGTCTTGGGGCATATCATGTCCAGGCATCGTGGGCGGATTTTAGCGCGCCGCGACTCGTGGACTTAGAACTTCTCTGGTGGTCCGTACTCCTCGGACGGCTTGGATGGCGGTGGTCCGTATTCGAGGGCGGGCTTGGAGGCGCTCTTGTACTTGATGAAGTAGACCTCGGGCTTGCTGGGCTCAGTTGGCACTGGGGTGGGCAGGATGAGTGGAGCGGCTGCTTCTGGCTTCTTGACCAGCACGTACACGAGGGTCTTGTGCTCGTCTTGGACGGGTGGGGGCAGGACCTGGGCGACTGGTGCTGGTGGGTTTGGTGCCTTGATGAAGATGATTTTGTAGTGCTTCTTTGGTGGGGCGGCTTGGATTGGTGCACTTTGTGGGTACTCCTCTGGCTCCTCTGGTGGCACATGGACGTAAACGTTCTTGGTGACTATGCTCTCGGCTGGGGGACCATAGAATGCAGCTGGTGGACCATAGACTGGGAGGGGTTGTGGTGTGGCTGGTGGTCCGTATTGCTGAGCGGGTGCTTGTGGTGGTCCGTACTGCTGGGAGGGTGCTGGTGGTGGGCCGTACTGCTGGGAGGGTGCTGGTGGTGGACCGTAGTCTTTTTGCGGCGCTGGTGGTCCGTACTTCTGCTGTGGTGGCGGAGGTGGTCCATAGCGGGATGGTGGCTCTGGCATTGCCATGGCAACGGCCAATGTACAGGCTATCATCTGAAAGGGAGTAAAGAAGAGGAGTTGATCAATTTTTTTTCTTTTTGTGGGCAATTTAGACGGTACAATGTGGTTAAAGAATCGGGAAGGGTCTCACTGGACCCAGGGGTGTCTATGGGGTGTTGCTGGACTTGGGAGGGTGTAAGGTGAACAGCTGCTCTTCAACAAGCGATGAAGCACCCTTCAAACTTGGAATGCGAAAGCCCTACGGTGGGCAGTTATTTTTACCGTCATCAAGAGCATATATGTGCCGGCAGAGGCTTGATGAAGAGAGCTATGTGACCAGAAATTAGACGACAAGCCCCTGTCTCATCATTTAATCGCCGCCACGAGCTCAATCGGCTTAGCGGCCTTAAATCCAACGATCTCGTCCTCCTGATGTTCGAACAGGTAGTCACATATCGAGCTCATGTTCAAAGACACATCACCAGTGCCAGCGCCACTACCGTGCGAGCCATACACAAGTCACATATAGCTCCATACGCGCGTGCACTGAAGCAGACTCAACTGCATTCATGTTCATGCAAAGCCACAGAAGTGAACAACCACCCCCACTCCGGGTAGAATTCGTAATTTATGGCCTTTGTCTTTTGTTACAGTTGAACCCACACGCCCTCTGTAGGCCCACACACTGCACGGGGGGCATGTGGGAGTAAAATAACAGTTCCACATTCACAACTGATAATACAGGCATTAAAACAGTTTCATTATGGATCCTCGTTATTGCCATTGCCAATTGGTAAAATTAAAAACAAAAGCATTAACAAAACGAACCAAGCACACATCACACGGGGGGGTTGAATATCGAATGGAAACTCGATTCACTGAACACTGGCATGTCGAAAAAAAATGCAGCGAACAATCGATGTCGTTTCTGTTGCGGCCTTGTCAAATGGGAATTTTCGATGCGAACATGCACATAAAGGCGCTCCGCGTCAGGCCCAGGGTGAGAAGGATGAATGAAATTAAGTGATGACTTCATTTAAATATCGAGTAATGAGTGGCGACGCAGTCGAGGGCTTAACAACATGCGAGGCACAGCGGCCACAACAATAGACTCAAAATGCACCCAACGGGGAAACGTGTGAGCTTCCCAGCAGACAGTCATGTGCATGATTCATCCGATCCCTGTTGGGGAAATGAGCTCTCTCTCTGTCTCACAGCAGCATTCATGCGCGAGGGGGTGTTATGGCAGCACGATGGCTTTCATTTTCGAACTCATTGGAGAGGTGGTGGATCAAAGGGGCGAAAGGCGTTGAAGTCGTTTTCGATTACATCGTCTGAAGCGGGAGCAATGGGCAGATTTACAGAGGTGTGTGCTTGAGTGAGATAAGGAAAAAAGCGTGGGTCCTCACGGTCCGACTTGTGGCACCCCATCTGAACTTCACAAATTTGTGCAGAAAATAAGCTAAATGTCTTAGGATCGTTCACTGAGAAGATTGCGTTAAGAGTGGGGGACTGTCTCGTGATTGTGATCCGTCCCTTCTTAACTTTCAATCCTCAGAGGCGACTGGAACGCTGGTAACGCTATGTTCAGGTCCTCATTTCGGACTGGAACTGGGCTCATACTTGTCTGATCTGTGAAACGTCTGGCTGGCGCAGTTGGTTGAGTGAATGCTCTTGGTGATAGGGGTTCCAGGTTCGAATGCCAGTGAAAGCAGGATTTAATATGGTGCTATAGTCCAGGCCTTGATATCAAATTAACCGCACTGGGTATCACAATGGATCGAGAATGGTCTATGTGTGCTGGCAATTTCGCTGGCAGTAATCTAAACTTTCCTAGCCTCATTGTCTGTGACAACAGAGAGGAGAAGCCATCGGATGTGCTCACCATGTCGCAGCAACTTCCTTCCAAGGCCTTGAATGAGGAAATTCAGTGCCCAATGGGCTGTATTCCATGCTTCGTGGCAAGTAGTTTACGATCTCGTTCACCGACCATAGTCCATGTCGGAGGTACTGTCATGTTTAGAATGGATGTGTCAATAATTGGCACCAACATCCCACTTTTCTACAGAAGACACAAGGAACTTCTCCTGTGGCCTGTGACCTCACATAAGCCTGTCCTGGGGTTTAATCACTCTAAACACCTACCCAGTGCACCACCAAAAACCCACTTAATTGGATCCTCTTGAGAACGAACAAGCCGACCTGTTCACCACGAACCCTTCACCGAGACAAGTCTGTTTACTGCGTAGCGACCCCTTGAATATGTAATCACTGCTGAAGAATGGCTCCAATTAAACGCGTCTGATGCTCAACACAACACACACTTAATTCCCCCCCAAACACTAAAGACCATCCCCCGGCTTGTCACACAAACACACAAGACCGGGCATTTTTCTGACCGCCTCTCTCGCCTGACCTCGTTCTTATCCACCAATAAATCCGAGTAATTGACAATGCGAATGTGATAAAAAATAACATCCAGCCCACGAGGCACAAGGTCCACGTATGCACACAGCAGCAGCAGCAGGCATCAGAGAAGACACAAACACGCTTAAACACGGCGGCATCAACCATAATAATCGTCATCATCGCAGACGGGCCCCGGATAGTCGTTGATCCTTACAACAGGAACACGAACACGCCGTACACGAGCACGGACATGGCCATGCTCGGGCGCATATACCGCCACAGTCGAGCGATGAGAGTAGGCCCGTAAATAATGCCATGATGTTCCTTCCCCACATCACACACGACAAAAGGGCCAACAAAAAGAAACGAACACAGTAACTGGCAGCACTTAAAAACCAAAAAGCACGAGAGTGAGAGAGAGAGGAAAAAAAAAATAACGCCAACCAGGACAAGAGCAGGAGGCAGTGCCCGTCCATCGTGGCAGCCAAAATGTCATTTAACGTAAAAGGATATCAATTTTATCTCAATTCGAATTTTGCAACGGCAATAAAGTATCGATTTTCACCACCAACATTGGGGTTAAATCAGTAATGCAAATATATGATGGCTTTCCTGAGAGCGGGCGATGGGCGGATCGAACGGAAGGAAGGGCTCATACTTAGTCTCGTCCTGTCTTGGCCCCCACGCCGCCGCCACATGCAGGAAGCCTTGTCCCAATTTATGTCCGTCTGGCTGGCCTCAATCTTGTTTTATTACACCACAGGACGCTGGGCTGAACTAGCCGCCAAAGGGGTGCGAGTGGCGGCGGCCTGTGTGACTGTGTGACAGCTAGGGGGTAGATCTAGTAAAAATGTTTACAAATTGCATCCACACTCGGAGACTGGGCAGATTTCTAAATGGACGGCCATGGCTTGGCCTCGAATGGGGCATCAACAGAT
Organism: Eristalis arbustorum; assembly: GCA_916610145.1. Classification (NCBI taxonomy): domain Eukaryota; kingdom Metazoa; phylum Arthropoda; class Insecta; order Diptera; family Syrphidae; genus Eristalis; species Eristalis arbustorum. Next base: position 23,681,171 of record OU744316.1, on the reverse strand, counting down.
TGATGGGTTTATGGGATTGAATTTTAAAATGTTTTGATACCGAAACGGGTCCTTAACGGATGGCGCCCGGTAAGAGGGAGTGTAATAAAAACAAACAAAAAAATGGGGAAAAAAACGATCTGCCTCCCGGTAGACGGATGGGCTGTAGGACAAGTTGGGGACAAAGTGATTTCGAATTGGGCGGGTGTGCATGTGTTCAATGGAGGGGGTGCCGGCGCAAAGGTGATTGCCGCAAGCTGTGCTTTCATAAAATTCATATGACGGTTAAATGCGTTTTTAAAAGGACGACGGGGAGAAGGGGTAGAGGAACAACTTTTTTAATGTGAAACGTAATGGGAGGGAATAGATTTTGGGTCCACGTTGTGGTGGAGATTGGAGAGGATCTAAGGAGGTTGAGGTGATTGCCTAAATCGCTTGACATTTAAACACTCGGGGGTGGTGCGGTTTCGGACGCCTGCGCCAAAGTCTGTGTCTCAATTAAGGACCATCCTCAGATTCCACAGATGTTGCAGAGCAGCGGATGAGGTTTAAGTTTATCAGATAGCTGGCGCCCTCTTAAAGGGACAGGATCAAGTTTGCCGAAGTTCGGAAACCACGTCAAAGCCATGGAGTCTTGCAAGGCTTCCCATGAATGATGTGAAAGGCCATTGAAAATGGCACGATTCACACAATAAATTGGTATTAAAATGTGCCCAAGAAAAAATCCGAAACGGGCTTAATTTGAGATTACTTTTGAAACCACAAAATGCATGACGCTGCCTATCTTCAAGGGTGTGGGTGTCTATGAAACACGATGCACGCAGCCTGTTGTTTGGATCAAAGCCGCAAGAGGGTAGGCTTACAGCGCTGTGTGCACTTGAGAGAGAGACTGGTCAAGAGACCAATCAGAAAAGGCTTGGTGCGGCACGGTCACCCTTGTGGTACTCCACAATCAACACGAATTTCCCATTTTGCCCAAACTCAACTTGACCTTACAGCGCTGTGTGCACTTGAGAGAGAAACTGGTCAAGAGAGCAGTCACAAAAAGCTTGGTTCCGAACGGTCAACCTTGTGGTACTCCGCCTCAACTACACTTTACACGATTTTTTCAATTGGCCCAAACTCATTTTTGACCTTGTCGAAATCAATCAAAAACCAGGGGCATACCTCCCCAGTCCTCCCAATTTTTTGACAACCACGCCCACACGATCCCAACGAAAGAACTCACTTTCTGCTTGAGTCTTGAACCCCAAGTCAATAAATAACCACCATCTATTGGCCTAGCACCCACTCCCTGCGCTGCCGGCCTAAGAGGTTCTCTGTGTTAACTGTCAGCCGGCCGCGTCACGGCTCATTAACTCGGCAGCAGGTTCGGAGGAGGATTTCATTTCGATGGAATCACAGACGAGGCACTGTGACAATTCACCAGAAATGCACACACGGGCGCAAAAATAATCCCAAACTCCGAGCATTTCGCTGTTTCGACTAGTCCCGGCATATGCCAGCCTCAAACCCTCGCCTGTGGTCAGCCACGTAGGGAGACGCGCTCGCGAAGCACTCACCATGATCGCCATTGGCAGTAGTCGGTGGTATTTGGACCGTGAGGTAAAACGAAGCGAAATGAAACACTAAACCACATGCACACACACGGACATCATCTCGACGGACTCTCGGGCACATGCACGGACACGATGGAAGGAAACTAGGGAAAAAGTTTCCGAAGGAAAACCTCGCTTCACTCGACTGGAAGTAAGAGGCGAAATGGCAAAAAAGAATGTACCATCTAACTGACTCCTCCCGGCGAAGGTCCTTACATGTCGATGGTGGGCTCCCGCACAGGCAACGAGCACGAGTCCTTCACTCGAGTGAAGGATTCTCATTCAATTTCATTTGATCTGTTTTTATTTTCGTTAGACACACATATGAAAATCGGCTTTGGCGGGGGTGATTATCCCTAGTCCTGGTTAAGACTCATTTTAATTCCAACCCCCCGCCCGCCGCCGCACATCCGGAAGTCGAACTTCCGCACTGAAACGTATTCGTTTTCAATACGAAACGAGCCGAATGAGCTCCACGGGCGTTGTTGCCGTCTTTTTCGGTTGGTCCTTGTTCGGTGGGAGTTTTTTTTTTATTATTTCGCAAGGACCAAAAAGTCGTTCACTTAATCCTGTGTGCACGTTCGTGTGTATGTGAGTTCCTCTCTTCGATCGAAATAAGATTGATTGAAGAAAGAAAAATGCGAAGTGTATGGAGAAAAATGTTTGTGGCAGGATGAGGGATTGAGCTTTGGCCGTGGGTGCTCTGTGTAGAAGGACTCCACTCCCCTCACGCTGGGTGACAAGGATTGTGATGTCAATGGCCTTTGCCAATTTCAATACGGATACGGTTGTGTGTAAGAAGTAAATTGATATTGCTTGGGAATGGTCTTGAAGTTTGACAGGATACGGCACACGGTTCGCTCCGGGGGCGGAGGCGGGGTGTGTTCGTGGCCATCACACGTGATGTGTGGATGTAATCAATAAAACACATGAACAATGGGTAGCAGTATGTTGCTGTTGTTGCCGGCGCTCCTGCTGTGTCGCAATGACGGTTAAGCATACAACTCGAAGGACATTCTCGAGCAGCGGAGGTCTGGAGGACAAATGTGGGAATAAAATTTTATTGAACGTCATTTGACGGGTGGATTGTGTCTGGATTCGGTTCTCGTTCGGTGCGGGAGCGAGCGCTCATTAGTTGCGGCGGACGCGGGAAGGCTTGACGACCGGAAATCAATGTTCGGAATTTTGATGAATGTCATAAATTTGACTTATGTTTCATTTACGATGCCAATGGATGATCGGTGGTCGTGGGATGATGCGACTTGATGGGGTACTGGGAGGTGACTAATTTTGGGACGTCTTTTCTCGCCTTTTATGGCATTTGTTTGAATTTTTTGACTCACAAATCATGGTCCGCTTGAGACCACATCTCTCAAGATTGATGAACTAAATTTTCACTGGTTCAGGATTCACATGACAAGGGGATCCACAAATGGGAGCCTTAAGATGTAATGTAACGCGAAGAAGCGTGCTGGAAAAAATTTAAGAAGGAACTCTAAACGGAAAGAACACTTTACAGCTCTTCCCCTGAATTTTGACACATTCAGTCGAGTTCCGCTTTTCATTGCACAAGTAACCAGATTAGTTACCATGGTGTGCAATTGAGCCGTCAATTCCACGAACTCGACACTTTCAGAGTGCAGAGTGACTGCACTCTATTTGCAGTTCACGGGAATTCAACTCAATCATAGTCCCGCAAGTGCCTCTGAGACGGGGTGTCGGAACTGTATCCCACTTCCGTTTCCTGGAAAATTATCTACACTCCGCTTCTAGGAGTGGACACGTCTGATCATCAGTTGATGTCTCTTCACAAAAAAGACTCTTTGATGAAAAGTCAAACACTTTCACCTTCCTTCCATTGACAGTCGAACAATCGCCTGCCTCTCACCAAATTACCACGAAAAAACTACCAATCTCAATGTTCAACCGTCCCATTCACATATCACATACATACCATCGGCATGACAAACGATTTGTAAACACTTCGAAAACGCCCCGCAGTCGTGACCGCTATCAGTCACAACAAGAACCATCAGCCCGCACCGCCTCCACGGCACACTGCCCGGTGTGAACAAAGATCACGATTAAATTTTAACTGCCAAACGCAACAATCACAGCGGCAACGCTTGTGTCATTCTTGATTGCCTCTGCAGCAAAAGTGCTTAAACGGACGTGTGTGGACTGCAATCGACTTTGACCAGCTGTCGTCTGTCATTTTGTCATTCTTGCTGGCCTCTGTTGGGCAACTTTTCATAATTCCTTCTACACTTGACATGGTCATGTCCGTTGGGTGACGACTTGCGCAATCGACGTGTCTTATCTAATCGAACGCGCAATCGATGGTTGATTACGTTGACAACGAGTTTGATGGAATCTGAGGGTTTATGTCATTGGAGATTGTTTTCACCTGCGACGGTGATGGTGGATTGGGGAGGAGTTGGTGCATTTATGCGGTGGAAAAAGTATGGGACCTACAAGTGAACCTTTGGGGGTTCTGCGGATTTTTGGGAATTTCACAGTCAAAGCGAGGTGTTGACTAGAGGAATGTTGAGCAGCTCGGTTGTCTATAGAATTTGGTGTCGTGGTCCGCTTCTTTTTCTCTGTGTGGAGTATAGGCCTACGAACTGAACCTTGAGCGGTTTCTGGAATTTTCGACACAATTTTCAAGTTATGTGGACAAATGGGAGTCGCAAGAGAAGCTGTCTTGTAGTTGACTTCTTTTGCTTCTTTTTGTTAATTTTACGGTTCGGAAAAAACCTGTGTCGGCACCCGAGCGACCTTTCTTTGGATCTTTGATGCGTGCGCCGCTTCTCCAGCACAAAAGGGGGCGTCCTCTTATGCGTTCTCCCAAGCAACGTTGGCAATATGTCCTTATTCACAGATTGTCGGTGCAGCTACAGTCCGATGTGACCAGATTCTTCTCAGATTCGACGCAAAGATCGAACGATCAACATTTTACATCTGCTTGTAGATCTAGAAGTCGGTTCACAACCGAAAAGAGATTTGAAGTGATCGTCAGAAAGTGATCGATAGTTAGTAGAATCTGGTCTTCACCAACCCCATTCTTAGTCTAATGTGCGACGAAGATGGTTCTTCTGAAAACTAGAGCCAACTAGTGACCAGCCGATTAAAGTGATCGTTTCCATTGATCAAGTGATCGAATTTAGGGAATATGGTGAGCGGCGTGTCATGTAGAGCACGATGTACGGTGATCTTCAGAATATGTAGCCATGGTCGGTTCAATGGCTTCATCTGAGGTGGCGATTGCAGCTGCTCTCAATGATCGTAATGACCCTCAACCTGGGCAAATCTCTAGCGATTTGATGGATGAAGCTGCATCTGGCGACATGGTTAGATCATCTGAGGTGGCGATTACAACTTTGAAGGAGCCTGCTCTCAATGATCGTGATGATCCTCAACTCGGGCAAATGTCTAGCGATTTGACACCAACAAAACTTTCTCTGAATGAGGATAACCTTGCGCACGGTCGGAAAGTAACGCCAATTTATCCACAAATTGATGACGACAGTTGAGCAAGATCAGTTAACCGATCGAGTTCGTCAGAAAGGAGTCTGTCAGGGAAGCAGCTTAGTTTTCGTTAGAAATAGGGTTTAGAAGACTCTCTAGAGCACCAGTGAGAGGAGGGACTGAATTTCAGGAAGTGATCGAGAAAAATATCGATCCTTAATGGAAATTCAGCCGAAGGCAATGACAAGGAATGGAGTTCCCAAATAAATTGTCTCTAATTCGACTTGTGGCAGCACCTTCTCATCTGAAGAGCCATAAGTAATTCTCATCACAGGAGCACCATCGACCTCCAGACACGACAAAGAATCCCCCAAGTGTCAGCAGACAAATTGACTTCACGACCTTCTTCAAAAGAGAACAAAGTAAAAATCTACCACTGCCTTGGTAAAAAATCCTTTCAGTCATCGGTTTCGCAGCAGTGGTTGCACTTTTGATAAATCCCCAAACTTCAGCAAACGACTCCAGCACAAGGATCAGAGGAGCTTTTCATTTGATTTTCAATTATTTTGCAAGTCACAGCGCAAATCCCTTTAGCAATCCATTCTGTCGCAGGAAATCCTTTTTTTTTGTTCACTTTCACCTTTCGGAGCAGACACACGCTCCCAAACACACACACAAGGATTCTCACTCCCGCAGAGGCAAAAAAAAGACGGGAGCAAAAAAAAAAAAACAGCACTTACCAAAACTACTTTCATTGTGAGACGCGAAAGTTTTTTTTTATTTTTGCTTCAAAACAACACAAAACGCGTGACGAACTCTGGTTGAATTCGGTTGAAAGGCGAAACTACGATTGATACCGCTCCATCGATTGCATATCACTTTTATATCAATCCCCAGTCGGGCGGTCGAGCAGTCCAGCCAGCCGAGCGGCGGTAGTCCATCCACGCAGTCATTTCCCTTCGCGTCGTCTTTTGCATAACACTTTAACGAAGGCACGTACCCGCCAGCGGACCATCCATGACACACAGAGGAATGGCATAATTGTTGGCCCGAAATGCTCCTCCACCCGTTCCCACCCACCGACGCCGCTCGCATGCGTATGTGAACGTGTGTATTGGGCACACGACGCACGTACATCGGCCAGCGCGACGACGAGACGTTCCGATGGACGCGGCCTATTGTTTTGGGCTAAATGTCGCATGGTCGCATTGGTCGCATTGGTCGCGTACTCTCGTAGTCAGATAGGCGCGTAGCAAATTACAATTGTTTTGATGGCAGGCCTGAATGGGGTTTTGATGAACCCCACCCGCGGCTGGCCCACGCTGCGACAGAGAGATAATGGATGGTGGTCAGCGATCGCGGAGAAATACTTTCGCTGGATTCGCGAATTCGGGAAGTGTTGGCTGCGGCGAATGTCGCTTTGGGTGTGGATGTGGGGAAATGAATGAAATGCCGTGCACTGATGCCATGGAGAGTTGCCATGTCTGAGACCTTGAATGGGTGGACGAGGCAGAGTCTGTGTGTCTCCCGAGTTCAGTAACATCATGAGGCATTCGGCAATTTGTCACGGATTTCAGGTGGTTTTCTCATCGGCTCATCTTAATGGGCGACGGGTGCACTCCATCTTTGGTCACAATTGGCAATTTAAAGGTGTTTCGCGATTTTTTGCAATCTCGAATCGGTGTATGCTTGAGAGCGCGCCATCTATTTCATAACCATTAACACCCCGTAGTCATAAACTTACGACGCGGAGTTTCAAAACCCGCCGTCATTTGGGTGACATTTGCTCACCGATATAATTCTCTGGCACATATTTGCGAATTATGTGCACAGTTTGTGAGCAAGAGTAGACTCTGCTCTTGGATTACCACAATTATGCTTGAGACATTGATTCTGATCTGAGACTTGGAAGTCAAAGCAGTCCTCTTTAGTCGATGTTGAAGGTGGAACAGCAACGAGACGAACGAAGATATCTGGCAATATATCCCGTGAAATTTTAATGAGACGCAGGACGTGCAGGGACCGAAGGGCCAACAAATCGTCATCCTTTTCACCTTAGACGGCGTTTGTTGTCACTGTGACACTTTCAGGACTAGTTTAGTTAGGTGGGTGGGAACACGTGGATGCTCCCACTGAAACTAGTATGTCCGCTCCATATTCCTTTTCCTAACCGTCATGTTAATGCATTTCTCAGCATTTCTTGGTTAGATTGAAGTGTTCTCCCATGGATCTACGTTTCAACGGAAAGAGGCGCGGACAGCGGTAGAGGTTGCGAGGGTTATCCTCCTTTTTCTTTTCGTTGCCGCAGCCTCTGCACATGAAGTCGTCGAATTCAGACGATTGGCCCAATATACAGGAGTCTGTTGCTCCTTGCACTATTCAACCAAGGCGACCGAATGGTCTTGAGGATGGTAAGAGAGTTCCCCCTTATAGTTGGTATCTCTGACCCTTCTATTTTGACATCTGAAAAAGGAGGCCTAGCATGGCTCAGTTTCGGCGTCTTTTCTGGCAAGTTGTTCGCTGCTTCTTTGCTTGTATATCTCTATACCGAATGCAGAATGCAAAGAATTTAGACTAAGCTCTTCGCAGCAGCATGCTACCATGTTGAATCTGACTTATATCGCTGATAGTTTGATGGTCGCTTGAATAACAGCCGGTTGTATTTTAAAACAGACACATTTTACTCGAGGGACACATTGCCTAATGCGATTTTTAATCAGCAGTTACAATATCTACAAGTAATTGTTTGTTTTTTGTTTTTTACGAATAAATTATAAGCTTTTTTCCTAATCCAACCAGGTTTGTCAAGCAAAATCGCAAATCAAAAACATTTGGTCCTATTGCAGCTACTCGGCCACTCTGCGCCAATTAAGTCGTTTGCCAATGTCATTTTCAACTAAACAACTTCATCGTCAATTTTAGACTCTTAAATAATTGGCTGAGCGTTTAAGGTGTCGGGATACTGTGAAAATACCGGCCAATACAACTTCTTCCCTAGCACCAGGAGGAGATCTACATACCTCTTACGCAGAGCGTTACAGGCTACCACATTATTAGAATTCTCACAAGGCTAAAAGGCACCAGCTGCCTTAAACCGAAAGAAAATTGGACCTTTATCACTCTGACAAGCCGTAGGTACTTACATGATCTATTTTTTAGTAACCTCAGCGCACTAAATAGCGCAAGCATTAGGCAACTACACCGCTTTGTCATTTGCACCAACTGGTTCCAAGATTAGGATTAGTTTATTCGCGTGGCATCCCAATGAGCCAATTTGGCCTAAGTGTAATTGCCTTTCTGCAGTTAGCCAACACAAGCTTACCCAACATTCTAGCTTCGATGGATTGTAGTACTTAAAAGAAACAAACCCACGGTATGATAATAATCGTTCTCAGTACTTGATCAACAGTACAGTTTGCTACATTATCATCGTGCTCTATGTTCATTCCTTTTACACTTTTTATCGATTTTTTTTCCCATTTAAAGAGTCAGGAAATATTGTGGTCCCTTATTTAGGGTTGTCAAGTTTCAAAAAGCAATATCGCCAAATCAAAATCAAATTTTCGGCGCCAAAAACCAAAAAAAAAAAAAAAAAACAAAAATATACAGTGGCCTCAAGGCAAAAATTCGAACGGCCAAGCTTGAGAAGCTTTTTCTAGACAGACAATTTACTTTGTCAGTGACTCGAAATAGGTGTGGCCGTGAACATTTTTTTTGTCGCACAGAGCAGGAGTCGAACCTACGACGTCCAGGTTATGGTCGACGCACATACCCACAACGCCACGGTGCCTTGCATCAACAGAATTTTTCTTTTGATTTGATGTTTATTATAACAAGTGGGTTGAGGTCAGCTTTAGTAATAACAAAGAAAGTCCTTTATAAGAAATATAAGAAAATTGATTTTAAAACGAAAAAAAAAACACCCAGAGGTCAAAATGTCGCCTTTTCCGGTTGTAGCGGTATACCAATTTTTGTGTCACCAAATGAAATTTAAAATCGCCGGTTTGACTATAAATCGGCACATCTGAAAACGCTGCCTGCATCTCACGCACTTTCATTTGCATTGCTGTTCGTAGACCACTTAGACCACATAAAAAGGTCGATGGGATGACTGCTTGCTCATTAGGCTCTCCTGTTGTCATTTCTGCGTTCCAATTTAATATCGATTGATGCTTGTTTCTGATGTCTGCTGCGATCATTTCGAAGGATGGGGATTCCATGTACCTTAGGATGTCTCTCATACGTGAGCGGCATTGACATGAGATGTCAATCACAGCGAGACGTCAATCAGACGAAAACTCTCATCAACCGCTTTTACTTGGTCTCAACACCCAATTGAGTAATAGAGCTCTCTCTCAAAAGATCAAGTTGACTCTGTATAAGAACTTGATCATCCCTATTCTGCTGTATGACGTAGAGTCATGCACAATCACAAAAGCGGATGAAGAGTCTCTTAGTGTTTTTGAGAGAAAAGTTGTGCGCGTAATCGTTAGTCGTAATTGCTTTGATAGCAACTGCAATAGAAGACGTTTACTCAGTTCAACTCCAAAAGAGCTCTTTTAATATAGAACAAATTCTTCTCTTCGTTGTCGATCATCTGTATCCATTTCCGCACACCTATGGTTGGTGTCAGGCTAGGTTGGAGTCAGGAGTGATTTCACGAGTCGGAAGCCCGCCACACCTAGGACTTTGTAGACACGCGTTGAGGGTGTTGTATCCTTTTCTACCCATTACTCGAGGACCTTACTTGTCACTTGTGGTTTTAGTTATAAGCAGCGTTCTTATGGCCTTCAGTGGAGGGTGGTGTTCCTTCTAATTCTGTCCCACCAGCAAGCACTCCCCTCGTTTGCTAATTCATCGGCTTTTTCGTTGGTTGCGTCCGTTGTCTCCATCAGAAATAAATGGTACAGTTTTACCATCTTGAAGTTGATTGATGGTGCTTCAACAGCATTTATGGCCACCTGACTATCCGTGCATAGGAAAATAGATTTACCTTCGATCAGACTCATTGTTTGTCCGAGGCTTTGCACACAGTAACTTGTGCCTGGAATACACTGCAGTAGCTCGGCAATCAGATTGTCATAGATATTCCTGGCGTATACTCATGCACCTGTGCCTTCATTCGACTTGCATCCTCCTGCGCAGATTTCCAATGCAGCCGTGTCGTGGACTATAACTCCGTTCCTATCCTCTGTGGGAAAATGGTATTTTAATTCACTCCGACTTCATGTAGAAGCAGTAATCAAGACAGAATAAGTTGACATATGTCACGAAGAGTCTGACAATCGCCGTGACATCTACAGGATTGGCATTTTGTCTCCAAGAGGAATACAAATTATCCTTTTCCCGTCCAACTCAAGTAACAAACTTCTTGAGCGAATGAAAAAGTGGCCAATGTTAGCGTGAGGTGCTATCGTTGGTTTGCTCGTAATTGAAAGTTGTATTAATAGTATCCTTTTGTCAATATTGCAACGTTGTCTCTTACTGCAACGAATCCAAATCGTCTAGTCTGATAACATCCCCACAATATTGTAAATTATGGTTGACCTGCATGCCCGATCCTAGGAGACCATTGTCTACAACCAACTTGGATCTCAATCGGCGTCGATCTTTAGTCAGCTCAAGGCATCTCCACATTCAAGTTATGACACAACTATGGCTACTCCCCGCCCGTGTTGTTCGTCCCAACAGACCTCAAACTGTGTTGCCCACTCTACCAGTCTCTTCAAAACCACCTACGTTACACCTGTGGCCAACCTAGAAAAAGGACGAAATCCCCTCACCAACCTCACCAATTATGGAAATCGCCAAAGAAAACTTCAGTTCCCTCGAAAATCCTCAATTCAGCGCCGAAATTAATATCCGCTGACGAGTGGCAGCCGCCGTGAACAATCGCGTCCGCGAAACAGCGTCCAAAGTCCGAGGGCAAAGAAGAAAAAATTCGCCGCGCTCAATAATTAATTTATTACAGGCCACCCGGCCAAGGGGGAGAAACAGACAGTCCGTGGGAGACGTCCGAGATAACTTCATTAGCCCTAGACCAGTGTTGTGTTGTCATAGGGCTCAGCCAAGGATATAAGTTACGCCGGCGATGTATCCTCTCGGTGCGCAGTGGCGAACCCGGGGTGGTTTCCGCCGGTTTTCGGTTCGATTCGCAGTCGGCCCACCGACCAATACGCCACTCTGCCGCCACAGTCCTTTGGATTTTATTTATTATGGAAATTAATTACCTCATGGAAACGAGGATGTTGTTGATGATGATGATGACAAGGATGATGCTGAATGAGAAAAGTGGGAGAGCGGAGGCGCTACGCGGCGGGCCACTGCGAGGAACGACGACGAAAGTTGTCATCACACGTAAGTGGGTCGAACTATTAGTTAAATGTTGTGCCATTTAATTTGAGCGAAGACTGCGGGGCGGAATGGGAAATTTAATTAAAAAGTTTTATTTTGTGTGTGTTCGGGTGTGTGTTGGGGAAGGACACGATACAACTACAACTAGGCGAAGGTTGAACGGTTTTTCTTGTTCCGGTGCGAACTTAATGTGCTTTTTATTTAAATGCAAATGGCGGCGAACGAGGGCGCTTCCGCCGAGGCGCACGGTTCGTCGGCCGGAAACGATGACATTGGCATTTGTGCGGTAAACATAATTTTGAAATTAACGAAGATCCTTGCCGCGGGTGCCTTTTACAGGCAGCGAAACCGGACGAACGGCAGAGGGCGGCAGGGCGACCAAATGACCTTCCACGGTGAGTTATGGGTGGATGTTTTGTCTTGAATTATTTTGAAATTGAAAGCATTCGGCTGTCGGACTGGGAGGCTCGCTGCCGGTGTTGAGCTGAAGGAGCTGCGGCCCGGCCGCCTTAAGTGGGTCATTTGTGGGGACGGTGGGTGGCGCGATAGGGAATTGAAATAAAAATTAATTGTCCCGGCAAATTGAATCTGAGGTAATTCACGAGGCAAATGGTTCATTAAGCGATGACTAGCGTTTTGGTTTTGTGTCCTCGCCGAGGGGTGGTGCAAGTTGACTTGCAAATAAATTGAAATAAATTTCACTAAGTATCCAAGCATGTCCGAGTTAATTGGGCAGATTGGGAGTGCCATCGATTCTAGTTGTTGAAGGGGAGAGAGGGGGCCCCGGTAAATATGTCTTTTGTGGCCGTAAGTGTATTCTGTGATTTCCTTAAAATCGACTCATTAGCCACTGTTTATGACTGACATTTGTCACGGTCATTCAATGAGGGATCCTTGATTCCTGGTGCAACTAGTTTCAGTTGGCAGCACAAAGTAATAGAGAGATGCTCGAGTTCACAGCCGTTTGTCTCCACCGTAATATCACAATACGTAGCTTAAGCAGAAGGTTGCTGTTGCTGCAATAAGGACTTACTGTCTAATATGCCATCACTACGTTAATGTCTTTTTGACACGACGAAGTATGGTTGATACTTAGCGTACTTATAATTACACGTCGTCGCGTGACACAAGATTTCGTCTTCCACTAGACCAAAATCGTGGTACAACCTCTGCGTCTTGCAGAGACTCATGAAGTCTTGTTTATAATGATACCCGTGCCTAATTCCCGTGATCACGGGAATGTCTTAAGAACACGTGAAAACGTATGTGAATTTGTTCGTTTTTTAGTGATAATTGTTTGCATTCTTGTCGAATATTCTGTTTATTGTAAGAGTCTTGGTGGCATAAGCCCACGACTTAAAGCTGCGTCTGAGTAAGAACTATCTCATGATTAAATAGGGTTATCTAGCTCGCCAACAGGAGACTGCGCAAGCAGGAAGCGCTTCCTCCACAGTATTAATTGTGGCTCGTGCTGTGTCTGCGGTTGCACCGTCTTGTGCACATATTCATCAATGCCCGATTATCTTACTCTTGCAGTGAAAAGTCGCTTATTATGACTTATTATGGTAATGCATCAATGCCACATATGACAACCCTGCCTGCATGTCGCGCACTTTCACTATTGGTGCTCATTTCTGATATCTGTTGCGATCATTTGAAAGAATGTGGATGTGGATCTATGTGGTGTAGGATGTCTCTCATACGTGGACGTGAGACGCCAAGTAGATGATACCTTCTAGCAACCGCTTTTTTGTGCTCAACAACCAATTGATTAAACGAAACTTTCCTCGAAAGATCAAGCTGACTCTGTATAAGACATTGATCATCTCTATCCTGCTGTACGACGCGGAGACATGGACAATCTCAAAATCGGATGAAGAGGCTCTTAGTGTTTTAAGAGCATCTGGAAGAGAAGACGTTTACTAATGTTCTTCCTGCTCAACACCAGAAGAGCTGCAGTTTTCACTTAATTTAGTTCACATCCTTCTCAACGTTGTCGATGATCTGTATCCATTTCCGCACACCCGTGGTTGGTGTCAGGTTAGGTTAGGTAATTGGTTCGCGAGTCGAAAATCCGCCACACCTAGGACTTTGCAGACCCATTGTGATACCCGTTGAGGGTGCTGTATCTTCTTAGACTCCTCGATGATGTCGTAAAAAAATACGACCCGGTAACTCCTGCCGGTTGAACTCCGTGCTCATAATGGCTTTGACTGAATGTAGTGGTTCTTCAGATGCAACCGATTAAAGAGAAGCCTCGTTGTTAGTCACTATTTGTCACACAAAAATGTGCTCCTAACATTGAGACTGACGCTCTTGCGAAGTAAGACACTCCATTGCTTGTGTTGTGTTTGAATACTGCAGTTGTCTAGCTAAAAAATGGCATGCCAATGATTGACCCACGACGATATTTGCAAAAATTATAACATGTTCCGACAGGGTGATTCATTGGGTACCACCTTGTAGAAAAGTTGAGCTTGAATATGATGAATGTTTGGATCTCATAAAACATTCGATCCAAAAGCATATAAAAAGCATTCTCTTCAAGAGTTTCCTTCTTGGTCATTGGGTACCATTTTGGTGAACATCGTGATCGATAAGATGCGGAGATGACATTAATGATTCTTCAGTGAATGTCCAGTTCATTTGGCATCTGTTGAAGCAGCACTCATTGTCTTGGTCAACTTTCAATCCTCAGTATAACGACTGTCCTACAGGCGATCGGTCGTAGACAAATTCTTTCCCATCAGAGTCTTTTGTATCAATATGGATGTCCAGGACCATTCACGAAGATAGCTGCAAGCTTGTTCTTATGATGAACCAGGTGAAAATTGCTGCGGCTGAGGCGAAACTTGATTATCAGCAACCGTGCGTTACAGTCGTCCGGGTTGTGTTTCAAATGAAAAACAGCCTCATAAAACCGGGTCTGCTGAGCTAATGACAGTTGGCTAAAAATCTTCAACATATAGTGACCCCACTCCTACTATTTTGCCGTGTAGTGTCGTGGATGGGTTATCTGTAAATCAGCAGTCTAAATTTGCTAAGCAGAGCCAAGGTGCCAATGGAGCTGTCTTCATTACTCAAACTTGACCTCAGCATGCAGATAACTGATGAAGAGAGAGCCATTAGGACTGGTCATCAAATTCAACATGTAAGTATAAGACCGACTTCAAATTGAACAAGTTGATAGTGACTACTCTCTACCACCTGTTGAATACCCGTCCAAGGTTGTACTACGACTAGGAAGGAGTGGCAAGGATAAGCTTGTTGGGGCTTGCAGAGGTTACGGTGACAATTGGAAAAAAATTACTCAACACAACCATTTGCCCTGTCCCCGCCTCTGTCAGCTGAGACATAGAACACGGGGAGAACATTTCTGCCAAGACCCAGAAGAAGTTGCATCGCTCTCACGTCTAACCTCATAACGTAACTTGACCTGACAATCCCGGTTTCAGTGAAGATGTCGGCGAAAATTAGTTGTCCCTTCTGCCTCTGATGTGTCTTTCGACTGCTGCAAGTCACTGCATCTATGGGCATTCCCTGTTGGCCTGTTCCTTTTCCTGTTCGTTTCTTCTACATGTCCTTGTCATTTTAAGAAGATGCGTGAAAAGCAGCCACTGGGAAGATCTAGGAAATGGTAAAGTTGACGAGACATTTCTCATAAGACAAACGAGGATATTTCGTACAAAATTCGGAAAGCCCACAGTGCGTATGTGGAACATTTCTTCTGCTTAATGAGTCCTTTCTGGAAATTGCTTCTACCCTCAAGTAAAGTTGGAAAGCTCTTGGTTGGTCTCGTCATCGGTACAGAGTGGTAATCAAAAGCGATCACAACGCATCCATGAAGGGTATGCAGACCTTGACGCCTCACAGTAGCCTGTAGTCAAACTCTGAATTGTCTGCACAGCCCCTCGGAACCAAAGTACCAGACGACTGTGCCTGTAAAACAATCCCTGGTCTCTTCAGAACACCAACCTTTTCTCAAAATCCAAACGAAGTGTGACATATTCTCCACAATGACTCACACAATCCCCAACTGTGATTCCCACACTTTGACTGAGGAAAGAATACAATTGTCATGTGCGTCACGACATCAGATCCCAAGACATTACACACATCCAGACCACCATGCAGCACTGACTATCTCGTTGTGCCCATCAGCATTGAAATGCAGCCTCGATGTCATCATCATAATATCACACGTGAGATCCAACGAGACGTTCGATCGACCCTTCAGAAGACCTTCAGTTCGGCTGAGCTTAAGAGACATCTTCTTGCGCAACGCAACGCACCACAATCCCACGTAATTGGCGAGTTCAATGACGACAAAGCCACGTCCAACGTGTCCAAACTGTGCCAACAAATTGACAACTGACTGAGCTGACCCACTGTCGGTGTCGCGGCCGGAGATCCCCAATCAAACGTCCGACTGATGGCTGGGATTTTGAAATTTCTGAAAACCATCTGCAGACCGTGTGTACGACGCTGCTAATGCGATTCAAAGCACACACACGAGCGTTTCAGTGACGGCAGCTGTCAGATTTCTCCATGACTGATGATTGAATGCGACGATTTGATTTGTCAAGGCTCCGCTCTGCTTTTGAATTCCGCTCGGCACTCGGGAGTTCTCCTGCCGGGCGGGGGGAGGCAGACACTTTGCATCTTAAAGTGCCGTCCGCCGGGCAGCCTATTGAAATTCAATTGAAAGCATTCGCCTCTGTCACTTTTTCTGCCGTGGATCCAATAAAACAGTACATTCACTCGGCTGGGTCATCAGTTCAGCGGAGGACACGGCCCGGCAACAATGTCCTCGCCCAGGACCCGAATCAAAACAATTTCGTCCTCCGCCCACGCCAGCCCGCACGGTCAACTGAGCACCCGTCCATTAGGAGTTTATGATAATGACGAAGGTGCAACGGGATCGAGCACGCGGGCCTGTGACCACGTCGCTAAACAATGTCCTTTGTCCGGCGGACGTTTGAACAGGGCCCCCTTTCGGCGGTTGACAAGTACATGTCGAGAATACTGTGTACGCGCGTCCCGATACAACTCAAACATTGGGGCACCGCCGACACAGGCGGGATTGTCAGTGATTTGTTGAAAAGATTCGTTTGCCTTGGTCGGCGGTGGGGGAGTTGAGGTGCTTGACAAAATCGAATTTGTTTGCGATTGCATCGATGTCAGGTTGAGCATAAACAAAGCGGATACAGCGGTCTGATACGGAGGAGTTGTGCAACATGATCGCAATCAGGAATGGGCACTGGGGCCGGATGGCGGGCAGAGCGCGCACACAACATTCTAATTAATCTCTTAGGCACGTACGGTGGAGTTCGTTGAATCTGGTGGCTGGTGCAGCCGAAGTTTGATGTGTGTTCAAGAGTAAATTTTCAATGATGTTGCGAGTGTGCTGGGAATGGGTGGCGGTTGGCGGCTGGCGGCTGGCTGTGGCTGTTGGAAGGCATTTCTCGCCTGTTTGTGCAGTTTGATCGGTTATTATGACTGCTGTACCGCAAAATAGAACAACGGGCGGCAGGCAAGTGCTTCCAGAGCGGCGTGTGATTAGGGAGTTGAAGGAGGATTTGATGATAACTTGTGGTGTTCCCTAAGGGTGATGGCTAGGGCCTAGGGTATTGTGCAGGTTTCCATAAAATGATTCTGGAAGAACAAAAATGACAATGTTTGAAGATGTACAAGGTTCAAAAATATATTTTTTGTTGAAACGCTACAGAAAGAGATTGAACAGACAAAATCGAGAGTTTGAAAGGAGATGCAGTGAAAAGAGAGCGGCAGTGAAAACCCCAGCAAAGCATGCAGAGCATGGAAGGCTGCAGGAAGTGTCTCTAGAGAACTTCGACTCGAAGATTGAATACCTCGCATTAGGGATTGAAAGCGAATGTGGTGCCAGAGGGTTCCACATTTGGACCAGTTCTTGATGTACGAAAATAAGATTTCCCCCCTTCGAATGGGAGCCGTAGAACATATCCGAGGTTAGGCATGTGTGTCGTAAGAGGCCACGAAAATCCTCAGCTAAGAGCTCCTGGTTTTGGGAAACGAACTTACTACTTTGGCACATATTTACGGTGCCTTTATGACATTGGCGACTAGTCCTGTATGTTATCTGATTCTACTGGTAGCTTGAACAGAGGCTATAGTCTAGTTCCGAGGGACATCCAGAATATTCCCCTGATTGAATTGAAGTTAAGACATTGGGGAGTGACTACAGAGTCACGTGGCACTGCGACCACATTTGATCTATTGCGCCCCTTTGGTACGTCTCTAAGCAACCTTAGAAATGTGTATGATCTCTTTCAATGCGATTTTCTGATAGTATGTTCCTGTTAACGCGATTCTTTTGGTTGTTTTGAAACTACTTGGTGGCAGATATGGACATTCGACTTGTAGGCGTTCCATGATCTCCTTCTATTGTCCACAGTGTCTACAGTTTTCTGAGCTGCTATGTCCCATTTTGTATAATATTAGGGGTATAACAAGTGACCAGTAAATGCACCACATTGTATCGTAGGATCAGAGGTGTTAAGTGACTCTTCTGAGATCAATGCTCATACATTTTTGTAATGTGTTGTCCAGTTGTTTATTTTTTAGAGTCACGAGTAGGTTACATCCAAGTCCCATAACGCGTGCTTCTAGTGTACTTTCTGACTTCGAACCGTGTACCATCTTTGGCCGTCATAAGTCATCCAAGGAGGGTTGTTGGCCCATTCTTCTCCTTTAGGGATAATGACTCCATACAGTTTTTTGAATTTATAGACAGGTGTCATGAGATAGCTGATTAGGTCAATAATATAATAAGGGTAGCGCTATAGCCCGTATAGGGCTCAGCTTCTCAGCAACCACTCGTGTTGTGCGTGTCATTGTTCTTTCACTAGTGGAAGGTACCTACAGTATAATGACGACTCCGAACGGCCAAGTTTGGGAAGCTTTTTCTCGACAGGAATACTCTCTGAGGAATACTCAGTGACCCGAAAGAGGTGGAGCCATGAAAATTATTTTTTCTCGAACCTAAGACGTCGATGTTGGAATCAACGCCACGGGCCACCAGATGGCTGACCTTTGTTCGCTATTTACATGGTCAACCTTTCTCAGAATCTCATTCATCTCTTCATTGAAGTTAAATCTTCTTTGCATGGCTATAGCTTGTCTCGAAGACTTGGGTCCCAATACTTGCATGTCTGAGAGTTAGTCGATTGCGCCACTCCAAGATGTGCAAGGTATTGATTTAAGAAACGTACTACAGGTTAGCAGGGGTTTTGGATGGACCTCACCACTTCACCAGGGTGGAGAAATTAGTCCATCAGCTTATTTCAAAATATGGTTCTTGAGATTCCTACTGAAGGTAGCCTGGTCGAGTGACGAAAAAAACGGACTGGGTGCTTGTTTTGATTCCAGTTTCCAGGTCTTGAAGAGATAAAAAATAAAAAAATAATCATCAGCAAACCATTTCTTGGAAACAGAGAATCACATCGTGTCCCATAATGTTCCATATTTGGACCGATACTTTAAATCGAAAACAACAGCAAATGGGGTGTGTCCCATTTTCATTCTTGAACCACACCCCCGTTTTCGTTGACTTCACGAAGAAGTCTTAGGACTACTTCTTCGAGTGCTGCTTTCGTTTAAGATTCAGAACTTGAAATTCGACCACCCCCAATATAAA
This sequence comes from Eristalis arbustorum, assembly GCA_916610145.1. Lineage (NCBI taxonomy): Eukaryota > Metazoa > Arthropoda > Insecta > Diptera > Syrphidae > Eristalis > Eristalis arbustorum. The sequence continues at coordinate 23,662,097 of OU744316.1, read as the reverse complement.
ATAAGACAATTGGAAGTGACCTCTCATTCTGAAGCCCGTTCGTGAATAACACACCATTCGAGTTCACCTCAAGTAGTTTGAACACAAAATTTACAAGTGGTGTGCCCTAAAACTTCATACCAGGACCAATTCTTGGAATTGAAAGCGTAGCATTTAATTTTGGGTCCAGTTCTAGTAATGTTACTGTATTTCATGTGATGCGCCATAACGTTCCACTTTGGAACACTTAAGGATGATTATTGATGGATACTCCACAGTCTCCTTCTAGATCCCGTTCTTGGAAAACAGAACACCCGACTTCAGACCATGTATTTGGATAATCACAGGTGGTGTGCACCAAGGTTCCGTTGCAGGACCTCTTCTAGAAAGTGAATGACAACAAGTTGTTTACTACTGTTCCACATTTTTACCACTTTTACCACGTAGCAACAAGACTGCCATGACTTCTGAAAGAGATGTGTGATGTGAAAGAATGATGCTTCCAGATGTTCCACCACAAGTAGTGCGCCCTAGGTTCCATTTTGGGGCCAATTCTTGTAATGCAAGCATTTTTAATCGACTTCGGGAAGTTGCAAGTGGTTTCTCTCAAGGCTCCATTCGTAGACCAGTTTTTGACGTAAAACACAGCACTGTCCTAGGCTCCACAATAGGCCCTAGTGCAATGCTGTTCATCCACGCAGTAAGCACTCCCAGTCCAATCTCAAACAATTCGGGTTACATTTGATGGTCAGTTCTATGAGACAATGGGATTATTCCAACAAGTCTCTGCATTACACCCCTCGGTTGATGGGAGATCCCTTTGATGGGTGTAAGCCGTTCAATCGACACATGCCCAGCGGAAGTGATTAAGGGAAAACTATTGAAAGCACTAAAAGCTTATTAAAGAACATCTCCGAATCTGCCCCGATAATCCAGCTTAAGCTCACTCAGCCCTCCCCCACACTCCGTTCCATTTGCACACGGTCACATCATTAACGATTGTATTTCATGCACCGTATAGCTTTCAGTAATAAGAACCCATAACCGAACTCATTTTCACATATCCCATTGGTTTTAACGAACCATGAGGTGGCAACAGCGCTGCGGCGGGGCCATGGCCTTCGGCCTCTTCAGCTCCCAGCTCACGGGGTCTACATTAAGTGGGTATTAATTTTCTCTGGCCATCAAATAAGATTACACTTCGAGGGCGACCTCATCTATGCAGCCATCCAACGTCACCCCCTGGCACGAGAGTGCGAGTCTAACCATAATCACATCCCGAAATTTTAATGGTTACTGGATGCTCTTTATGTTCAATTTTGTTCGCACACACGTACGAACCGACGGTACCACTCAATCACAAGAGCATCAGCATGCAGCCCTCCTGCGGAAAGTTTTGTGTATCTGTTGAGGGATGACGATGACGGGTGGTGGGTGGGCCACAGTTCCCCCCCTAATGGGCTGCGGATTGAGAACGAAATCAAAATAGAAGTCGTAAAATTCCTTAAAATCAACCAATAAAACGAACAACGAGCCGGAAGAATTCGCCATTCATCCCTCGTACTACCGTCACAAGCTGGCGCTGGAGTGGGTGGGTGGATGCTGGTCGGGTGGGGGTGGATAGGTTTACAATAACAGATCCTTTTCACGGCACATTCACACAGTCGGGGAGAGAGAAACAGAGAGACACACATAGTCAGAGTTTCCTCACGCCCAGCGTATTGTCTTTGGTTACACATCGAACTCGGCGATGGAGTGGGGCGTTGGGGGTCTCTGCGTTCCTGTCGCTCGTGCGGAGAGAATCATAATCATGCTGCTGCTGCTGCTGGCTGCCTGCCTGGCATCATGGTGGATCGCAATAAAAATTTGCCACAGCAAATAAGGATCAGCGTCAAAAGGTGGGGTGGGTGGGGCCTGTGGTGATGTTGGATGTTTAATTTTTTCGTCTTCTTTGGCTGCTGTTTGTTTCCGGCTGAGGTTATCGCATCGGGTGTGGCGGCCACAAGCTTTTACGGCATTTAACTTAATGGCTGGCATTCGTTGGGTGCGCGCGGTGCTGGAGTGTGTCGCTGCCAATCGGGGATATCCTGGCATAATGTCTGTCTCATATTTATTGTAATAGTTTGCCCGCCATAATGATAAACTGATCTGTTTTGAATTTAAATCACTTGCCACCCAGTCGGGGGGTTGGATTGGTAAACAACGCTCGAACTCGACGAAAGAGGAAGATGCGAAGGGACGACATCTTCTTCGAGTGCTGCTGCTGGTGGCAATGACATTCGTTCTCATTTGCAGTGCGGGCAGCGTTGACAACGACAACAGCAACACCGACAACGACAACAACGACGACGACTACAACGATGATGATGATGATGATGACGATGACATGGAAGTAGCAGCGGGGAATCGTGAATATAAAGTGCACAGGATACGGCCACGGGATAACGTATAAACGAAACGTATACGTTACGATCTACGAATTACATTGCAAAATGAATCTCTCAATTTATTCGCTACGTGCTGCGACTGTTCAAAGTCACTCTCGCCACCCTCCCATGCCACCCACTCAGAGACAGAGAGAGAGACGTCCTTTGGATGGTGCACTCAAGCGACCGACGACTGGGTGGGGAATTACTGGTGCAACTGCCATGATGACGATGCTAATGACACTGATGTTCATCAGTTGATTTGTAAAATAGTCAATTTTGATTCGGCCCACCCACCCGCACTTCCCGTCCTGCCAGAGGAAAGAATATCTTATCTTCGGTGTGAGGAAATTCATTAAATTCATTTAATTTTGTAATCGATACTTTAAGTGGGCGCTGGGTGGCTGATGGGTGGCGTTCCGTTCGTCTCACAGCTCCCATTGAGGTGTAAAATATTCTCGTCACGTTCCGCCTGAAATTTGAAATTGTTTCGCGTAGTTGTGTTATGCGATATTTGAAATCGCTAGCGCGAATGTCATAATTAATTTCAGCGAAATTGGGCGCTGCCCTGGTGTGTTGTTGGGTGCTGACGATGATGATGGGACACCCTGGCGGCGGTATACCGACACCGACCGACCGACCGCTGGTTCGGACGTGCCACCGCTGGAGAGTAGGAGTGTGTGTGTCTTCATATTTCATTGCGTGCGGGGCACGTCTGATCGTGGGTGTCGTCCGGGCAGTTGGATACAATTTTCGTTTCTTGTTATTTTTACATTTTATGGCTTGTTGCTAATGTGAATTTGTTGTTGTTACACCTCCACCTCCACCCCCTGCCCAATTTTATGTTGCATCGTGAGTACGAATGTGACGCATGATGGAAAAATAATTAAAAGCGTGACGCAACTAAATCGCAGAGCCTTGAGACTCAGTGCTGCGAAAAAAAAAACACCCACTTTTGGTCAAATCTCATCCAAATCCATCCATTGCCCGTCGCATTCCGTTGCCGTGCAAAACATTTTTTCGGTCTTAATTGAGGCTATTACCAAGGTCAAAATCGAAAACTGAAGCAAAAAGCACGTGCTACCGCGGGAACTACTGAGCGCTCCGCGGCGCGGTGCTTTGTGAGATGAATTTGCGATTCGGTCGAGGTGTAAGACTGGCAAGGTTTTGCGCTGGCCGACGCTATCGCAATGAATTTATGGGTTTTACAACGTTTTTGTCAAGGGAAAGGCCTGCTGAAGTCTATTACGACCTATGAATTTGAAAATTGGAAGATTTCACCGCCTCGTCAAGGTTGGACAAGGTCTGTGTGAAATTGAGAAATGTCGCGATGGTTGGCGGGTGGTGGTGTTTTTGATGAATGAGAAGGTCAGCATGCTTCGATGTGCTTTATGTGAATCGTAAATAGTTGACGGCTTATGACGGTTTTCATGCAAAACGCTAGAGGTTTTCAGAGTGTGGATGACTGGGTGGTTGGAGAGAGGTGGCTCCTAAACGGGGGCAGGGATTTGAATAGAATTTCGCAGACAGTTTTCGAATGTTCCAATTGCTAGAATATTGATACACTCATGCTTAGTTCTCTGTTCGTTGGACAAAGTCACATGGACGAAACCTATCGAGAAACCAGCATAAAATTACTAACGGTTAACGTTAAACAGGGAGAGAAAAGGTTTAACATCATTATTTCGTTCAAATGAACGTTTGTTCTCCTGTGCCTCCCGGCAATGCTTCCAACTGTCTAACATTCGGTTACTGCAAGCAGTGGGAGGTCTGATCTAATAGTGGGACAGCATACGCCGAGAGATGCGTGGCTGTAGTATGAAAACCTTGGCGAACTTCCCTTTTAAATCTGAAGTCGGAGTTTGTAAATCAGGCTCTGCGACATTTTTATTAACACTTCAACAAAAAAAAAATACGAAAATGGTTCATCTCTGGATTCAGCAACACCCGTTCATGCTATAAAGGAAACTGTCAGGATCGGTCCCTATCTGATGCCCCACTTTCAGTCAAGTGGATAGTGTCGTCAGCTAGCTAGATTTAAAGTACACGACAAGCGACCAAAAGGGTCCTCTTAGGTCACTAAACTGAGTCCTTAAAATTGACATGTTTTGCACATGTTGGGATATTTTTGTCAGACGGTATTTTTTGACAGATTATACGGACTAATACGAAGAAATGGTGGTATGGTAAGGTATGGCTCACAGACAGACCAAAACGAACTCTGGAATGGAGCCCGGAGTCGTTGAATCCAACACAAGAGTTGCTATACCTATGCGACCGAATCCTACAGTGCTTCAAGCTTAAACCCATGTCATTGAGATCAGCGCCAGACACAATCACAATCCTCAAGGGAATGCAGGAAGTCAGAATATACAGTCAGTTAGCACTTAAGGTAATTTCGTCCAACCTCAAATGGAAAAATTCCAAAACGATCAAATGTAGCTACGAACTGCGATTCCTTCCCCGACACAACAAAAGTGAAACTCGACTGGGTCAATGATCACAAGAATATCAGGAAGCTGCGTTCATAGATCCCAAATCGTACTGCAGTGTCAACTGGACAGCAAATAAATGACTGCACACAGCTACGCCACTGCCTTTGTTCGAATTACTGAAGGTCACAGCGCCCACTAGCATTTCCCCGAAGGTTCATGGAATTTCAAAAAGTATAGGCTGCTGCCTGGTCCATTTTTTTAAGTCTGAGTGCCACAGAGGAGTCTATGAACGAGTATTTTGGTAAGCAAGCAGTAAGCAACTGCGCGGTTTGTCCAACGGCTTGTGCTGAATGGTGGGATTAGACCTATGAACATGGCAAAATCCTACATGAAAGTTACCAAAATCCAACTAGATTACACTTCACCTCGAAAGAAACAGCTTCGAAAACCTGATTCGAACAGAGACCTGTAGTATGGCGGCAATATACTCTTTGGTAAAGCCAAGACGAAAGATGGCGTTTTTGTAATCACTTCAGCGTCTTCTAAGTGGAAGTAAGGCGATTTTCGAAAACCCGGCTGAGGTGTAACGTGATAACCACCCGCAATATTTGTACCACAACGGACACTCAAAGATAACAATCGACTGCCGCGCATTTCTTAACGAGATATCTGAAGAGCTTAAAATTCGCGTGAGTTGGATGCCAGGCCAGGCGACATCCCGAGGAATTGTAAAGCTGATGAGTTCGCTAAACGCGCTACCAGACTTCCGGTTAATAAAACCTCTTGGAACATAGGTAGCATTGTCAGTAAGTACAGACTAGGGATCGAACCTAGACGTAGAGGTGATTAGGGGACGATGCACATGGCCAAGACCACAGGCCACCACTGCCTTTAAGTTACAACCCAATAGCTTTCGTACTCAGATAATAAATGCCAGAAGGTGGGCAGCTGCCAAACGACAAAACAAATCTGGCCTCATCTTGATCCAAAAAGATCAACCAACCTGATTTTTCTAAAATGATCAAACAATACCACTGCAGTGGAAATCATCACCCTACACTGAATATTAGGCCTTCACGCAACGCAAATTTCTCCAATGGCTTCTGTAGCTGCTATCTAGGAGAGGATGAGGAGGAATGCACCCAGCATATTCTCAGTGACTGTCCTGCTCCCACCACAACTAGGAAAGCCACATATGGGCTATGGTCCCATACTTCTATGACAGCCTCGATTATCTTGGCAATACACCAGTGAACACACTCGTAAATTTGATGACAAAACGAAATCATTTGAAAAACCCACGCGGCGGTACATTGGGCCTATATTAGCCTAAGTGTATAAATGCCAATACTTATGTACCTACCTACCATGAACTGGTATAGTATAGGTACTTCGATGTTCTTTATTCACCCTGTGCAGTGCAATAACATAGACAACGAGTATTCCTTGACTCGACTACCTACCCTATTTTAAAACGAATAGCTATTCAATTATTTATTTCTCCATTTTTCGGGCACTCGAAACAAAACGTGTGTGTTCGCGACTCATAATCAAATTATTTCAAAACATTCCTTGCAGGCCTCTGTACACTATGTTGCAGACCTCTACCTCCCAGTAAAGGTATTGGCATTGTCCGTGCCCTGTGCCTACTTACATGCGCAAATGTTATAGCCTACCTCTTAATCCAACACACGAGGATTCGATCTACCAAGGTTCAAGGCCATCCCTACAGTCATTTAGGGAACTGCTCCGCAAACATCAATATTCTTCGAAAGTGTAAAGCGCCCTTCTTTAACCGCCATCGTTAAAATTCAATTCATAAAATTGAATTCCATTCAAGCGGTGTCAAAGCAAAACATCAGCGTGACACATAAAAAGCGCATTTCTCTTTCAACTCGCGTCTGATGTGCGTTCACACTCCCCACCAAAAAAAAATCTCACAAGACATCCCCGAAGGACGCGAAGCTTCTCTGATTCACCAACACACCCTCCCAGGCAAAATAAAAAAACACATCACACCATCTGACAGATGACAGATATATTCAGTAATTCGTGTTCGATTTTATTGGTGCTAATATCCGCGGGAATTCATGTTCCACCGCAGACAGCCACACACACTCCCGCCACGGAACCGCCATGTCCCGACGGTGTGGCGACGAGCACCGACGGCTGGTGTATCTGGACCGTGGAGCAAGAAAAAAAAGCAACCACTAGGTTCCTGTTTTTTCTCGTTTAAATTCATTCATTCATTTCTCTCTTTCGGTTGGAGTTGTCAAAACATTAACCACCGACACCACGGCCCCCAACACCCAGAGTGCCAGCCGCACAACCGTCATCCCTTTGTCTAGCTAGCTCTCCTCCACGAGCGCGACGCTATGAAACACAAGACAAACAACAACAACAACCGAGAGGACACGAACGGGAAAAAAAACGCAAATTCCAACTAAAATGGAAAAGTTGTTCAGTGCCGCCTCAGTGTTTTTCGCTCCCCCGGGCAGGGGGTCTACCGCGAAAATGACAAATTCTCAAAGTTCACGAGATGGTTTTTTGGTGGCGGTTTTGCAGTTTTTTTTCCATCCCCCCCACCACCGCCATGATCCACCAATCCACACAATCCGACACCATTTTTTGAACAAGAGCCGGATAAAAAAAGAAAACATGCAAAAAAATGACGAAAGCCCGGATCTGCTTCGTTCACACACTAGCGCCATGACGGTGTGGCAAAATGGATTAAAACGAGAAGCGAGCAGGACCGGCTGAATGGCGGTTGCGAGTCACTCAGAATCAGCCCCACGGAGTGGCGCACCCGCCACCGCCACCGTCGTCGCCCAGTTTTAATTACCACACAGAAGTTGAGAACTATTCATTTGTTTGAAATTATTTAAACTTTTATTACCGTTAGCGTCGGGATGAGTGAGGCGTGTGCAATATAAATAGTTTGCTTAAGTATTATTGTGCGAGTGGAATGGGAATGGGAATCGAAATTGGAATTGGTGGGTGAGGGAGGGCCGGTGAATTGACACTAATTGGTTCGCAAATGGATTCATCGCCAACGGGGCTGAGTTTCTGTGGCAATTTCGCTCGCATGGATGCGGATAATTTTATAGGAAGTCAAAGGGATTTGTTTTTCTTTTCGACGGTGTGAGTGCGTGCTTTTTTGACATTGCACAGTGATTTGTGATGGCAGGAGGGGATTAACTTTGCAATTAAGGTCTCGTGAGTTTGGGAAAAAACAACTCTCGCCGTGTGGTGGTTTCAAGAGAGGGGTGCAATGGCGGTTGACAGAGACGCCAGTGAACTTGGAGTGCTCCGTTCGTGGGGCGCAATGCATTGAAACTAGGTTTTGCTATTTCCGAGGGTGAAGCACGTAAGTTGACGATGGATGCAAGGACGTTTGCTGAGAGTGTCGATGACATTCGTTGGTAACCACCACGGGCTGCTAAGGCTGGCGTATATCTCACCTCTCTTGCCTACCAGAAGGAAAAGCTTCCTGTCAAGTAGCGTGTGTAAAAGTACTCTAAGGAATGACTAGACCATTTGGAATTTCGACACTGGGACGGCAATACCCAAGGTGGTTCTAAAGGGCGTTTTCTATGCGTTGATAACAATTTTGATGATACATCAATGCCACAGGGAACAATTTAGCCAACCTTATGGCAGTCAGTCATTCGTCAAACCGGAAGAAAGTTTACAAAACCAGTGCTCTTTCGAGCATGTTGGTATGCTTCACAGTTGTCTAGAGTGTCCCGTAAGATGGATGCTAACACATCTCTTTGAGGGCATTTCTCCCTGAGGTGGCAGCAAAAAATGCCTATGACTCCTACTGATCACGAAACAGAACTGGAAGCTTAATATTCAGCAAAGTGTCAGGAAGGCCTGTACAGCCCTCTATCGCTGCACAATGGGACTACAAGCCCGCATGGTCCACTGGCTATTTCCAACGAAGACTCTGGAGGACCGCACTCGATAAGACCATTTACATCAAACCACTGGAAAGGGTGCAGATAATTATTTGCGTATGCATTAGCGGAGAACTAGAGATCACTCCCTTCGCAGCTTTGAACAAACACCCAATTCTGGTTTTACACGGTCTTGAAAAAACGCGCTTTCATTCGATTTATCACGATTACTTCATGTCTTTTCTGACACGAAATGTTTCCTGTGGTCGATTGCGATTGAACCCCTCCGGCCTCAAACTTTTGTGGTCTTGCTTTATTCTAATGTCCAGTCGATATCCGTGTTCATACCCTGGCCACAATAAGGAAATAGTCCGAATCAATGTTCATGAAATGTAAGGACATCGAGAATACTGAAGGAGAGTCTGACGTCGATCGTAATGTGATCCATCCGGTTGACGGTTGTCTTCTGGATCGTATCTACCATTTCAAAACACAATTAGGTGTACGATAGACCTAGTCGGTAGATGGGAAGCAGCCAATACGGCGATCAGGCTGAGATCGCTGCGTCTCTGGAAAGTACTCCGATCTAGACGATCCTCAGAAGGTATACCTCTGTACCTATAGACAACAGATATGGACCACAAAATACCTGAATTCCTTCTTTTGGAGACTGATTTTTCAACCAGCAACCACTCAAGGTCTTACTGGGAGTCTGAACATCAGTCGCTGGAGGGTCCACTGCGGGTATTCCCAGATGTTTCGAAGGCAGGTGTGGATGCTGGGGTCTAATCTAATGATCCGAACAGCCAGCTGTCTTTTCGATTACCGAACCATTATAGCGTGTTCTAGGTCGGAATTGTTACGTTTAACAAAAACTCTGTCCACATTATCACAATTAATTTGTCCAATAAAAGAGTTCGATCACTGGATTGTGAAGAAATGAAATGCTTCTGGTTGTGGAAGGTCTCTCATGAATGTACATACGGGGTTGACTATATTCACCGTGACGGTGGCGCCGTGACGGTGGCGCCGGGGCGGCGCTATCTTGTTCAAAGGCAACACAACAACCGCCAACAGATTTTCCCTCCGGCACTACGTACATGAACCTATTTACTCCATATGCTGATGTGGTGGCAGTTTTTGTGTAGCTTTATTATAGCGACGAATTAAACCTACTCCTCTGCTCCTTTGTGGGAGGGAGTTTGTGCTCACGGCGCAATAGCGATCAAGGAGCCGGGCTAAAAAAAAATGTGGCTTCATGAACATATATCGGCAGCAATCAAATCTCTGAGCTCAGTCACATTCAACTCAACGACTTGCCGTAATTGCCGCCTGTCTTTTAACGAGATGGCCTATTGACTATTTTAACATCTTACTTGTGTGGGTGCTGCGACACTGTGACGGTCCAGAAAATTGCCAAACGCACGAACTCGCTGGAAAGGGTACAATTTCTGTACTCTTTCCTGGTGGCATTCACCCCTTTCTCTACTGAATCTGACGCAAATCGTTGATGGCCAACTAGCACACGATACCTCACAACTAAACCCCTCTGGCCTATGCTAGATCCCAAACGATTACTTAACTTGATCTATAAAAGCAGGCCTAATCTTAGAACCCTCATTGCCGTAACAGGGCATTGCGCTATTGTTACTCAGCCCTCTAGGATAGACCTCCCTTGCAATGACTTCTGCAGGAGCTGTAGAGAAGCTATGCAACTTTAGTGTTCTCTCATCCCGAAGGTACATACTTCTGGAAGCCTATTACTTCAACAACCTGGATCACAAAGTCGATCATATTCTGCGCTTCGACAAAAGCAAAAAATGTTTTGCGGAATAGGAATTGATTCGCATGGCAGCACAATGTGCCTGCCCTTTTTTCTCACGAGTGGAAGGGACCTACAGTTTTATGCCGACTTCGAACGGCCAAGTTTGAGAAGCTTTTTCTAGACAGGAAATACTCTTTGAGCATTGTCAATTTTTTTTTGTCGCTCAGACCAGGGATCAAACCTACGATGGCGAGGTTGGGGTCGACGCACATACCCAAAACGCCACGGCCCACCACATCTCCGAGATTTGTAAATAAACTCTCTAGACGCATTTTCCAGTTCACCATCAACTCTAGTAAAAACCTAGTAAACGAAATATCCCAAACAACCTGGAAGTGGAATGGATTCCAAGACGATCGAATCCGGCGACCAGAACACGAGATTGGGGACACAGTTCATTTCGACTATACTACTATTTTCTTAACTGTATGAATCTAGCTTAACTTAGCTTGAAATATTTAACGAACCTCCAGTAGCTCAGGGCGCAACAAACAAAGTGTGTAGTGTGTGCCAGAAGAGCCTGCACAAGTACATAGCCACCTGATTTCAAACACATATAACTGAACCCCTGTCTTAAAGTTCAGACAAAAGTTCACTGGTAGTATGGTCGCAGTCGATACTTAGCGGACATTTGAAAAGCAAGGAAGGCTTTTACGCAGAATAGTCCACTTAATGTGCCCGACGGTAGAAGAGGTCAGTCTAGCACTGTCGAAGGCTAATAAATGTAAGCACCCGCTGAAATCTTTAAGACGATTGGGCATAGTTTGGTTAGGCGCAAGCAGCATCTATGTCCATGCTCGAAGGGAAGCACGCCCGACGAGTGGAATTCAAGAATCGCATGCCCGAAACCACACCCCATTGCCCAGAGCACCTCTGTACATCGCTTACTCTGTGTTCTCAGAGGACTTGTGCCCTCGCCCGAAGCGCATTATCGGCAATCTGAAAGGTGTCGCTGCTACGAAAGACCACAATAGAGACCAGATTTTCCCAAGCGACACTCCAAACATCCGCCGAATGACAGCTGCGTTGTCGACTCACGAGTGCGAACACAGATACGTCATGACGTTCCCAGCCACTGTTCTCATTCCATTGTAACAGACGCGATAACAGAGCACAAAGGTAACAACAACAAAAGTCGCGAGTTCTAGGAATAAATGTACTCGAAGAGGGAACGAAGAATGATGTTAAATGATGACAAAGGCATCGCAATGACGTCTGGGTGACGTTTAAAAGCGTGCACACATGTGTATCCGACAGCACGAGACCTGCGAGCACACCCCAAGCCGCCCAAGACGAGGACGAAGACGAGCGGAAATTGAACGAAGATCCTGGCCGTGATGGCAGCAACGATAGAAGATGACATTCAAAGCGAGTTCAAGGGGAGCACATCCATTCCGCATACGAAACATGGAAAAACATTATTGTTGCCGCCTTGCCAGTTGAATCGTACACGTTCCGCAGCATTCCGCCGGGGAGGACATTAATTTATTCTTATTGTACGAGCCGCACTGAGAGACATGAATCATGCGAGTGACATAATTTGATTTTGAAATGATTTTGAATGCTTAAGTGTGCTGCTGTTGCGGTGAGAGGTGCTGACTGGTGAACGCTGAATGCTGATGTTTCGTTTTTGCCTCTCACTCACTCGCACTGAGGATCCTGCAGGCGGCTGGAGCATGTTCTGCACGCCTGGAAACTTACGCGATGACAGACGAGTGCTCTCGATGAATATGTTCTTGAATGGGTGATGGCAGGGAGAACGAACGAACAAAAAAAAAAACACAAACTGAAGCGATACTCGTTACATTTGGGTGGAGCGGTGGGGCGGTTGGAGTCCTTTGAGATGTAAACGTCAACGTTTTTAAGTGGAATTGGTGGCGAACATCGTTTGTGGTTGCGTTTGTGGTGCGCACAGAGGATACCTAACGATCGATGTTGAGGCTTCAGAGGCGCGTAAAATGGGGGCATGAGTAGCGAGGACTGTAGGAAATATTGAGTTTGAAGTTGGTCGGGTCATTCCAGAATTTCTGAGTCAAATTCCGACGTGAGCATGATAGTGAGTTACTCCGCACTTAGAATGCTATCGGCTGTAGGCTGCCGTCAGAAAGCTGTAGAGTGCAAATGTGGACAGCAGCCTTGTGGTACACTGGCTATTTCTATCCCTAGGCTAACCCACGATTTGGGGGACTGTACTCGATAGAGGACATCAACTTTCTGGGCACTCAACTATCCGATGCGAAAACTCCTCTTTGAGAAGGATTACTCAACCAGCACCCTCAGTTCACAAAGACGCTGGATGGTGCGCGGGCATGAGCGGGGGTCTCTACTCTAGGGATCTAAATATTCAACTGGCTGGTTGGCTACTAAATTAGTGAAGCATTTACAGGCAGAGGCTACTGCGATAAAGAAGGCTCTGTACTGTCTACAGAGCATCTGGTTATGGCAGCGATCTATTCCGTCATCCAACTGAGGTGGGTGCGGGACACTGTTACATTCAACAGAGTTGTGGAAAACGGACAATGGTTCCGGAATTTTGCCGGATAGTGATCCGCCATCCATGTCAATCTCCATAGCAAAACAACTATTGGAGCTTAAAATGCTTGCTCACGAAAATCGTCAATAGTCCACAGGCAAAGGATACTAAACACGAAACAACTACAAGCTTGTCTCTATCCAAAACATTCACTCAGAGTGAACAGAACGAGTTGGCCCATTCTCAGATGTCCTATCGTCGTTGGAGACGAGCTGAAGGAACAAACAATTTTGCATCATCATCAAGAACCTAGTCGCAATAAGCATCTTTAGTGGCAGTCCCATCAAATGCTTTGTCAAAAGCAAAGGTAACGCAACAGGTCCGCTAAAGCAAGCTAAAATTTGGTTGATGTTAACCAGCGATCAGGCATTATAGTCTAACAGAACCGACAGTGGATGTCTTGCCTTGGTCATAGTAGGGCAAAGGAAGATTTTTGTGGCCACATATGCTTATCCCAAAGGTTTACAGAATGTAGTATATAAGCGGCAGTGATCCATAAAGGGTGCATGCATTTGCTGCATTCTATCGCCCATCATTCTTGCCTTTTTGAAACAGTTTCAGAATGTCCATGCGATGTGATCGAGTCAATGTAGTCCAACATTTCATTTCAAAAAATGCGAAGTTGTTCCTTTTGCTCAATTCACTTTCCTCCCACACTGTGCCAGTTATCCGATGCGGAATTTTTCATTGGAATCACAGCTCTTGTGTCTTGCTTACCACCACATTCAAGACATATTCCACACCGAATGTTCGCTGAGATGTCGTTTATGGTGTTTGCCGGAGGTGGACAAAACCGTTAGCTACCTCTGAGATCTAGCTGTCGGTCCTGATATAGCTCGACGGCATATAGCACTACTAAAGCCAATGTCAACAATAATACTGTCTTGTAGGCCATACTGCCGTCTCGCACTATCTTTACCCCAAACTGAAACTATATACCACCTTGCTTACTGACCGCGGTTGGCATGTCGGACGAAGGCTAGTGTACGCCTAGAGCTGTATGCTAACATGAAACGGCGAAGTTTGAGAAGCCCTTTCGAAGCAACTATAGTGTGAGCATCATTAGTGACTCGAGAAAGAGATCTAGGTGCAAGTTATGAAAATGTCCTTATTGCGATTTGAATCGAGGCACTACGGAAATGAAGTTGCTCAAAAACGCCTAAAACGAAATCTGGGAGAGGCAGGAGTCTCTTCAAAAGTAAGATTAATTATCTAATCTACTCGTTTGGAAAGGTAGACAAGGCATTAAAAAATCCTTCGTATGACAAGTATTTGGTGTCATTGGTCCAGAGTTCTTTAGGGGAAGACAATCGTTACGTTTGAGGGTGGCCATGTCCTAAAATAAGAAAATTTCTCAAACATCAAATTCTTTGGTAACCTTTAACAAAACAAAAAACAATGTCTTGTATTTTACCATAGTTCTTTTTGCTTGGGATCTGATGTGCTCTAAGCTTATAATAATAATATGGGTGGCGCTACAGCCCATAAAGGACCAGGGCCTAGCTTCTCAGCAACCACTCGTGTTGTACGTGCTATTGTTCTCTCACGAGTGGAAGGGACCTACAGTTTTATGCCGACTCCGAATGGCCGGATTTGAGAAGCTTTTTCTAGACAGGAAATACTCTTTGAGCATTGTCAGTAACTCCAAAGAGGTGGGGTCATTAAAATTATTTGTTTAGCTCAGAGCTGGATTCGAACCTACGACGTCGAGGTTGGGGTCTCTAAAAAGGTTTTTTCTCTAAAATATTATAGAGATGCTTGATGGGACTTAGGTCAAGGGATGTGAGATGGTGTGGGGTGGATGGGGTAAAACTGATTTTACATTATATAGCTCCCTTCACCATCCTGGATGTTATGGTCGTTATGTTGCAACAACGAAAAGTAGCCACATAATTTTATCTGCACTAGCTCTTAGATTATCTTTAAGTTTTTGAATGATGACGTGTTTGTCCATTACTGTCTCAACAAAGAACAGATTTCCCACACTATTAGCCACAATAGCTCCCCATACCATGGTCGCAAGGAAAAGACCGTACATATCCAATGCCAACATAATTGAGCGTATGCACTGCAATTTTTTGATGTAGTGTATACTACAATTTTCTGGTCTTACATCACTAGTGCCATTCACACAGGTCATACGATATGTCGTTCTTGGTTGTAAGGCTACGTAAATTTCCGTGTGAATCGTCGTTTTGAAGGAAATATTCGCCAAAACGTTGGTCACAACTGGCCGGATACGTGTCGAAAAGCCATTAAAATAGGAGCTTGTCTGAATTGAGTCCTGGAAGCAGTACTTTGTATTTATTGTACAAATTTTGAATCTTCTTCTCATTTGGCTCGCCTACATACGGGACCGAAGATAATCCGAAGAACTTTCCTCTCGAAGCGACCAAGAATATCTGTTAAAAAATATAACCCTATAATCAAATTAAAACACGGCTCCTTTAGTAAAATGCAATCCAATTTTATTTAACCTTGTCTTCGGTAATTTCTGCCTTCACTATACCGGAAGTTCAGTTCGTATTCGCCCTACTATTTCAGGAAACGGCTTTGAATTAGAGCCAGCTGCCAATGGAATCCAGGTTTTGTATGGTCTACTAGTGGCAGAGAGCAAAAGGGACTGCATCAAACGTTAAACGTGAACATGATCGTTGATGGCTGAGACCATACAAATCGATGGGAATATCGATCCTCTTCTGCCAGTAAAAACTGAAGGAATGCTTTCTCGATATCAACTACAAGTGCAAATGGTCCCATTCTGCAATTGAGTAAAATGGCATGCACATCAGTCAGTAAATTAGTTCGAGTTACCAAAAAACTATGTAACGAAAGATGGTTGCCTGTGTGAAGCGAGGCATCGAAAACAATTCGTAAACGAGCAGACGCACTGGATTCCTTGTTAATAGGATGTTTGGGAAGAATATCCTCTTCGATGGCCCCGCGTTAATGGGCTCTACAATCCCTTCTTTGAGTAGCTTGTGAAAAGCTGGATGTCTTGAAAGTCGTTGCACAACGGAATCAACACGTTTAATAGCTTCTTCTCTGTCATCTCTGTCATCTCTGTCACACGAACTGTCATCCTCCAGGGCAAGGATGCTTCATAACGATTTCGGAGTCCCAATGCTTAGTAGCATGTGATAAAAAGTGACAGATTATACATTTGTCGTTTTCATTCAATGTAACCAACCTCGCCGCAGTGGATATGATTGATGTTTTGGTGTGTCCTTGTGCACCTGAGCTAGCTATCTTGCTCGCTTTAGTCAGTATCCATGCGCTATACAGCAGGACTGTTACTACCAAGAGATATCTTGGCTCTTCGAGAGAGTGATTTATTACTCAGTGGCTTTCTAAGTCGAAACAGGCCAGCGTGATACTTCGCAGTGATGTCATTGTGTGCGGAGCTCCTTCTGAACTTTTTTTTTTCAGAAAGCCCGGGCTTTTTTGAGTACCTTTCGTTCTGCCGGCAAGCAAAGAAGAAGTGTCAAACGTAGACTAGGATCCACGTGAGTTTCTCAACTAATGCCAGTCGATGGATCCACCTCTTGATCTTAGCTCTTGCCCCATCGGCCTTCCGATGGGGCCCCACCACTGAAGTGGATGGGGACCAGCCCACACCGGCTGCCAGTGTCACATGTCAAGCTAATTAAGGGCTCCTCCAAGACCTCCGCACATTTTCTGACACATACGAGCGCAGCCCATTACACGGCTCCACCGTAAATCAATTAACGCTCGCCTTCAGAACTTGGACTGGAAATCACTCATGATGCCCAAGTAGCTCCCCCATCCCCACAGAAGCCAGCAACTCCGCCAGTAACTTCCAACTTCGAAGTCTTTCGACACCCAATGCCAGCCAGCCAGCCATATGCTCCCCTCCGCCCTCAGACAACAGCCCCACTTCATGAGGCAAACTCCAGCCAACTCCGATAACTCGCCAAACAAACTGTGGAACATCATTAAAGTTCCCAAACTTCAGCTGAAGCATAATTTATCGATTTTCGAATTCAAATTCGCTTAAGCGTAAGTTTTTCGTTTTGGCCGCTTGATTTATGTGAAAACCGTATTGAACTTGAGCTGTCGAACCTGACCCGGCGGAGCCTGCTCCCCGGGCCACATATGTTTCAATTTAGTCGAGCAAGCGTCTGATATTTTTTCCCCTCGAAATAGAAAGTTTTTTAATAAATCATTTGCTGTGCTGGCGATGTGAGAGGAACTCGAATTGGATTTGAAACAAGCTAGTGGTGAGAATGGAGATTGACCGGGTGGCGACATCCCAATCCCAACACGGCGCAAAATGTGCAACAAACCAAATCCAGGCAATTACACGAAGAGACCCATCAACAGGGTGGATCCTTTCAGAGTGGCGACGTGAAAGGGCGGCCAAGTGGAACAAAACAAATCGACCCAACTTACAATTCATTTGCTCGAGCAAACATCCCCATTATCCGGCATCGGCATCGCTCAGCAGGTGAGTGCTGTGGCATGCTGCCAGTCCTGAGCCCCGCACATCACATCACTTCAATTCAGATTGTATCCCCAACTAAGGGATACATTATACGGCATCACAATGCATTGTCTCCTCAGTTTTCCAATCACATTCAGGAAACCTCGTTTCAGCGCCCCTCCTCCTCGGAGCGGCGGCGCCTTCCGCCGGAGACCCATCGAAGCTTTTGCCTCAAAATAAAACCTAACACAGAGGAGACGACACACGACCTGGGTGGGCTGGATCGGGCGCAGGGGCTGCGTGGAAACGGGCGCCTGTGTGCCACTTCCTTTCACACAGCTGAATGCATTGTTCTTTCGTCTCCAGTAAAGTAGAAACTCAATGAAATCCTTCTGTTCAATGCTTGCATTGTCCTGCCACACACGCCACCCAGGCCACAGATGGTGGGCGGGCGGTGTGGCTGTGGCTGCGGCTGCGGCGGCTGCTGCCGCAGACAGAGACGTCTATAAAAGTGTCAGTGTGTCACACGAGTGCACACCTAGATGGGGTCGCCGGGCGGTGTTCGTTCAAAAGACGAGATTTATTACACTTTGGTCACTGCACCAAATTCAATTCCTTAACCTGTTTGTCATTCATCATCCCTCGAGGGTGGGGTGGACAGACGGGGACCGGGGTGCGGCGTGCTTCATAAAGGAAACTTGAGGTAACCCAGTTTTCGATAGTGGGTTACACATGCACTCTGTGAGTGATCTCTTGCGGTCCCGGCACGTCGCCGCTCGGTTGGGCTAACAATGCAACATTCAAAGTGTCAAAGGGGGGTTGGTCGGGAGGGCGGGGTTGAGGTGGAAAGTCATACTTGGGACCAGAGGGTGTGACCTTTTCAGAGAGGTGTGACCTCTGGTGAGTGAGTTAAGACGGTGGGAGTGTTTAAAGTAAGCTCCTTGGCCACAAAAGAAACTCAGTGACCCCATGTCGCCGAGGAGAGGCGGCTCAAGTGAAGGCAATGATTTATACCCGGAAAGAGTGAGCCTTGTTAAAACGATGGCGGGTAATTGATGTCCCTGGCGTGGGAGGAACCACTGCGTGAAGGCGCTTGAGAAAGAAAGTCTGTCTTTTGAAACCCAACGCTGATAACACATTTCTGTCTGCAACAGTTGGCATGAAAGGAGATTAAATGGGTGCACCTTTAGTCACCCCACTTAGGCACATCGGGTGGCCCATCCGATTGCAAGCAGACGTATTATGTTGACACTGTCAGTTATTGTGGGCTAAGCAAATTAAACGAAACGTTGCAACGTCACAGCCAAAGTGCTGCGTGCAGTCTCGCAGAAAGAGTGTACATTGTGAAAGCTGGTGTACTCAAGTTTGTGAATAAAGTTCGTGAGACTGATTTGGTGATTGATAGCCTAGCTTATTCCCGACCAATTCATTTCATTTAATTTTTCGTTATTAATTTCGTAACATTTTTTTACGATATGTGCGTGCTTATGTTTTTATTATTTGCTTGTATTATTTATTAACACGCTTAATTGCTCGGTGACAAGACGAGACACTGCATAGATGGTATAGAGGGAGACAGGACGTTGACGTCCGTGGATCTTGACCAGTTTTGTGTACTTCCCTTTAATGGTAGAATGGTTTATATTTCTTGCTATGGTGATATCAACACGATCATGTTTGGTAACTTTTACTGAATAAATGTGCATAAAGACAAGAAGCTCAAAGCGCCAATGATCTCAGTAACATAAAGTCTGTCACAAGGATGTACCATAACTCGCCCACGAGGAATTAAAACACAATGGCAATTCGAAAGCTTTGTACCAGCTTTGGACAATTGCAAGACCACATCACGACCTACGGTTTCACCGAAGTCATTCTGCATGACACTACCTTCAATAATCGCGTACACTCTGTATCTTGTACTCAGTCACTCTGGTGTGAAGAGTCTTGTCTTGATTCTTGATGTTAACTGCCTAACACTGATGTAATTGCCTTTGGCATAGTTGTTTTTCCGTCATTTCGCCACGTTGGTGTATTTAGAAGTCAAGCACAAGTCACAGACTTCAAAAAAGTGACTTGACTTGTGGTCGTTGTGATTCTACTTCGTTATTTTTGGCTTGGATCTCAAGCTGACAAGCCGCCTCCAGTTTTAGACGCTGGTTGAGGTCCTTCTCCACTTGCGTGTGCGAACGTCCTCTACAAGTTCGGAATCAAATTCTCATCTAGCCGGAAGTAAAGTATACATGGTAGCCCTCTCCCCCAGATGCTATCACCGCGAACAAGACCAAAGGAAACCAAAGGTAACCCCTGCAGCCGCAGGGGAATGATCAGTGCCTTACATAAGGTATAGCTTAGTTATTCATTCGTACCTGCTCGCGATCAGCTCTAGTTTCACGCTACAACATGTTCTGCCTTGTAACTGCCTGCGCCTGTTGTTAAACCAAAGGTTTTTATTTGGTGCTGTGGTAAACGTGACAGCCTCTTCGACGGCTTCTGGATATAGTCTCCAATTATCTCACATTCTTTGTGCAGGTGACGCCGAACTTTTAGAGAATTTCTGGAAAACTCGATCTGCAAAGATGCCAACAATCTGTTGCGATTGCATCTTTCAAACGTTGGCTGCTGGTAGAGTGGCTGCCGCCGATTCCCAGGTGATCAAACTGGTGCATGCTCCGTTCCGGTCGATTGGTCTGGATCCTGCCTCAGTTAGCATTGGCGTTGAAGACGTTGAAGCTGGACACCAACACCCATGTGTACCACAACTCTGTATTTCATGCAGAAATATTCGCAATTGCACTCTGCCTTAAACAAAATATAGAAAAGCCATCACTAACAGGCTCATCTATATTCTCTCTGACAGCAAAGCTGCTCGTCTAGCCCTCAAAAGCTACGAAGTCACCTCTAAACTAGTGTGAGACTGTCTACAACTATTACACAACAAACAGAGTCGATCTGATTTCGATACCAAGTCACAGCGGTCATACAGGAGACGAAAGAATAGACCTACTAGATGGAACAGGCTCCTAGTTACCATTCCTGATGTCACGACTATTTTTCAGCATACCCATCACCACCACTAAGAGCTAGCTAAATAATTGGCTCCGGGACGTGGCCAACCATTACTGGACTGAGGCATGTTCCTACTAACTATTTCCCTTAATTCAACGACATTTCTCCTCAGACTTACAAGGAGTCAAATTCGTATAACCACATGTTTCCTTACTGGACACTGTCCAGTTAATGAGCACCTTAAAACCATGCGCCTAACACAAGATGACACCTGCTGAATGTGTAACGAGAACGAAGACACTGCAGAACACGTCTTGTGTCACTGCAACTCAGAACACATCTTCTCCACCTAGACGGGTACATCTTGAAGGGGAAAAAATTGCCGCCAGATCACTCAAAAACATACTAAGTTTCAACATTAACTCTTCCTGCGTAAACTTTGAACGGGGGAAATCACAATAGGCCCATCCGAGGGTGCAGTGATCAGGCGATACCTTCCCACCCCTTTCCAATATTCTAAATTCTAAATTCTAGCATTGACGTTGAGAAAATTAGCAATGGCCGTCAAAGGTGTGGACAAGCCTTAGGGCATGAGTGCCGATAGCGTCCTACTAGAAAGTTCTTGCCATCTGAGTCGTTTGCTTTGATTGTATTCTTCTTCTTTGATTGGCTCTACAGTCCGGGGTGGACCTGGGCCTCAACCAACATGCCTCTCCAGCCAGCACGATCTTTCGCCAGCTGCCTCCAGTTGCGCACACCAAGTGTGTTGAGGTCCTTTTCCACTTGTGTGCGCCATCTAGTGCGAGGACGTCCTCTGTTGCGCTTTCCCAATGGCTCGGTGTCGAAGACTCTTCGGGCTGGAGCTGTGGTAGCCATCTTAAGCGTTGGATCCGAAGACGCTTAACTAGGTGCATGCCGCTGTACAGCCCGTATAGTTCGTGGTTGAACCTTCTCCTCCAAACGCCATCAACGCAAACAGGACCAAAGATCGTACGCAGAACTTTTCTCTCAAAACAACCAAGAGCTTCTTCATCCGCTTTCAATAGCGTCCATGTCTCTGCGCCATGATTGTATTCTTAGAAGATCGTAAACTTAGAGATGCTGAAACCGTGGATTTCCTCGCAGGTAGAGAAGGATGTTGTGCCATTAGTGCTGCCAACTAATGGAAAATGCATCTACTTCCGGTAATATTCTATCGTTTCGATAAATAGGTTCAAGAAAAGTCAAATGTGTTGTCCTATTATATAGCGAAAGTGGTACACGCCAGTTCCAAACATTGTCAGCGCTACGTATGATCTCTAGCGTGTCCAACATCAATCGACCAACACATCTCAATATTGGGCCAACCAAATAAAGTGTGCATTAAATTCATCCATCTCATCAGGAGATATTATGGGAAGGAAGTTTGAAGCAAATCGAAAATAGCGGACGACAAAAGCAATTTTTGTACTGATAGTTTCCGTGCCAAAAGTTGGCCTAGCTGGAGACGCTGATATTTTTAACCGGCATCCGGATCTCGCGCAAATTATCATCGCCCATCAAGAGAACTCAGCTGTGTCGCTGATCGGCTTCATGGCGTGCGTTCGTCTTTTCTGAAGCCCTAAACCCAACCACTGGCAATGCCCAATTCAGCTCATCGGTGCTGAAACGACTCTTCTGACTCTTGTTTGAGTTTTTTGAGCCCGCTACGACTGCTATTTTTCATCATTTCGACCCAAACTCTAGTTGACTGACGATTTGGTCTGGATACTGAATGCTGCAAATACCTCGCACCTGACAATATTTGCACATCATCACACGTTCAGCTTTACATCATGCATGCAGACGCGCTTCAAACATCAGCAGAGCCTTGAAATCTCTCCACAGAAGGTTGCCTATGTCTTGGCACTCTCCTAACTGCCACGGAAACCTTCAACCGAATGCTGGAAATTAGGCTTGGCACCTAGTCAATGTTGATACGCAGAAAGTAAGTACAACCAAAACTCACGTATCTCTGAACAGTCAAAGCATATCAATCGCTACACAGCATGATTCAAGGTTTCACATTGAAAACGTCAAGCGGACAAAGCTCCTCGGTGCACCGGCCAACCGCAGGCCTTAAGGAGACCTCATTTTCGTTTCGAATTCCGAATGGAGGACGTGCCAAAGCCGGCACCAAACAAAGGCAGCGGAGAATGCAAACACAAGTCTGGCGGAAAAATGGTCCCATTTGCCGTTGTGTCTTGCTCGAGTTGCCACCTCATTCAGGTGCTGCCGCCGTCGCCATCGCCATCGCCATCACCATCGGCGTGGCCTATAAATCATGTGTCCCCCCCATTGCAAGGAAGACGTCACCTAGACGAGATGCTCGCCAGCGCCACCCACCCGTCCGGCATTCACGGCACAGTGTCATCGGCAGCGCGAGCAGACCACATCCATGTCCCGTCCATTCATCCACATATCTCCGCCGGACATGCAGGGCGGTCGGGGTGGCGCGTATGCGGAATATCTGAGCAAACATCCACATCCACGAAAGGAGCGCCCGACACAATGCGAAATGAGCTGCCTCACTTAAGGCTGGTCACGTTCCAAACAAAGCGTACGCTCATTTTACGAATTTCATTTCGATGAAAGTGAATATTGACTTAATTATTGCGTATAACGTGTTCCCTGTGCGGCCCGGCCAAAGACGGCGCGCTGACGGCGAGCGTACGCTGCCTGGGAGGGCGGGCGGTTGCGGCCGCGCCGTCGTCGTCAGAATGAATCTCGCAGCGGTCTGCGTGACTTGTGTACGGCCAGTGCGCCTCGGAACCGGAAGCCATGGATTGCAAAATACTAATTAGACGAACGAAATATGTACGTTGCTTTGGCGTGCGTGTGTGTGTGTGTGCGTTGACTGTGGCTCGGCAGCTGGAGCGGGGAGGCTGCTAATAATTCTTTCCCTGTTTGATTGGGTGGGGCCTGCATGTGGATGTCAGTTTCGGTTTCGTTCAGTTGAAAGGGAAATGTGTGTCAGAGGCAGAGTTTTTAAGGGATGCTTGGCCCTGCGGTGTATGGCGACAGAAAGTTTGGGTCACATTCTTGAGCTAGGCGCTTAACGAGGATTCTTGTGTTCCACGTCAATGTTTTCTTTAAATGTGAAAAAATGTGAACTGTTTTGATCAAATGTCTGTGTGAAAAAATGTCTGTACGTGGTCTTAGAACGTACCAGTGAACTTGGATGAATCCGCACTTAACTAACTACGCAATGTTAATGTTTCAATATAAAGGTTCAACATAATATAACAACTTGATCGACAGAAAGTCCTAGTTTTTCACAAAGGCTGCTTATAATGAATGATTTGGAAGAGTAGATAACTTAGAGTGGATGCACAGTCCCGGGTGGAGCTGGGCCGTAACCAACAAGCATCGCCAGCCAGCTCAATCTTCCTGCTTCGTGCATTCCAGTTCAGTCCCGATCTTCCCCTTTTGCACCGTCCCAAGTCATGGCGTAGTGAGGGCCCTCACTTGCTTTCTTAACCCAAAGAAACAGCGATTGGCATGAGCTATTCATTTGATTTCGAGGCAGGTAATGTAAACCTATGATTATCTCAAGGCTCAGCCTGTCTCTTGTGACGTTCTGTCCGAGACTCAGTTTTTGGGTTTCCTTCCTCTCCTCCGTCGAAATACTCACAAAAGGGTCATTGACATCATGCTGCATTATTCCGACAATTTCAATATCGTCGGCATATCTAACGAGTCCAACTCGACTGCTGAAATATTCTCCCTCATGTGTTCCAGAAGGTGTTGAAAAAGTCGCATGAAACCTTGCTCGAATCCTTATATAACCTGAAAGGTCTCACCTGGTCCTTATCGACCTCGATGGAGCAGCATGCATTCTTCATCGTCACTATCGAAAAATGCACGAGTTTGGTAGGGATGCCAAAACGTGATTTTGCTCCTTATAGTTCATCACTATAAATGCGTATATCAACAAATTTGAGAAAAAGAAAGGGACCGATTGTTCTTGACGAACAACTTTAGGCGTTCATATAGCACGGCAGCAAGAGATCTTGTATGTGATGTTTAGAAGACTGATGCCTCCATAGTTGGAGCAATTCAGGTGGTCCCCCTTTTTGTAAATCAAGCCAATAATGTTAAGAATTCTTTCGTCAGGAACCGTTTCCTCCGACCATAGTGTTGTTGGTTGCCCACAGATGAGTTGGTGCATGATGATGGTCAACACCCACAGATTTGAAAAGCTGCGCCGCTTTTGGTACAACTTCTTTACCTCATTCCTGCAGCAGCATCGCTCTGTTCTGCCAATAGCGCGCTTTTCATGCTTCTTTCGTTTTTTTTCTGAAAAAGCGGTGTTCGCTTCTCCTCTTATTCTAGTAGAGTTTGCGAGCAGTTCTTGTCCTTCTTTGCAGTTCGGCCTTGTAGGTATCTTGGTTAGCTGTTCGTCTGATGCCACTCGTCATAAAACCAGAGGCTTCACTCTGGTGGTTGATTGCAATATCAGCTCATCAGAGGCGGCATCACTTAAAGCATTTTGGCAGCGTTGCCACTGAATACGTGATATGTACGTATTTTAGAAATTCTCCCTGTTCACATCCAAGGAGAGTGCAACATTGTCCCGAGACATGATCATGAATCGTATCGAAAGGTAAAGTAAGAATATACACAGCAGCCGCGTTGAGAAATTTTTCACTCTGTCCCACGTCTAGGTAAAGAGTCGCACTGTGAGGGCCTTGGCAAACTAAGAGACGCATATACTTTGGACACTACACTGTCAATATGATCAAACTATGCTGGTTCATTATTACACAAATTTTTGACATGGGTGCCACTGTGTAGGCATTAGAGTTCTTTAGAGGCAAACAATTGATATAAATGGCTGGTGTTGCGAAAATGGCATGAGAGTATTTCCTTTAGCCAATTTATTTGGTGAACGCAAAGTCTCGTTCAATTTGACAAAGATGCCTTTTGCATATATGCGATGTTTGAAAAAAAGACAACCCCTTAGAAGTATCATCTATGAACATTTGAAATAATAACGGACTGAGCATAGAATCTTGAGGTACTCCATTGGAGACATCTCAAACAGAAAACACGTGTGTAAGAATACGTCGAAATCATGGTTAGGGTGTTGAGGTAGCAACACTTTTAAAAAGTCAGTTTTAATAATATCCAGTCTTTATTCTTTGTGTTAGTTAATTTATTTAAGTTGCCTCCATTTTCAAGTACCCT
Organism: Eristalis arbustorum; assembly: GCA_916610145.1. Classification (NCBI taxonomy): domain Eukaryota; kingdom Metazoa; phylum Arthropoda; class Insecta; order Diptera; family Syrphidae; genus Eristalis; species Eristalis arbustorum. Next base: position 23,636,339 of record OU744316.1, on the reverse strand, counting down.
CACAAGACGACGATGGAGTTGTATGAAATCAAGAGATCGTGGAGACGACATTCGATCTTCTCGACTTACAGTTAAGTGTGCTGTGGCCCACACTTAGAGTGAGTAAGTGAAATCAACGTGATGGAAGAAATTGAGCGGTCCGCGCTCTCTAAAGCGGACAACAACAACAAGGAGGAGGCCGGAACATCAGGCCACCAACCCGAAACCAGACAAAAGAGAAGGAAAAGGCTACAACAACAGCCAACCAAAGTCAAGCGCCGTTCCACTGCATCAGGCGACATTACAGCTGGGGAAGAACTGGCAGCAACAACAACAGCAGCAGAATACGCCAGAACAAAAGAAGCATCAGCAGACGCAAGTCCAAATGGACAACAAAAACAACAGGCTGTGCAAAAATGCCAAGCCCTCGACGACGTTCTGTATGAGTCGACAGAGGGCGAAGGTAGATTTTCCTTCGGTAGCAGAGGAAATGCGTACAGTGCTCTGTCATCCGAGTCTGATGACGAAGAGGAGGATGACCGAGAGGAACTTGCAAAAGTCCAGAGGCAGAGGGAAGAATTGGATGCCGTCATCAAAGCCATCCAGCAAAAATTAAGAGCCCGCCGAGCGGCCAAAGAGGCTGCTGAAAAACATTATCAAGAACAACAAAAGAAGTCGAAGCAGCAGCAAAACAAAGAACAAACCCTTCACCAGCCAAAGGGACAACGTTCGGGAACTGCCATGCAACAACAACAACAACCTATGCAGCAGCAACAGAGGAAACAGAAGCAGAACCAACCGCAGCAGCAGCAGCAGAAACAGAAGCAGCCACCACAGGAGAAACAGCAACAGCAAACAGCAGCAGTCAAATCAGAGAGATGCCCTCCAATTAATGTCTTCGGAATGGAGACTAAGGATGTTGACGCCATATGTAAGTTGGTCACTAAGCATTCTTTTTTTATTAAGTATAAGGGACCCTTAAGGGTGTCAATCCACTGCTTATCAGTGATTGATTACAATGCCGTTAAAGAAAAGCTAGCGGCGGCGGAGGCTGAGTTTTTCTCATACACCCCAAAAGGGGAAAGATTGCAGACCATGCTCCTTAAGGGCGTGGATCCCGCTACTGATCCTGAGGACATCCTCGCTGAGCTGCGCCAGGCGCAGAGCGACGATGTCACGTTCGTTGGGGTCAAGCCCTTTAACACTGCGGTAACGAGAAGGGAGAACAGGAAACTTCCGTTCTTCCTTGTCCAGGTCACCCCAGACAGCAAAAAAGACAGCCTAAAACGTATTAATCGTATAGGCTCCACCGCTGTCAAATGGGAAACATTAATAAAGACGAAGCACATACTTCAATGTGCTCGTTGCCAGAGGTTTGGGCATGCCGCGGCGAACTGCAACATGCAATCTCGCTGCGTCAAATGCGCAAAAACCCACATGCAAGGGGAATGTCCCTTAGGGACAGAAAAAGTCGAAGATAGGAGCCAGCTAATGTGCGTAATCTGCAAGACCAATGGGCACCCTGCAAACTATCGGGGATGCCCGAAAGTCCAAGAAATCAGGAAGATCATAGAGGCCAAAAGGAACACAAAAAAGGTAGAAGCGCCTCGTGCTCCAGCTACCGCTGTTACACCGGCAGTTTCCTTCGCCCAAATGGCATCTGGAAGACGGCCGGTACAACAGACAGTGCAGAGGGTAGCCCAGGTCCCAGTGGCCAGGCAACCTGAAGCTGAATTGGATTTGAAGACGGTGCTGCTCTCTATACAGGGGCAGATAGCTCAACTTCAAAAGCAGTTCCAGGAGCAAGAAGCCCGAGTAGACCTCATCTACTCGACGTTGTTTACCGTGCCTAACGCCACAACATCCTAATGCCTGCGCACGCAGCCAGTAACCTTAAGATCCTAGCAGTGAATGTGAATTCACTGATTAGGACTGAACGGAAATTAACACTCGGTAACCTTCTCCAAACCCACAATCCAGACGTGCTGATGGCCAGCGAAACTAAGCTGAACCAGACGCGCAAACTCTGGTACAAGAATTACCACGTAATTCGTAGAGACCGGCCTCAATCCTTGCAAGGGGGAGGGGTTGTTCTCTTAATCAAAAAAGGCCTATGTCATAAAGTCGTGTATAGTAGTGAAGTGCGAAGATTTCAATTGCTAGAAACGTGTATTGCACGCATTCCTCTTCAGGGTGGAAAGCGATTATTTGTGATCGCGATATATGCAGCTGACAATCCTGACCTCAATCGCAATTTTATTTCAGAGCTCGATACTCTTTTCACTAGCCTTCGACTGAGCTCGGAGGATAACTATTATATTATTGCAGGAGATTTAAACTCCAAACATAGAGAATGGGGCAACAGAGTGCATAACCCGAGGGGGACCCCACTATATAACTGGTTGGCGGAGCACAATATTGAGTTCAAGCTCGATTTGCTTGCAACCGAAAGCCCATCGTTTCCCAGAAGCGGATCTTACCTGGATCTATTGCTGATTGACAAACGACTGACGATACTTAACGTACAAAGACGCACGCGGAACTGTTTAACTGCTGTTGAGTACGAGAGTGATCACTGCGGACTCTTCGCGGCTATTCAGCTCCCGAACGAGGTGGAAGAATTGGACGAGTATGTCCAGAGGAACCTTTATAATTACAATAAAGCCCGCTGGCCACGCTTCACCAGGACTTTAGCCACAGAACTACGTTCGAGTGAGAGCAACCCTCCAACAAACAGAAACCTGACGAACGAAGAGGTTGACAGGTACCTCATACAAATGGACGACGTAATCAAACGAACTATGGACAAAACTATCCCAAAGGTAGTACAAATTGATGATAGCGATGTTTATCGAAATGCTACCATCGATGCACTTCACGTGCATAAAAGTAGGCTGTTGTCAAGACTCAAACTCTTGCACAGGCGATTTACAGATCCACAAAATCCGGAAGTCAGGGCACTAAAGTCGGAGATCAAGAACCTCCAACAGTTAATCCGTATCAATTATAGCATAGCTATAAGCTTGCACTGGGGCAATAAAATCCGGGCTGTACGATCTAACAACCCGGGTATGTTCCCGCAAGTAAATAAAATATTTCGGAGGAAAGACCAAAACGACATTCAGTGCGTTAGACTTCCTAGGACGACAAATAACGAACAGTTACTGACTTCAGTCGGCATAGATACAGATGGGGCAGTGCTAGACAATGACTTCTTCGTGGTTGAAGACCCTCAGGAGAAGGTGAAAGCAATCGGTGCTGTCTTCCAGGGAGTGTATACAGTCAACGAGGTTCGAAGGCCGAATCACGAACTGGAGAACGAAGCCCTGCTGAACCACAGTAATCTTCGTAACGAGATAAGTCAATGGCGATCTGAGAACCCAGGTTTCACCAGGTTCAATGACGATTTCATGGCAAATAGTGCCGTCGCCAATGATAGAAATCACATCTTGATTTCTCAGGAAGATCTCCAGGGTATATTATCCTCGCTGAAAAAGAAAAAGTCTGTGGGAATCGATGGTATACCGAATATTGTGCTTCGCCATCTTCCCCCCGAAGCAGTGCAGATCTACACAACATTGTTTAACAATGCGCTGAGTAATGCTTATTACCCGAAACATTGGAAAACAGCTGTGGTGCAACCAATCCCTAAACGGGACAAAGACAGATCAATTCCGACAAATCTTCGGTCGATCAGTCTTCTTCCTTGCATAAGCAAGGTTTTTGAAAAGATAGTCATTCGAGTTCTGAAACAATGGGTTGAGGAAAATAATATCATACCGGACAACCAGTTCGGATTCAGGGCGGGGCATGAAACCATACATGCCGCGTCCAAACTGGTGTCCGACATTCAGTGGAATAAAGTTAAAAAACAATGCACGGGTGCATGCCTGATTGACCTGGAGAAAGCGTTCGACACCGTTTGGTTAGAGGGCCTCTTCCTCAAGCTGGTCAGGCTCGGCATAAGTAAACCATTGCTATACATGATCTATGACATGATAACAGGTAGAAAGTTCGTCGTGAAAAGTGGCGATGTAACTTCTGCCACGGTCTTTGACATCAAAAACGGTCTGCAACAAGGTGCGGTTGGTTCGCCGATCCTGTTTTCAATATTCACTGCAGATCTGATAGGTTCAATGCCGCACTTAATTGCGTACGCCGACGATTTAGTGGCGTACAGATCAGGTCCGAAGGTTGAAGAAATAAATATCTTGTTGCAAGGTGACTTCGATCAAATTCAGCGATTTTGCGACGACTGGAAGTTGATTATCAACTTCAGGAAGTGTGAAACTATCCTTTTCAGAACCCCGTTGAACATGGCAACATGGGATACGCGCACAAACTGGCGTAAGTTCGGCATTGTTGACCCACAGGGACGCCCTTTAGATGTGAAAAGTGTAGTTAGGTATCTTGGCATTTGGTTGGATCAATATCTGTATTTTGACAAACATATAGATATTGCTCTGGCCAAAGCTAAAAAGGCCTTTGCTGTGGCAAGGAGGTTGTTTTACAGCAGCCAACTTGATACCAGGGTGAAGGTAATCTGCTACATGGCTCTCATCCGGCCAATTATGGCATACGGTTGTCCATTGTGGTTCAACGTGAGTCCTTCCCAGATGGAAAAGATGAGGTTGTTCGAGAGACAATGTCTTCGGACTTGTCTACGTTTGTATCGTACTTCCGAATCTGAGTACAAGAAGTACTATCCCAATGAGGTCTTGTACAACGAGGCAAACCTCAACAGGATAGATAATTTTATTATTAAGCTGATCAGAAGGCACATTGCACGAGCTATGACTTCTTCCAACAGTCTGATCTTTGGGGCTTACTACCCCAACGTTATGTATCATGAGAGAGTGCGCCTTTCCGGCTTTATTCCTCCCGAGGCGTTCCTCTATCTCGACACAATTGGCCTAATACAGGATCCACACGGATGTCCTGTAATCTTCCACGTCGTCCGCCGAACAGTGGACAGGCGACTTCAATACGAACGGGATGTCGCTCGCAGTCGCGAGGATCTCCTCCGGTTCAGTAGAGCGATCTCTGCTCGAGACAGGAGAGAGTCTGCCAAAGAACGGCAATTTTATTGGTGGTTACACCAAAACCAGTCTCCGCCGCGGGTAGCTTCTCATATTGACGCGCGAGTTGACCATAGTGGCCAACTTACATAGGTTATAAGTTAGAGCGTAAGAAAAAAAAAAAAAAAAAAAAAACCACGGCGTATAAATTATATATGTTAGGCATATACATAACATATACGCCCTGGTGCACGCGTCCGTGTGTCACGGACATAGTTAAGATAGTACCTTCAGTTTTTAATGTTAGGTTAAGTTAGTTTAAGATAGAAAAAAAAAAAAAAAAAAAAAGAACAAAAAAGCCAAGTTTTTTAACAGTTTTCTTGGCATAAGATATTAAGTTATTAATAGAATCCAAAAGACGAAACAAAAAAAAAAAAAAAATGCTCAAGCCGAAAGGCATTACTAAATTTAGTTTTTATTAGCTTAGAGTATCCGTATAGGGTCAGTAGGTTAGATGTAAGAACGTTTGTCAAGTTAGTTAAGCTAGTTTTAAGCATTTTTGTCTAGCATGTAAGTAAATGAATTGAAAAATAAAATAAAAATGAATAAAAAAAAAAAAAAAACCCTGGTGCACTTAATCATAATTCAGCTTCCGTACCTTCTCTATCCAAGTTTTCGAATTCAAAGAACATTTTAGGCGAACATGATTGCTCATGGCTCGGGGTGACTAAGCCAGTATGGTTTTCTGCTTTTGAGGACTACACTAATATCTGTTTTCATATCATTGAGCTGCCGATTGTGTCCTTTTCTCCTTTCCGACAACGAATTTTTCCTTCGTCATGTTGGATATCACACCACTTAACCACAAGTTGTACTTGCGCAACGAACGACGACAGAACGAGTTCATATAAATGTTCCCGAATTTACTTAACAACAAAATATTTCGTGCGGTTCTTTGACAGAAGCTTAACACAAAAACTGTGGAATTGGAGAAAACGATTCTCATTTCACTCACGAGGATAAAATCACAATATTAGGTTTTTCTAAATTGTCGTCGACTGCAATAGCTGGGAGCTTGGTAGACGGCAGATGAGTAGCATATCACCGAAGCTTTAGCTTTGAATGGTGGCGATTCCATAGGAATGGAAGTTGATCGTTTGAGACGAATAAACAATGGCCCACAGGTCACTGCAAGGCATAAAAAGTTAAAAATTCTCCATCATAACTGAGACATATGTATTTTTGGGGGCCCCATGAGTTTAGTGTCTTATTTTGGTGTTTACCGATCGGCTCTAAATGGCGAACTAACAGCGGCTTTCAAACACAAAAATTTATCGATGCGATTTGCTTGACAACCCATCTTGATGGAACAAGTCGACGTTAGTAAGGTTCGTTCGTCGTATGGTAAACTGTAGTTGTTAAATAATTCAAGGCACAAGAAGCTTTATTATACATCAGTCTCCTTACTGGGATCTTGACCTCGTCGATGACAGTGGGAAGAAATTCTCGTGCTTCAGAGACCTGCCAGCTGAAATTGATTCCTCTTCGTCGTCTAGATTCTACTGAAGTGACACTCTCGAATTGTAATTACCAACAACCAACTATTGATCGGGATCAAACCAACTACCGAGACGTTCTTCACAAAGATCACCGATCACCGACATCTTTCAAATAAAAAATGGCATGTAATATCCGACTCAAAAATGGCGTTCGAACGAAATCGACTTCGAACATAACACGCAGCTTCCATGATGCTGCGACTAATGAATAATATAAATAAAATGCATCGAATGGCATGTAACACTGAGCTAAATATACGCCCTGAGTTAAAGTCCTTTGTTTCCTACATGCATTGTTACTTTCTTTACAAAGCCAGTTTCGAGTTGAACTGCACAAAAGACCCAAACGATGTTTCGTGATAATCTCTGATTAATGCCCGACCAGAGGAGCATGCACATCAGCAAATGCGCCTACAATCCCCCGTCAACTAATCCGATTTGAAGACCGAACTCAACCAAGTCGCAATCCTTCTGAATTTCATGTATTCCAATCCCGCCTATGGTCATTTCTATAAGCTGCCCATCCGTCCTCTGCTTACGAGTGAAAATCGCAACAATTTGCGATCCTATTCCAGGCAGTTTCTTACACAAACACCGAGCTTACCTCAAGTATTGTGTGTGTTCGGTGAGGAAACCCCCTCCGCCACCAACATTTCGTAACAAACTTCGAGACCAAAGTTCAGTCACAAGTACCGAACCAGTCCTGGCTGGCTAACAAGCGAGTTATGAAAATAGAGCAATTCACTGCAGATGCACCACCGCAATGTTGAATCCACACATCATCTCCTCCGCCCACAACGCACAGACGGACTTTCAATTCCTTGATGCAGTTCAATGCCACCCACACAAGCGAACGACAAAAACCATCATAATCCGAAGATGGACACTCATCGTTGTGGCCGAACACGGCCCAGACTCAGAGTCCCCGACTGGCGGGAGCAGAGGGCACTTCTGCTGCAGTTCCATCCCGCCTCGGCCGTAAGGGCCATCTGCTGTATCGAATGTTGTGGCTTGAGAAGAAGATTGCTCCAACCACCCCCCAACCGTACTTTTGAACTCATTTTTGGCTGCAAGGCAATTTAACGGATTAGAAGAAAGGCACACATGGGCCCTCCTATAAATCTCTTCGGTCTCTCAGGCGTCCCCTGCTTGGCCCGCCTACCCGCCCGCTGGAATGAGAACTTCTTAGCGAAGGGTTGCAGCAAAAAGGAATAAATTTTAACCAGGCTGTAGGGTGAGGGGAGGGAAGAGACCAGAAATGAACGACTGCAGCTCGGATACATCGTATCCTGAGTATCATTGGAGTTTTCATTAAAAGCGAATGCTCGCATGTAGATTTTCCATATTCCTTGCCCGGCTTTTCGACCATCTTGCAGTTATTTACAATCCACCCCCTCCCACACTTTTTTCCCCCGACGGGCGGAGATTTATTGCGAAGCAATATCTCTGGACCCGGATGCCGGACCGATATCTCAATTGATTTCCCTCAAAGTCGTCCATTCGGTGCTCCGTCGGCCGAGAGTAACCCTTTTGCAGCGAAACCAGTCCTGGAAGTCATTTACCTTCATAATTATTGTTTCCAAAGCAGCATGTGCTCGTCGTCTTTTTTCCCGCTCCGGTCCTCCTTGGACGAAGCAACATGTGACCCAAAAACCAATATTTATGACTCTAGACACAGATGAACGTATCGTTTGATGGTGTTCGAGACATTAATAGGTTATTCTGTGAAATTAATGGGCGCTCGGGGGGACGAAATCGAATACAGCCAAATCGTATCCGGGCAATCTGCTGCACGTGGGATGGGCTTGTGTAGTGATGGCAAAAGATTCTCGAGGGTTAATCGAGATTGAACGCAGATGGCTTTGAATACGAAATCAAGGATCTGCATCGATTAAGCGATGTGGAACACGAGGAACAGGGTTTTTCTTTCGATTTCGGGCGTTTTGGCAAACGAGGAGGAAGGCCGATTAGATGTGCGAATGTGAGCAGCAGACTGAGCGTCGGCATGCCGGACTTTGTTACGCAATCAGTACTTGCGGACTTTATGCAAGGGGCATGTTCATTGTGGTCCTAAGGAATGAGGTCCAATGCTGGTTTGTGGCACTGGCTTAGCTCAGAGAAGTATCTCTTCTCATGTTGAGTCGAATTGTAGATGAGTTTCTTGAGATACCGACAAACCTGACATAGACAGGCAAGATGAAAGGTATCCTATGTTACATCACCGCGGAGAAAATCAGTAATTGGTTGTAAGCTTGATTCCGGGAAATAGTACCTTTTACAAGGAAACGGACACTGGAACGACTAAAACCTCGACTCCAAGTAAGACCAAACTGCTATTCATTTACAAAGTCGGTGGCTCATCTCTGCGGCTCATGTCCCTAGGAAACGATCAAAATCAGCCAATTACACAGCGTTCCGATGAGCATGGCTCCGACCATATTATGGCGCATTTTAGGCAAGGATCTTGGCTTGCAAGCTTACGGAAAAATTGAAGCCGACATTTGAAGCGACGTGCGTTTATTTATAAAAGGTATTACAAAATCCCAAGCTGTCATGTGATTTCTTTAACATCGTCCTGGAGAAGATCCTGCGAAACTCACACACCAACACTAGAGGAACGATCTTCCAGAAGTCCGTGCTATTGTTAGCATACGCCGATGACATTGACGTGATTGGCAGAACTCAGCGAGCCGTCAGTGAAGCTTTTGCTTACATTGAGATGGAAGTGGCTAAAATGGGTCTGGCGGTGAATGAGGGCAAAACGAAGTATATGCTGTCCTCAAAAAAGGACATACAACATCGACGTCTTGGACAGAGCGTCACAATGGGCAGCCATAAGTCGAGGTAGTCAAGGACTTCACTTACCTCAGCTCCGGAGTAAATTGTACAAATAACATAAGTACCGAGATCAAGCGTAGGATAACTCGTGCCAACCGCTGTTTCTTCGGGTTCAAGAGGCAATTGAGTAATAGAGCCCTCTCTCGAAGAACCAAGTTGACTCTATACAAGACACTGATCATCCCAGTCCTGCTATACGGCGCGGAGGCATGGACAATCTCGAAAGCGGATGAAGAAGTGCTTGGTCTCTTTGAGAGAAATGTTCTACGCACCAGGTTGGTCTATGTAGAGCGTATGGACACCACAGCTCCGGCCCGAAGAATCTTCGAATCCGAACCTGTCGGACAACGCAACAGAGGACGCTCGCGTTTAAGGTGGCGCAAACAAGTGGAGAAGGACCTCAACCAACTTGGTGTGCGAAACTGGAGACAGTTAGCCAGGGATCGCGCTAGTTGGAGAGGCATGTTGGTTTAGGCCCAGGTCCACCCCGGACTGTAGCGCCACACAAAGAAGAAGAAGAAGTACAGCGCCAAGAGTCTAGCCAGGCGTTAACGTAATCAACGACTAAGATGGCTAGGCCACATAGAACGCATGAACAACACTGCTAAAGCCTGAAGAGTCTTCGGCCGCGAACCATTGGAACAACACAATAGAGAACGACCACGAAGTAGATGCCGCACACAAGTGGAGAAGGACCTCAACCAACTTGGTGTGCGAAACTGGAGAGGCCCAGGTCCACCCCGGACTGTAGCGCCACACAAAGAAGAAGAAGATTGCAAAATCCCTTATATAGCTTTGGTTAAGCCTAGAATTACCTTAATACATGCGTTGCTATGCAATAGCATGGACCAAGAGAACCAATCTAATCAGCACCCAATAAAGCTTAAAGTTGTCATGCCTCCTATTATAGAAGCCATGAGAACTTGCTCAACTGAGGCCTTGAAAGTGCTATTGTAGATGAGTCCGTTGAATCAAACAAGACATGAATGTCAACAAGATTTAAGGAGATAAGTGCGTTTTATCGTTACAATTCGGTGCAATGGTAAAAAATAAACACACTTGGCCATTTCGAAGGATGACGCTATTAGAAAATTTAATTTCTAAAGTGGATTGGTGCAACATAGACTGAGCAGCAATATTTAAAAAAATATAGAGATGGCTCAAAATATGTACCATAAACATAATCTTAATAGGAAATCTGACGAGCTTCCGCCCGTTAATACCTACCGATCTCAACGGCTGGATGGCGCATACATTTTTGAGTGCCTGCCTATAAGAGTTCCAACTTCGAATCCCAGCGAAAGCTAAAGTTAATATGCTTTTGTCTGGTTTCCAAATCTTTGCCGTTAGCATCAAAGGCCGACTCCCTAGGTAAGAGATTAGCATCGGAACCCTACCCAGACCCGTAACCATTCTGAGCTGTAGGAGATCAGATCGCCTTAGGACAGTATAGTCGAAAGAGGTTTAATGCATGTATCATGAGTAAGATCAACATCCGTATCCTAACAGGCTTCCTAACAGGGCCGTGCAGACTCATACATTACTCAAGGAACCTAGGAGTACCAAAGGCAGATTCGCGTAAGACGCATTTGTCAAGAGATTCGCCACTTGCTAATACCGCAGCTTTTGGAACAACGCAGCATACGCCGTCCACTTCTAATGTCACACGCACAAGTCCAGATGGACCTCAACGTCCTAGGAGCGGCTCAAATGAAAGCAGCTAGGCTTACTGCAGCACCACGCTAAGCCTGTCTATCTTAGGTTGTCGAAAGACGTCGAACAAAAAACTAGAATAACAATAAAAAATGAAGGCTTTAATGGCATATTCCATAAATATTGGTAAAAATTCATATATTTAAAAATTCGCTTCGCGTGATACATCATTGGAAAAGCAATTTCCCGTAGATATGCACAATTTGCCAAATGGCTGAGTAGACCCTTGGTAAACACTGCTGCTGAATCGATTTTCGTCGTGTGTACGCGTGTAAGGCAGTGCTTAATTGGTGGGTGAGGGATGATTAAAACATTTATTTATTCACCAGCGAGCAAGGATTACCTTGCGTTCTTTCTATGTAATAATAAATATTTCTACGCAATATTATTAACTGCTGGGTGGTGCTGTTGGCTGATTGCCTGCCCTTGGTTATTTGCAGGTAAATTTTAAATTCGAAGGAAAAATCTGAGTCAATTCAAAGGTTAATCTGGTTTTCAAATCTGGTCCAGTCACCATTCGACTTTGAAATCGAATTGTAGGCACTGGACATCACAATGGCCAACCAATGGTCTAAGAGTTCATGGAATTGCGCTGGTAGCCCAATTACTTAATCTAACCTAGTACACGATCATTTTTGATCTTTGGTGCTTTTGTTGCTTTTTTATTGATACAATAGTAGTTTACAATAGTTTACCAGCAAAGTTAAAAGCTTGTCTGCAATTTTAAAGTGACTTTGAAGTACATCCATCCCTTGGGCACGGATTCTAGTGATCGGCGTGTGAATTAATGGTTGCTGGAACCGTGAGTATCTCGGTTCTACTGCAGCAGTGTTGTCATCTGGAAAATAGCTTTGACATCTAAAGGGTGGTTGAATTTAAGGGGCCGATGCTGAATACAAATTATTTAAGAAATTATTATCATTTCCTTTTATTATGACAATATTGGTATGGTTCAATTATGTATGGAACAAAATATCGGCCAAATGGCCGCGACCTCGGCTGCACACCTCCATCCGATGGTCCAAATTTTCGATGACGCTGAAGCATACTTGAGTTTGTATGCCGTCAATGTGCCGAATTATCTCATCCTTTAGCTCTGGGATTGTTGCTGGCTTATCGACGTACACCTTATCCTTCAAATAACCCTAAAGAAAAAAATCCAACGGTGTCAAATCACTTAATCTTGGGAAATTGACATCGCCACCTCGTGACACGGCCATTGAATTTGTCGCGCAAAAGAGCCATTGTGTCGTTAGCTGTGTGGATGTGCGCGATATGCATTTTGATGTGAGCGCCCATTTTCATACTAAGCCTGAACAACTTTTACGCGTTGCTCGATTGTGTATCTTTCCATGGTTCAAATAGATTTAGTCTGAAATTAAGGAATGTCAAATGAAATGCTGAAAAAAATTGACACTTAGGTATGGTTCACATTCAACATCGGCCCTTAAAATGTAACTATCCTCTAAAATGTGCATCGCCTTTGTTTTCGTTTATGTTTATGACTAGGCCATTATCGTGGCACCATTCGGATACAGCTTTGAATTCGTCCTGCATTATCTGCACAGCTGAATGTAAGGTTTGGCGTTTCATCACAATTGCTACGTCTTGAGCATACGCACAACTCAGTCGATTTTTTCAATAATTTTAGTAGCTCGTTTGTGAAAAGGATAAACAAGATGGGGCTAAATTTTTAGCCTTGTGGCACACTATATTTGACTCCGCATAATTACGTAATGATTCAATTACGTGATGATGTAAACTCCCCCACCAGTGATTGGGTGCTTTTGCCTTCTTGGAAGCCGTTGTGATTCGGGTGTGGTGGTACGTTATGTTTCGATAGAAAACAATTGACAGGATCAACAAGTACTTCTTCCAGGCATTTCGCAGCAGCGGGTAGGATTGCAATCCGCGGTAGTTCCCTGTTTCGATTTATTCCCCTCCCTTGTAAAATGGTGGTGGCCCGTGGCGTTGTGGGTATGTGCGTCGACCCCAACTTCGATACCGTAGGTTTGATTCCTGCTCTGTACGAAAAAAACAATTTTCACGGCCCCACCTCTTTCGAGTCACTGACAATGCTCAAAGAGTATTTCCTGTCTAGAAAAAGCTTCTCAAACTTGGCCGTTCGGATTCGGCATTACACTGAAGGTCCCTTCCACTCGTAGGAGAACAATAGCACGCACAACACGAGTGGTTGCTGAGAAGCTAGGCCCTGGCCTTCTACGGCTGTAGCATCACCCGTATTATTATTATTATTGTAGATTGGGCGAAATTATTTTTCATAAATTATCGATCATCAGCCTTGGCACATGACATGGAAAAATACAGTTCATAATCTTAGTGATAACTGGGATGAGAAACATGGCATTCAGTTTCAGGTCAATTGGTCTGATGCTATCTGCTCCAGGACCTTTTGTACAATTCAGCTGACTCAGTGTCTAAAATACTTCCTGCTCTGTTGCTTCCTCTAAGAAGATGCCTTGCTGAAGTTGACTACTCACGTGATTTGATGCATCGCAGGCATGGACGATGTTTACCGCTTGGTTGGACAATTACTCTGCAAATGTATCCACGATGCAACTGGAAAACAGGTTATAAAAACTTCGTCAACTGAGCGTTCCCTTCTTTCATGAAGCTCACTAATGATAGCCCAGGTTTTGCTCGGCCTAAGCATCAGTGAATTTATGCTTGTAGCACTGCTCTTCTTAAGTTCGATCTTCTTATTCACCGTATTTCTATACTTTTTGTACTTCACGTCTGCGTATAAAAGCGTCTCGCTGCCCGTACAAGACTTGCTTTCTTTTCAATAATCGCGGCGACCCAGATAAACTTAACTGTAGCAGCCTTTTCTCTTGATGGATTGTTAACCCTAAATACAAATTTATAAGCAACCAAAAGTGATTTGATGATAAATATATTACCAGCTGCAGGAGTTTCACCGAGACTAGCTGTGGTATTCAGAAGATAACCGTTGTTTGAATACCTTGTTTGTAATTCAACAAATATACAATATTTCTGACGTATCGCTACTCAGATTTAAAAAGGTTGCTCATCCTGACGAATAAATTTCAACGAGAATAGTTGATGAAATACTCTTTTGTCATTAAACTGCACTGCCATGCAAAACCACAGACAGATGAAAATCCCGAATTCTTCTTCAGTTTTTGCAAACTCCAGCCACAAACTCTGTTTCTAGTTCATTTCCAGAGATGAAGTGATACTGGCCCTTCTCAAAAGAGAGCTTAAGGAATTATTTTCCTTCTTAAACACCGTGGGATTCACCATAACCAGGTGTGTGTCATCTCCAAGTTCCTGTTGGTCTGCTACAGCCATTTAGACAAAGTGTCAGTTGGAAACTAATATTTGAGACAAGGGTTGCAAGACAAATTGCATTGTGGACTCAAGAGTTTGTCTGAAAGGCACTTGAAAAATATGGATACCCAACACCCATCACTGCTCATTCCAGAAGACCCCAAGGTGCAGTTAACAATGTTTACTGAGAACTTGTCGGACTAGCAACGTGCCATGTCTGGCAAATTACTTTAATGCGTCTGCACAGACCCCACCTTGCCCAGTCAAATGTCAAGGATCCTTCCAAATGAAATGCAAGTCCGTGTCCCAGTGCCACCTCAACGCAGTAGATGAATAGTCATTTCCGCACTGCACACCGCTTGAAGGCAAAACTTAATAAATTGAAGTACACAAGCTCGGTGTACAGCGTGGGCGGGTGCACTCGCAAATGTAATTTGTTTAATGTGCCCTGCAGGACGTCATACACGAACGAAGTTAAATTAAATCCCGTCCTCTCGTCGTAAGCCCTCAAATCTTTTCCCAAGAATTTTCACTTGACATTCAAAAAGCGCTCAAACCTGCCTCGCCCTGAATTTATTATTCAATTTATTTCATCCGGAGCAAGCAAAAAACGAACGAAGAGACTTCACAAATTCACAGGCGAACCCTTTTCATTGTCTCTGGGCAAACTATTTCGCCCCGAAATAGTTTTCGGATTCATTAAACCGGGCGAAGGTCACCGGGGTAATCGCTGTGAGAGAGTCAAGCCAATTCAATGCGGGGGGGGGGGGGGGGGGACCTCCTCAATTACGACACACACTCCAGTCCACAGCATGACCGGATGCCCGAAGCCGGACGCGGGTGAAGAGCCACAAAAGAAAAACCGGACACAGATCATCCGTCCCACACCCGCCCGGCGCTCATTTTGACAAATGCCGACCAATTCATGATGACTGCCGTCTAAACAGCCATAAAACCTGATATAAAATATTTATGAGGGACTACACCTTCTGGATTAAGGTGCACGCCGGCAGAACACGTCACCGCACACCATCAGCGAGACGAACGTCGCCCGCCACAACTCACCCATTTACTGAGCAATTTTCTGGTCTCGCACTGACGCCCCTCCCATACAGGGCCTTTATCCGTTTCACCGTAAACTTCCCCAGGCAGTAGCGGGCCGCCCTCCGCACACGCCTCAAGACGACGACGACGACGAGGACAACAAATAGATGGTGATGGAACGAAACCGAGCAACAATAGAAGCACGAAAAAGGGATACAAACTCCTCCACCCGGCGGCGCGGCAGTGTGGGCGGTGAGCTGAGAAGTGTAACTCCGACAAGCATAACCCCCGACGGTCGTCCGCATCCACTGTGAAGGACCTTCCAGCGCCATCCACACGTCCAAACCGGATTGAAATCTATGCGAGCCTGTGTGCTGCTGCTGGCAGCGTGTAAGGATAATTATAGTTTAGGGAGGTGGCTCCCGAGAAGAGGGACAGAGGCTGTTCTATAAATTTCAGCTGACAAGTGCCGGTACCCATTTCATTGTGTCACATTACAGCTTCCCTTTGTTGCCGGAGTTATGAGCCGACGACGCAGTGCTCGTGATGGCATGGGCGGGTGGCCGAGCAGAGGGGGGAGGGTGTTTCATTTCAGAAAAACCAACTCGAGTTGGCACCCGAGTGGGTGCTGCTAGCTGCTGGCTGCTGACATAATCGCATCACATCTACTGACACATGGTGGTGAGAATTTGTCGGTCAGATCATCATTATGACGAAAAGTTGTTTTGAAAGTTGATGAGGAGTTATGAGTCAACTTTTTTGTAGTCTTGGTGTGGAACGGAGGGTGGTGGGGGCGGGCGGAACCGCATGGGAAGCTACAGGTGGGGTGTGGAAAAGTTTTCGAAGTTGCCCCCCCGAACAAATTTGAGCTTACGCCTGATTAGGACTCAGAAGTTGGCAGTGAAGAGGGTGTCGCAATGAAACGTCATTCTCTGGCGTAAGCTCTGACAATCCTCTTAGGCTTAGGGAAGGCTGAAGACCTTGAATAGCGTTTTCGTTGATTTTCTTTTCCGAGAAGAGTTAACCGGCGCGCCGGGGGCAATTGCTAAGGACTTTGCTTATTGAGGTGGCAGCTCCGGTAAGATATTGATTTTTTTTTTCTGAATTGATGACTGATTTGAATTTAGACATCATTGGTAGGTGTGGGTCGGTTGGATGCAACAAGTAGGGACGCGTCTATGGTTTTGAAAAGCTCAGACCTTGTGGAGACACCTGGGGGGGATGAAACGAATTAGGAGCTAGACGACGGGCGTAGGTGCAGGGTGGAAAACAAATTGGTTAAAGTTACAGTTGTCAACTAGCAATAATCACACCTCGGTAGGACCTCATTGGTTACGATATCGCCTCTGCGCAAGGCTTCGCGAATATTCAATAACGAAAAGGCGTCCCGCAAGGTAGCGCTCTTGGTCCCCATTTGTGTAACTTGGAGATTATGGTGGACTGCAAAGCAGATAAGATCTGGATCAGATCTTTAAGTTTCGATTACCTCGAAAACGTCACACTTCCATCCGAACAGAGACAATTATCCGCACAAAGCACTTCCAGGCGTACATTACTTCATTAATGTGGTGGTCCGTGGATTATTGTGTTCACTCTTTGTGTTGTACCTTATGTAACAGTATTTGGTCTGTGACCGCCAGGAACTGAAGTTGAGTAGATTCTGATTGTGGTTGTGGCTTGAATTACGAACGGTGAGTGATTGTGGGAATTTGTGTACATTTGGGATGGAATAAATTGTACTGATGCGATGTTCGTGGAGCCATTCAAACGTGAGAACCCATGAAAAATTGATTTAGTCAAGACATATACCTCATCTCCATAGACGCATGCAAAAGGAGAGCCTTTTCAGAGAGCTGTCTATTTCAAGAGTTCACTGGTTAGTGCGTTTTACGGGCAGTGTTGTTGACCCCCCAGAGATGACTTGTGAGAACGTCACGGTCAATGGCGACGTCAATAGTTCAATGTTTTCGTGTCAATATTTTCCTTGCCTAAAATGCATGCATTAACATTTGCATCTAGAAGGACAGTGCTACATGCCACGCAGCACTCGTATCGATGGACCAACTGCAAAATGAGTTCGATCAGGAATATTGTCTCTCGTTTGAGACTAGTGACACCCGTCCTGCATGCGTGTATGCCAGTTGCTCAGTGTCCGGTTATGACGCCTATGAGCATTCTGAGTCGGACATTTGTGGCGGTGGTGTCCGATGTGGACGTGGGCCTTAGTCAGCATTCCTCTCCAACAACCACGAACCTGAGCTAGGCGCCGCCATTGATTGAGGTCTCTTTCCAACTGGTTACGCCATCGAAGGCGAGGTCTTCTTCTTCTTTCGTTAAGTTTCGTTCAATTTTATTTACTTGAGGGGGAGTACAGTGAACTGGGTGGGAGGACACTGAAAGTGTACTAAATCAATCGTATTTAAATTACAGTTTGTGTTGAATGGAAATATTTAAACTTGACTTCACTTTCTTAAGTCATAAAGAATGTCCGGGTTTATGTGGGTTTGATCCATTTTGTCACGTCTTAGCTTTTAATGGTCTCAGTTGTTACGGTCTGTTTTCCAATCAACTTCTAAAGGCACAAAAGCATGGCGAGTTGGTAACATTTTTATTTTTTTTAAGTTAACCCATAAATCCGAGCACTTTGTTGTGGTGGGAAATTAGCTGAGTAATCTGTCTTCCATCCCTAGTGGATGGAACCTAAAGTCAGGACGTTCAAGTTTGAGAAACTTTTTTTAGAGAGCACTGTTAGTGACTCGAAAGACGTGGGCCGTGCGAATAATTTTTGTCGTGCAGACCAGCGATCGAACCTAAATGTCGAAGCTCAAGAGCGTAAGGGTCGACGCACATACCCACAACGCCACGACCAACCATACAGACTTTCGAAATGCAGCTATTGAGTCCGCCGAGAAGTAGAAAGTTGATAGTTCTACTTCTCTGGGGCTGGAGCGCCAGGCTTCTCAAAGTGTAGAGTGTCCCTGCTTCTCAAACAACATCGTTCGAATATTCTTTCTCAATTTAACGAGAGAGAAAACCGTTTTAAACATGACGGCAACCTAAATAAATAAGCGCCTTGTCGTGGCGCCCGACACTTGACATTTGTTAAAGTGAAGAAGACATTTTTAAGCTTCTCATCGTCTGCAGTACATTTTGCTCGCCCCGTTGCAGACAACAACATGACTTCCTTAAGTCTCTGGCTTTCTGAGAAGCCCCAAAATTCTTTAGTCTCCGACACGCTTTTCCAAGACTTTGCTGGTACACAAAGACGAACAAATTCCCTCACGCTGGTCGAACACATCAAAAATGCTACTCGTGACGTGATTCTCCTAAGATGCTTTTCACATCAAAGCGCTTAAGAGTCTCGCGCTTTTCACGATAAAATTGATCGTTTACGCAGACACTCGTCTCTATGGCACTGGATCATGCATTAACACTGAAATCGGGCGACCCTCAGCAGTGAGACGAGAACATTCATTATCTCATCAGAAAGTCCCATTCGATGTTGCAAATATTGTTCCCACAAATAAGTGGCCCTTGGAAACAACACGTAATTCCATGGTTTTCAGAGGTCTCCTCGAACTCGAAAGTACCCACAGAGGCTCCTTGACGCGAGGGAGAGCCAATGAACGCCCGAAACTGGGCCTTGCTGGGAGGATATCATCTTCAAAAGTACTCGATGAATATATTTTTCCAAGGAAAATGTTTATTTGGAAAAAAGTGAGTCAAGGGCTTTGCTCGAAATGGATTCTATTCAATATGTCCTTGGTCACCAGAGATGCCATGCCATCCCCACCCGTCGCACGCCCACATACATATTTATCGACGGAAGTTGAATTAATTTATTTTCCCTCGAGTGACCCTCTGGAGCGGGGTTGGTTCACATGTGTGTTATTTTTTATTTTATTTATTTAGTTCCGTTGTGCCCTCCGGCTTCAAAGTCAGGTTGCTGCATGGCGGCGTGTGGGTTGGTAGCGTCCCCGACCCGCATCGACGTCGGCCGTTGTGAAGGGCTAGTTAAAGAGTTTTTTTTTTTGTCACTCAGTCCTTCACCACATTCCAGGCGACTGTTCGCTCACAGTTAATTGAAGAGATTCATCTCGGAGAGGAACTCACGACGAAAATGTCAAGATGCTTGCCGCCCTAACCGGATGCAGGTCCAATATCAAAACAGGCGGCGGCGGCGGACGGAAGCGCTTTAAGGGCAGAGGCATGCTCGTGCGGCCCCGGTTGCTCCCTCTGGGTCATGTGGGTCATGTTTTCCGTATGCGTGCTTCAACAGTATACCATTCCACCCCGGGAGCGTATATAAAGCGATTCTCTGAAAATGCAAATTGAATAACACTTCATGGGATGACGCATACGCAGCGATGCATCGGCAACAGGAACACGTCGCATGTGGGAAAGTTTCCCGCCCATCCCTGGTCATTCCTGCACCCCCAATCGACTCCACAGCTACAGATACTCTGCAAAGTTTAAAGATCTCACATGACAACACGAACACCGGCAACACAGCAACAAAAATCGAACCCAAACCGAAACTTAAGGGAAAACTTTATTTGCGAAAACTCTCGAATTCTCTCGAATAGTTTTAACTGGGGAGACGGTGCCGCTCTAAGGATGCGGCAGCCCGATGACAGGCGGACGGGAGTGAGTGCGGCTCACCCGCATGCACCCACGGGAAATGAATCTAATTTGATTTGGTTTATACATCGATTAAGGGGTTGAAGTTTCGGGATTATCACTTAGAGTTTGAAGAAAGTGAAATTGATAGCCTCCTTCAGGTGGTCGGGCGCGGCGGTGCGAGGTGTGCGGTAAGTGCTCTCGTATCAGTGACGATCCGAAGGGAAAAGTTTTGATTTACACACGAGTGAAGTTTTCGACGACAGACAGGGTTTTAGGGGGATTTACCGAGTTCAGCTGAATTCTAATTGAATGTGTTCCTGTGCAACGAAATCATGTGGAAATGCCATCACTTGGGGTGGTTGTTGATCAGTACTGTTTTTGGGGGAGCATTTGGATGCAGTGGCATATAGCTTGGGGTGAGAAGAAAAAGAGGACTTGCCTGGATTTGGTGAAAGATTTTACTAAACATCAGGCATTGATTGAGGTTATCTGCTAGATAGAAAGGTTACCTGGTTGAGCATGCCATGAGATGAAGAGAAGGTTAATTCCTTTTTTTTTAGAGGGACGGCAGACACTTTTGATGAAAATTATTTGCAATTTTTTGACAAATATTTGGCAAATCGCCAACTGCGCCTCAATTTTTAAACAGCGATATGCTCATCAACTCATCTGTAAAATCTGGTGGGATGAAAGTATGCCTGACGGATGGAATCTCAGCATCGTTTAGCCGAACCGATGAGTCTCCTAAATATATCCTATAAGATCTTTTCCTCCGTTCGGTGTAAGCGCGCGAAACCCTAAGTCAACAGCCTGATTTGTCAATATCGGTGCGGGCTTAGGGCAGCGAAATCCACTATTGACCAAATATTCCCATTTCGGCAGATCTTGGAAAAGACCCAGGAGTTTCAAGTTGTGAGCCACCATCAATTCATTGACATCAAAGCGCGTATGACAGTATTTATAGAGACGAACTATACAGCGTCTTGTCTAGTAATGGCATCCCTGCAAAACTCGCCCGTCTTGTCAGAATGACAATGGAGGACGCCCGATGCTCCGTCAAGGTCGGTAAAGATTATACCGAGACCATTGATGTCAGACAAGGATTTAGATAAGGCGATGAATGTCATGCGACTTTTTTAACATCATTCTCCAAAAGGTCGTGTGGAACTCAAATGACAACACCAGAGGCACGATTTTCCAGAAATCTGTACAACTGCTCGATGATGGCGATGACATTGACATCATCGGAAGAACACAACGGGCTGTAAGCGGACATTTGTGAGCATCGAGAAAGAAGCGGAAATGATAGGCTTGCGGTTAATGAGGGTAAGAAAATGAACAAGGTCCACCAACACACGAACGTCACTATAGACAGTTATAGCTTCGAAGTAGTGAAAGACTTTGTCTACCTAGGCTCCGAAGTTAAAACAAGCAATGACGCCATCAAGGAGTTAAACGAAGGATCACACTGGCCACATGCTGTATTTTTGCACTTGGGAATAAAGCCATCATTCGAAGAGCCAAGATATCCCTATATAAGACCTTGATAGTCCCAGTCCACCTGTGTGGCGTAGAGCCATGAACACGAGGATCGCTTCGAGAGTCCTCCTAATACGAGGCCTTTAAGTCCATGAAAAGGTGGTGGGTATCAACTTAGAACTCCGGGGTATTTTCCAAGATCTGCCGTAGTGTGAATACTCGGTCCCGTATGTGCGGATGGTGTTTCAGCAGGAGACTGACCAGCCCATACAGCTCGTCGAATTCGAAACGAGTACGAATCTCTCGTCTCAGATGGCTAGGTCACGTAGAGCGAATGGACACCAATGCTCCGGCCCGGAAAGTCTTCGATTCCAACCCCGAAGGACAACGCGGCAAAGGAAGACCTCGCTTCTGGTGGAGCACGCAGCTAGAAGGGGACCTGAATAAGTTGAAGCAACTAGCACCTGACCGGGCTAGATGGAGATTGATGTTGGTTGAAACCGAGGTCTACCCCGGACTATAGCGCCAGCAAAAGAAGAAGCAGAGGAACAGGAAAACTATGCAAGGTCAGCTAAGACCTTCGACAGCGCCATCTGGTGAATGAAAATTGATGCACCAAAGAGTCAAACGTCCCAGTTGCTCTGATTCTCAATGACCAACTCTGAATTGTACATATTCTGGTCACAATTCATAAGCGTAGAAGCAATAACGAAGCGGATGTGTGCTTCCGCTATTAAGACAGTCGATTATTTAAAAAATCTTCGTCATAAGCTAGTGCAACCGAGTGCTGAAATTTTATGCGTTGAGTTTCGTTGGTTAACACGTTGTAGACCTGACCAGGGTCAAGTGTCTTTTTTGATAAATTTGGCACTTAGGGCGCGATATGTTTTCATTAATATATTGTATATAATAATAATATGGGTGAAGCTACACCACGTAGAGGACCAGGTCTCAGCAACCGCTAGTGTTGGGCGTTGTTCTCTCACGAATGTAGGCGACCCACAGTTTTATGCTGAACGGCCAAGTTTAAGAAGCTTTTTCTAGACAGGAAATAACCTTTGAGCATTGTTAGAGACTCAAAAGAGGTGGGCCGTGAAAAGGATTTGTGACGCAGAGAGCATTGATCGAACCTACATCGTCGAGGTTGGGGTCGACGCACATACCCACAACGCCACGGGCCACCGCGATATGCTTATCATCTTTTTTTTACTTAAACCTGCTGTTTTCTATTGTTTTAAAAGCTTGACTACAGGTGGGTCATGTGGGAATCGATGTCACACACTTTAGGCAACTGTTGCTCCCATGACACTTAATCTTCTTCACAAAGTAACACTGTTGATCAAAACCAAAGAATAGTGATACTGTGGTGTAATCGGATAACGTCGCGCTTTTTATAGCCACATACGACTATCAAACTCCATTTCTCTCTGAGTGTAATCTCGCACCGTAAGCGCAACCATGCATTCATGGGAGTGCTAGAGTCCATCACAAAATAAAGAAGGTCTCTTTTCGAGTAAGATTGTACCTGTTTCTCCCCTCGACCTAAACAATTGTAAGATTCGCCATCATTTGGTATTTCAAAATTTATTATTTTCTGTCCAGACCCAAGATAAGGCATGCAACATGCAGCACCAGTAGTCCAAAATGCTGTGAACTTAATGGCAATTCTATGCTGTAACCATAGCTCGTGGTTCCTGATCTATCAATCGTAAAGCATATTGATCACGTTGCGATCGAAGTTAGATACATGACCAGCATTTTTGATGTCCAAACGTCCCGTAGAGCCAACTTCGATTATAGTGAACCCATAGTAGGAACTTGAATATCGAGTGAACACCATAGTCGGTTAAGCAAACAACGGTTTAACGGCGGAAACGTGCAATGACACCGGATTGCTGCAATCTTCGCCAATGGTTTTTTTTCCAGAAAGTCTCTATAATTTCTGTAAGCCATCCAAGTGGAGAAGGACCCCAACCAACGTTTGAAACTGAAGGCGTCTAGTCAGATTTCATCCTAGTAGAGGAGGCTTGTTAGTTGAGGCCCAGGTTACTCAGAAATGTACCGCTAAGTAATGAAGAACATCGTATCTTAGACACGTGGACCATACTTGAGCCACAACCTAGAAACTGAGGCAAACAAAGCCAAGGCCTAAACAAAATACAGAATAAACCAAAGCTCTACCCATTTCTGACAATGGCGTCCAACTGAACATTGCCGGACAGCAAGTCGAGAAAGTTAGGAGGTTTTGGCTAAGCGTGGTGGCTCCGAAGTTGATGTGTGGAGGAGAATCGAGAAGACCAAAGCTGCATTGGAAGTGCTATCCACGATCTGGAAATGCAATGTGATCAACGTGAGGGCGAAATTGCAACTATTCAGCTTAAGCATCGAATCGGTGCTGCTTTATGGATGCTGTGGCTGGAAAGTGGACACCATTACCACACGAAAGCTGTAATCCTTAGTAAATAGATGTGTAAGGAACATCCTCAAGATTTTTTAACCAAACCGTAGCTAACTAGTAACTATACCTGAGAACGGGCCAAGACATTAAAATACGAAGATGACAGTTTTAGTCGATTGGACAGACCCTAGGGCGCGAAGGCAATTCCGTTGGAAAAGTGCACTAAGCAGTGGAAACCACTGACACGGGCAGGCAGCGAGACGCTCTAGGAAAAAGTGGTGCAGAACAGTTGAAGAATGAGATGGAGAGAGGCCAGAGGCGTTGCAGAAGTTTGAACCAGCGCGCAGGAGAAGTTGGTCCCCTCTTTATGCTCCTGAGGGGTTGAATGGCATAAGTATAAAAAGAAATACTTAGGAAGACCACAGTTAACACCAATCGCTTTTCAGGCATAACCACCCCGTCTTAACCCGTCATTGAATGTAGCCTGCGTTGAGTACATATCACAGTGAGCACATCCCCACTGCGGACAAGTCCGATCCACGGAAAAGTTCGCAATACAAAAGGAATATGCCTTGGAGAATATACTCATTCTTCGATGATTTAGGCCACGACGCACTGACTGAGGACCACATCACCGGATCTCTCTCATTTGACCTACTTCCAGAACTGACGACCGACAAAAACAAAACAAAAATGACCACACCGCCCAAGGTGGTGGTGGCTCACTCTCAAACGCTCCGTGGAATCGCACTCGATGAAGCCAACGATGTCGTCCTCATTCTCGCCCCACTTGACATCCTGCACGGCCTCATATTTCGCTCGATTTTCCATCAAAAAATTCCACTTCACTTTTCAATCTCCTTGCGAAAGGACATGGGTACACACTTCACCAGGAACCACCTCTCACCTGAAGTTCGCAAGGCCTTCCAATCGACAGGCCAGGCCACAATCACTCCGGCCGCCCGCATTTCCCACAACTTGTTTATTTTATTACGAACTCGGCCCGGCTCGCAAGAATAAGTTAAATCTGCTGGAATAAAGGCTGAATCACCACACGGCTCTCTTAAGGCGCACTCATGCACGCAGCGCATTGTGCCCGGCCAATTCCATCAGCAACTAAGGGTCTTACGCTTACCTACGCCAATAAACACGCCCGACAACAATGTCGACCCGCCCAGCTCCTCCTTATCCTCTCGCAACAGACGGACCTGCATCGGTAGCGCGGCGGCGGCTTCCATCAAACAAATTTTAATTATTTTCCTCGCAATCCATTGAGCATCCCTGAAAGTTCAAGTCGACCGCTACCCTTCGATCTGCAAACGTGTCCAGGTGCCGCTGCCATGCGGGGGGTGGTGGGCTCTGCTTTAAGTCAGGTTAAGCAAAGTTCTCCCGGCCGGATTGTTGCTCGCCATGTGTTGGTGTTATTGTTTCTGAGCTTTGGACCGCAGTCAAGTGGCCGTCGAGAGGGCGATGATGAGAGGTTCTCTCTGCAGCCCGCCAGCAATTTGTAAACACACACGTACGCACACACACTCACATACCGAAGCGCGCATGGGAACGTGCATATTCTCATATCCTGATGAGTGAACTCGAACAAATGTTTGGGAAACTCGAACGTTTTTGTTTGCAGTTCCTGATATCCTTTTTTTCTTTTCTTTTTGGTATGCATTTTCATTGTGTTGGGGGGGAGGGGGAGGTTGGGATTGGCCAATGCAGCATATCGTGCCAAGGGTTGAGTTGAGTACCGTTAAATTGACAGTTCTTGCAGTTACATCACGTCCGCAGCTCACGCCATGAATTTATAAAATTCCATTGAACGAACGTCGATGAGGAGGACTGAGCGGCTGCGTCTCCGTACAATTGGTTGCGGATATTATTAAGCTCTCGTGGCTTGTGTCCTGCGAAGGCGATGCTGTACTGCGTGGTTCAATGAGTATTCCATTGATACCCGACGATTGCCCTGAATGCATGTACATGTGGTTTCTCGTTGAATTGAGTCGGGATGAGTGGGGAATTTAGGAAGAGTACACTTTGATGTTGCGTCTGGTGGAAGTGGAAGTTTAGATACAAGCAATTGCTGAGGGCTCACACCTTTGACCAGCATCAGTAGAGCCACAATGGTCCAATTGAAGGAATCCCGCAAACCAGTCGGTGGTTATTGATGAAGCATTAGACATGACTTACACATGCTGCCCAGAGCTTCTTCTCCGGGAAGTGAGTGCGCTGCAATTACAGGGAATGCCCAGTCCGGAGACATGTGTACCAATGGCTGAGGTTTGTATCAGGCTACGTAAATAGTAGATCATATCTGTCTTGTATCTTGATATTTTATTATTTTTTAGCCAGGACAGAGCTTTTTTAATCGCTACAGTTTCTGCCTAAACCGTTTTACGGCTCCGTTGATACATACAAGTGTCATCCGTTGCAAGCTTTTGAACGGCTTATAATAATATAAGTGGCGCTACAGCCCGTATTAGGCCAGGGTCCAGCTTCTCAGCAACCACTCGTGTTGTGCTGTTGTTCTCTCACGAATAGAAAGGACCTACTGTTTTATGGCGACTCCGAACGGGCAAGTTTGAGAAGCTTATTCCAGACAGAACGTTCTTTTTGATTATTGAGAGTGACTCGAAAGAGGTGGGGCCGTTAAAATTAATTTCGGACCTACGACGTCGATGTTGGGTTGGACGCACATACCCAAAACCTCACAAGCCACCACAGCGGTTTGAGTGGGTTACCATCTCTCTAGCTTTTACAGCAGCATAGAGCCGTGGGAACCTTTCGACCGCATTCTGGGATGTATATTCTCCAGCTCTATATCCTCTCTAAAATGAGACCTTTACATTTAGCACAGTTGTTCAGTTTTCTGTGTGAGGACCGAGGACAAGATTATGTTTCCTGTTGAAGAACACTAATTTCGATTTCTGCAGATGAACACCCCGGCAGCATTCTTCTTTTGGTGCTACAGTCCGCGGAGAACCATAGCCTCAGCCAACAAGTCCCTCCAACTGGCACGATCCGCAGCCAGCTGCCTCCAATTTCGCACTCCGAGTTTATTGAGGTCCTTCTCCACTTGTGTGCGCCATCTACTTCGTGATCGTTCTCCATTGCGTTGTTCCACTCGTTCGAGGCCGAAGATTCTTCAGGCTTTAGCAGTGTTGTCCATGCGCTCAACATGCCCCAGCCATCTTAGTCGTTGATTACGTTGACGCCTGGCTAGACTCATGGCGCTGTACTTCTTCTTCTTCTTTGTGTGGCGCTACAGTCCAGGGTGGACCTGGGCCTCAACCAACATGCCTCTCCAACTAGCGCGATCTCTGGCTAGCTGTGTCCAGTTTCGCACACCAAGTTGGTTGAGGTCCTTCTCCACTTGTTTGCGCCACCTTAAACACGGGCGTCCTCTGTTGCGTTGCCCGACAGGTTCGGATTCGAAGATTCTTCGGGCCGGAGTTGTGGTGTCCATACGCTCTACATGACCTAGCCACCGTAGGCGTTGGATCCGTAGACGCCTAACTAGGCTCATGTCGCTGTACAGTCTGTACAGTTCGTGATTGAATCTTCTCCTCCAGAACGCGTCAACACAAACAGGACCAAAGATCGTGCGTAGAACTTTTCTCTCGAAAATACCAAGCGCGTCTTTATCCGCTCTTGAGATAGTCTAGGT
This sequence comes from Eristalis arbustorum, assembly GCA_916610145.1. Taxonomy (NCBI): domain Eukaryota; kingdom Metazoa; phylum Arthropoda; class Insecta; order Diptera; family Syrphidae; genus Eristalis; species Eristalis arbustorum. The sequence goes on along the minus strand of OU744316.1, from coordinate 23,608,715 downwards.
ATCCTCTACCACTCAATTGCCTCTTGAGCCCAAAGAACCAGCGGTTAGCAAGAGTTATTCTGCTTTTAATCTCGCTACTTGGGTTCGTACTGTTAACTTGGGAGCCAACGTAGATGAAGTCCTTTACCACCTCGAAGTTGTCGCTGCCTATGGTGACGTTCTCACTGAGTCGTCGATGCTGTGTGTCTTTTCTTGATGACAGCTTGCTCTCATTCATTTTAGCCTCCTCCAGACAGCGTGTCGCGTAGCCTTGCTTAAAACCTTCTTCTGACATTGAATGTCTCGGTGAGTTCGTTAGCAACCTTGATGGAGCAGCGAGAGTTCTCCATCGTCCTGCACAACCTAACGAGTTTGGCTGGAATGTCAAAACTAGAAAAGACTTTGTATAGCTCGTCTCTCATATGTGGTGAGTCTTTTTCAGGATCTGACGACGTGTGAAGATTTGGTAAATGGTGGACTTACCTGGCCTGATAGGGACCTATCAAGTTGTTGACGAATGGTTTCAAGCGCTCACACAAAGTGGCAGAGAATAGCTTATAGATGTTAAGGAGATTCATCCCTCTATGGATGGTGCAGTAGAAGGTGTCTTCTTTCCAGGCTGCATTAATTAGACGGAAAGGTCCGTTTGCAAAATGTCCCCGAGGTCGCAATGGGTCTGCATAGCCAATAACCAAGCACTTCGTCTTCTCTATTGTCAGTGGAAGCTAATTCACTACCATATTCCACAAGTGGGGCGAGAGCACTCCACGCTGTGGTGTATCTTTGCCAACCGCTCTGCAGATCTTAGTGTCACTAAGCTTGGAGCATGTCACCCTATTTGAAAGCAACTTTAGAAAGTCTACTATAGACTTTTCGATCCCTATTCGTGCTAAGATTGTGGCCTGGTGCTAGCTGTTTGTACAAAACTGCCTCAAGGTTCCCAAATGCGGCCAGTTCTGTACGAAATATTTTTCTATAATGCAAGGCAGCGAATAAGAAAGCGATTCTACATTTCCCAATTGTAAGCTTGTTGTGAGGTTAACATTTGGTTTATTGTGACTCTGAAGAATACATGTTCCAGGAGTCTTGAGCAGACTTCCATTAGCGTGGCAGGCGACCATTTTGTTGCTTTCGTTATGAAAACGACGGTGGTCATGTTTTAGATCCCATATTTCCATTACGTCTTTTGAAAGTGTTTATAGATCAAGTGACATCAGGTATGATTGATCTCATGTTATTGAGATCTGTCCTATCACAGTTTACAGGAAAGTGAGTTTCGATGAGAAGCCATCCTGGATGTAGTCCAGGGCTCTTCTGCTTTTGAATAAGACAGGGTATTGTGCGAGTTGATGCTAGCACTTTCCTGAGACTTCCTAGATCTTCACACAAGAAGCTTCGAAGATGTTGACTTTACCATCCTCAGTTCGATTTTGAAAGTGTTGCCAGTGAACAGTCGCAAAAGGTAATGCGGATTCCATTTGCTTTGCTGACCAACCGTCTTCTCCTCTTGCAGAGGTTCTCCAAATTTGGTCGCCACCAGTGATACTTCGGTTTTCCTATTACTTTACGGAGGGACATGAATTGACCGGAGCCTGATTCAGAATATCGAAGAGTTTCTCAAAAGAATCCAATTTTGATTAATGTCGCTGACAGTCTCTTCGTATTTTTCCCAATTATTCTATCTATCATTTCAGAGCGGTGATACTGGGGAGTGGGCTGGTGTATTCTCTATACACTGTATCGGTGACCAGAGAAAGAGTGTTTTTTTGAAAGTTCTTTGTTCTGAAACGAGCGTGAGGACTAAGACGTGACGAAGCTATTTTACAGATTACGAGCTTGCTAATCAGAACATAACGCCTCGATAAAACCATACTGAACCAGAACATAGGTGCGACTCTTCTCAGCTTGTTATGTAACGGAGTGATCGTTGTTGAGTCTGCCATCCAAAGTTGAATGGACAATGTGTAAGGGCTGATCAGTGGAATTTTTTTGTGTTGGCAAACTAGTTCTTGAATTATATAATTCTTGAACCTTATACCGGTTACACAGAAGGTACAGCAGTGGTTTACTAATACCCAGCAAATTGATCGTGTAGAAAAGTAAGCAAAAAATCCTTCTCCGGACACCAGTATATTGTGTTTGGTACAATGTTCGAGATCTCATCGATTCCGACTTACTTTTATTTTTTCAGCGATCCGAAGGGGGATGGTAAAAGCATTGAAAAATGCCCGTGCGATCCCTGACCCTCAAGAAAAAAACCTTTATGCTGACAATTTAAATGCAATTTTAGTACATATTAAGCATCAGTATAGAACTGGTACCATCCTCCATGCCGATCGCTACAGCCTACCATCAATTAAAACCACTAGTAACGAATGGCTAGAAGGCACCACCTGCCTTAAAACAAAAGAAATCTGGCCATCTTCTTCTTTGATTGGCGCTACAGTCCGGGGTGGACCTGGGCCTCAACCAACATGCCTCTCCAGATAGCACGATCTTTCGCCAGCTGCCTCCAGTTGCGCACACCAAGTGTGTTGAGGTCCTTTTCCACTTGTGTGCGCCATCTAGTGCGAGAACGTCCTCTGTTGCGCTGTCCCAATGGCTCGGTGTGGAAGACTCTTCGGGCTGGAGCTGTGGTAGCCATCTTAAGCTTTGGATCCGAAGACGCTTAACTAGGTGCATGCCGCTGTAAAGTCCGTATTGTTCGTGGTTGAACCTTCTCCTCCAAACGCCATCAACGCAAACAGGACCAAAGATCGTACGCAGAACTTTTCTCCCAAAACAACCAAGAGCTTCTTCATCCGCTTTCAATAGCGTCCATGTCTCTGCGCCATAGAGCATGACTGAGATGATCAGGATCATCACTTAACCTAAAACGGTTGCTCAGTCTACTCAGACTCAGAAAACCCTAGTTAAGGACTCTCAGAGAAGTCAGGCACTAAGCACTTGGCACTCTTTCTCGCAGGATGGGTGTCCCATACAATGATTTTTGCAGAAGCTGCTTGGATGAAGAGGAGGAAGAAAGCACTCATCACCTACTCTGCTCCTGCAGCCCTCTGGCTAGTCGTAGGTTCCTACACCAGGGACCCAATACTTCAGCGGCCTGAATGATCTAAAAAGCGGCAGCAAAGGCCAGCTAAATCACTTCACTAGAAGCATCAACTGGTGCCAGTGTTAGGAGAAATCAATCCGCGTGGTATCACAATGGACTTACTCTGGCCCAAGTGTGACTACCCTTAGCAGTCAGCCACTATAACCTAACCTAAGCATCAGTTTGTCATCACTATACAAAACGACTGCGTCCACCATCAGTGAATGGATGCATATGGTCCGAAACCGAAATTTTCCGTGGCCGAAATTCTGGAATGGCGTTTGTGAAGAAGCACAATTCCATTCATTCACAGGCATTTTTTTAATCAATCTGTCCATTAAAGAATTCCTTTTTTACAAACTCTTAGCTTGTAAAGGAAGTATGAAAAGAAAGCACACTTTTAATATGTCAAGCCATTTATGTGAGGGAGTGCGTCCATGCTTCGCTTCAGGAAGCTCGAATTTCTGTAAAGATCGGCTTCCCTACTGCTTGTGTTGGAATAGTAGCACCAGCGCAGCATTGTGTTTAACCCCTTTTTGGTAGGATTTGCGTTGTGTTTTTCAGAAGCTTGTGTCCTACTATCAAACTGTTCACCGAATATATTGAAATTCCCTTCCATTCGATGCACTCTCTCCATCAACAGTTCACCCCTACCATCCTCTCCATTGACGGACAATGGCTTCCTGTCACCTCCACCCGGTGGCATCAACAAAAATCTGACAAATTTACCTTGAACGGTGATGAATTCCCACGCTTCTTAGCACAAAGTCACCCGACAGTAACGATCCCTAACGACACCTCACCAAGTGCGGCGGCATTATTCATTCCGAGCAGCTCGCAGTTCCTCAGCCGTAAGACACCTGCCACGTAGCACCCTAAATCGCCCCGTCTTCCGCATAAAATGTGCAACAATTCACCCCAAAAAGCCACCTCCGAAACGGCCGCGCAGACCTGCAGCTGGGCTGGTGGGAAGTGGGCGCCAATAATTTAAATTCAAACACCGACACCGTAAACAATGTTGTGCTGCGGCTGCGGCTGCCAGTGCCACAGCGCAGGGAGGGTGTTCGGTGGAAGACATGGCGAAAATTGATTATTTTCCTTCCGTCGTTTTTTGGTGTCAGAACCCTCCTCACTCCAGACGCGGCCAAGAACTTCACACTCCCGCCCGCCACCACAAGGACCGACGGCTGCTGAAAGTGAGCAACGACGGTGGCCGGAACACTGGCAAATCCAACACAGTTTGTGACGGTTGCAGGTATCATTGATAGCGCGCCAGCGTCTTGCCTTGTAACAAGTGACACACTCTCCGCTTGCAGGCACATAACTTGTGCTCGAACCCCACCATCGGCGAGGCAAGGATGCAGCGGTGGCGCTGTGTAAGGACCCGTTGTCTCAATAAAAAGGACGACGACGACGACGGTGGATATTTTAAATTTAAATTTTCAATGCATCACCCACAGTCATCCGGGCCGTGATGCACCACACACTTCGTCGCTTCCCGGTGTGAGCGATGAACTAATGGCTGGTCCATTGCTCGAGGACGAACGGCTGCGCGTGGGTGGTTCTTTTGATCCCCACATATTGACAGTGCACATGGCAAAAAGCCAGCCGCGGACCAAGGACGATGTGGAAGTGGAAGTGAAAGATACCGAGCATAGCGCGGAGCAAGTTATGTGCATTTTTGTGCTTAGAATTCACGCGTATCCATGGCTGATGGATCCTTCCAGACCGCTACGCCGTGGCAGGAACTTCAAGGTGGATGGTCTTCTGCAGAGCCAGTAAGGCGTCCGTGGCCGACGCCACCACCGCTGACGGGATGTGCGCCACATTATGCACGAATAATATTGATGCATGCAAAAAAGTGCAGCAAGGTGTGAATTGCATAATTTCAGGCATGTGTACTGCTGCGGTTGTCCCTCGGGGCGGCGTTTAATTCAAGTGGAATGGAGACGGGGGTTGGCGGCTTTAATTTAATTAAAATGTCGCGTGACATGGCGCGGAACAACGTGCTTCAGCTGAACTGTGGCAACGCATTGGAATGATCTTAAAATTCGTGTTCTGATGCCAAGCTCTTCGAAACAATCTCTAATCGATTGGAAAGCATCCTGCTCATCCGCCATAAGTGAGCTATGAGCTGCAGCGTCTTAGGCCCATCCATCTCGAGTGTCAGTGTGGTACGCCCGCCTTCGACTGAAAAGCAATAAAGACCCGACCACATTCTGCACGGAAGCCCGCATCGGTGGGCATCGGTGTCCATTCCCGCGAAATATGCATTTTTATGGGGCGCCATCAATCAAGCGAAGCACCGTCCAGCCCAGTGGCCGGCAAAAAAACGGACGAGAGCTGTCCGAGTGGCCGGCGCGCAGCATTGATTATTTAATTCCCTCCCGGAGGCAATACATCAGACAAAAGCCCGGCCGTTCAGGCGGTTTGAGCTCCCAATTGGTATGCCTGACGCCACGAGCCGATGGTCGGGAAGTGCCATTGGGCCGGAGTGAGAGGGTCGGCGGACTGCACTGATGGACGACCATGACTCCGCGCAGAAGTCGTGTTCAAGAAATCGATCGACAGAAGTCGGTTGGCATTCAATCAACGCTCAAGGGTGCCGCTGGTGAAGAACTCCTCATTATCACGTCTCCCCCTCCAGCCAGTGCCATGAATGAACTCAATTGATATGGTAATATGCAACTGCAAAGCATCCACTCCTCAAGAGAAATAGATACTCTTGCACTCGAGTGGATTAACCATCCATACGCTCGCTGATAAATTACTCGCACCAAATGTGGATGGAAAAGTAATTAAGGATCCTTGCGTAGGAGCTCCGCTCTCATTACGTGCAAAAGCGTTTAATTGAGTTATCCGCGCTCTTCGGGATGCACGCGGTGGGAAGTTCGAAAACTATCACCAAGCGGGGGGAACAGAGACGCCATCGCCATCGCTATTGCCATCGCTCGTCGAATGGAGGTGAACATATTTTGAAGAGTTAAACTCTTTGTTCAACTAATTTTGTTTGCTTGGAATTAAATTTATTTCCGTTGCCACTGGGAGTGCGCTTTGTCCATGCAACATGGCTTCCCCCAGCGCCAACCACAATGTGCTGCCTTCTCGTTCTCGCTCTCTCACTGCGACTTGCTCGATCCACTTGCTCTGTCGCAGCAGAGTGTTACTGCTCGAGGTAAGGATTCTCTGGTGCATGGCTGTGCCTGCTGGAGTAGGGATGCAGTTTGGTTTAAACCTATTATCGCTCTTAGATACCACGGATGGGGAGCGGTGGTACGTTGAGATATCGTGTTAGTTAGTGTATCTGTGCTTGAATGGCGGACCTCTGGGCGGGAATGTGGATGAGTCTCTTTAAAGCGAGCAAACTAATGGAGGAAATTTGGGAAAGGAATGCGATGAGCTGGACTAGCACGGAATGGTTTTGATTTAGTTTTTTTTTCCACAAAATGACGGTAAACATGAAATGGTCGAATGCGGCGGTGGAGGAAGGGATTTCTTTTGTGTTCTTGGTTGTCATTTCAGCAGCGGACGGAGGCAGTGGTGATTTGTGGAAAATGATTATCTCATCAAGTCCGAGTGGACTCGCAAATAATTATCAAGCGTTCTGAACTGAAGGAGCTCTTAAGTCGAAACTGCAAGTTAAAGCCGCGAAAAAGCTTATTCCTGCCGTTCGGGAACACATTAAAAATGAGATGCTTGAATATGGCGGCAATCAGAAGAAATGACCATCATTGCCTAGATGGTATGGTTAGGTTGGGTAAGTGGACTGCCAGCACAATCGGAAGCACACTTAGAGCAGTCACACTACCGCCACTGATCCCATCGGCAAAATAGTGAAAGGACCACATTTGAAAATTGATATGCGATTCGAACCGGAAACCCCTCTAACCAAGGGCAGGCAACCAACTGCTCAATCCAACACGCAATGAAAGACGAAGCGAAATGCTACAAAGCCGAAATGGAACGTGTTGAGGGTTGGATTGCAGTGCAAATGAACTTGTCTGTGGTTTCGGAAAAACTTACCCTCCAATTTCAACAACGACTAGTTTGGGGAACTCAACATCTGTTAAAATTTCGTTGCTCAAACTGCTGGTCGGGCATCGGTTTTGTATATGGCAGACAGTCGCGACGGCTTCGGACCAAAATTTAGCACTTAAGCCAGACTGTATCAACAAACATCTTGCCATGTCCAACAGTGTTCGGTTCCTGTTCCATTTTGCTGTGGAGTCCGAGCAACAGAAAGCCTTCTTTCTATATCTTGTTCATTCATATACATATCAAATTCAATGACCTTTAGAGAAAGTTACTGCAGTCATTTTGCCTTTTGAACACACTTCACATCGCGATAATTGTTCAATTTTTTTATCAGTAACCCCGGACACTGCACCGTTATGAACCAGCTGTAATAAGTCTTTGCTGTTCAAATGACCCGACCTTTCGTGCCACTTCAACAGTTCGGAGCACTCAGGTTGGACAACCGCTTCCGCACACATACCATTTTCACGAAGAAAATACAGATCCCCTCAACGATCTCAATTATTGCCACATTGCCACGCTCATCACGAATGTAAGCATCATTCTTACGAAAAAGCACTTCGTGACCCCTATTCGTGATTTTTTCAACCGATATCAAATTTGTTCGTAAGTTAGGTACAAACAACGTGTCCTTAAATTCTATCAAACGATAGTCTCTTTCATTTGCCACTGAAACATGAGATTCAATTTGACCTTGGGAGATTCACTCATAGATTTGAATAGACCTTCATCACCGCACAGATGCGCTGTGCACCCACTATCAAGGATCCATGCTTTATTCGTCTGTCCATCCCATGACCGCACGATATGTCTCAGTAGCACCCGTGCTAACCGCGTGGGTAGCGGCATAGGACTCATCAACACTATTTGCCGATTGTCTGAATTTTCTCTCTTCGTTCTCGAATGTTCTTGATGGACATGCATTTGCCTTAACAGGTTATGGGCCCAGAACGCGTATAAAATTATTAAATTCAATATACATATATGTATTTATTAGAGAACAAAGAAAAACTCAGCCACGCTGTTAAAAGGAAAGATCCAGAATGTATAAATCGAAGGAATATGTCAAAAAGGATTACAACATGAATACGACATAAAGCGACATCTTTGTTACAAGTTAATTAAGATATTTGATGTTTGTACTGCCACATAGATGGAGATACGATGACAATCTTTAACAACATCTAATCAAACCCTTGCACAAGCATAAAAATATTGGGTTCTACAGAGATGTGTGCTTCTTCTATTCGCCCTTTGAATTGCTAGGCTCGACCGTAGTTGGAATTCCACGATTTTCTAACATTTTAACATTTATTACCCGAAATTTTCTGCAAAAAAAGCTCTTCCTCACATCATCAATTTCTAAAATTACAGACAACATTTCGGGGACATTGAAATTCCCATCGGAAAGTTATTCATAAAAAAGAGGAATTTCTCCGAACATTGTGCGGGCTTCCCAATTTGAGGAAATAAGTATATATCAAGGTTCTACTGAACCAATTTTCACTTTTCAATGGTGTAAGCATCATGCCATTCTGTTGAGTATAACGGTGTATAATCGCACGACAAAAATGGGCAGCACGTACTTATATATAAAAGTCGTTAGCTCTATCGGCTATTAAGACAGCGCCGATTGGCACTATTGAGAAATAAATCTCATTGTCATCGCGGACAAGACATTCATCTTAGTTTCAAGTCCCTACCTGAATCCGCATCTGGACAGTCTGATTTAAGCTGAGTTCTGCGGCAGTTTCTGAAAATAAACCTAATAGTTTCAGATTGACACTCAAAGCCTATTTATCGACGAGTTACACATAACCATGATTTTGACTGATTTTTGGTGTTCCTGCTAATACCGCTAGATTGTGATCAGGAGGTAAGATCGCCTTTTTTGTGGATGGGGCATATAGAGCTGATATTCCAGTCGTCGGGCATGCTTTCGATTTCCCAAATTCGGCAAATGATCTGGTGCATGTTCCACACCCTTCCTACCAAATGGTAAGCCATCTGAGCCTGCGACTTTGTTGTTCTTCAGCCTTTGAATGGCTGTACCGACTGATTCAAAGCTAGATGGGAGTCGACTGGAGTTGGGATTTAATGGTTCCCTATCACTCTCTCCTGGTCAGTCCCTCTAAGGCTGCCTTTTTACTTTCCATATTTTAAGTGGTGTCTCACCTCTCTTGCCAATACGATGGAAAAGCTTGCTGCCAAAATTAGCGTACGTAAAACAGCCTAAGCAGCTGTTGGAAGTGCTGCTTAAACACATCCACTATTCCCTGTGGGTCCGTAACTAGATTACCCTCACAATTTCGAAGAGTCTGGGAGCCTTTGGCTTTGGCTTTTTTGTAAAAGGCCCGTATTTTTCGTTTGTCCCTAGACTCTTCGATATCCTTAAGCTGAGAGGAGACCTTTTTATTTTTTTTCAGGCGTAAGCTTTTTCTCCTCGCGTCTTTTATCCCGGTACTCCTTGTACGCTGCTCTTGTTTTGCGTAGCAGCGCTTTTTGGTATGCCTCGTCGGTTGCACGTTTTTTCTGCTCACACTCGCCATCATACCACGGATTTCTTGTCGGGGGTGGTAGGTAGCCTAAGGTAGTTTCCGCTACCTTTTTAATGGCCGAGCGGCAATGCAACCACATCTCGTTCGCGTTTGTGTTTGACGTAGGCTTACTGGAGAGCCTCGCGACTAGTTGCTCTTCATAGGCTCTTGCAATCTCCGGTGTGCTTAGGCGCCAAATGTCATAAGTTCTATTTGTTGGCTGGTTCAGCTCTCACACATTGGACCGTCGATCTGTATTTTGCTGCCACGAGAAAATGGTCAAAGACGACGTGTGCCCACCTGAATGTTAGCACATCCAGGATATTTGACGCGTGTCTTCCGTCGAAAAGCACATGGTTGAGATCGCCAGGTTGCTTTGTGGATTTTTTTCCCAAGAGAACCTTGTGCTACTTATGAACATATTACGTGCTGTCGGAAGTCGTTATCTGCTGTCGTGTGGTGGAGGATGTGCTTTCCGATCACTCCGCGATAGATGTTTGACTCACCGATTTTAGCACAGAAGTCTCCGAGTTCGATTTTGACATCGTACTCCGGACAGGCTCCGTAGGCACCGTCCAAGAGGTCGTAATAATCCTCTTTGACATAGTCTTTAGCTTCGTCGGTAGAGCGGTGTGCACATATGAGGCTGATGTTGTAGAATCTGCCTTTGATGCGGATCACAACCAGCCGATCGCTTAACGGTTTAAAGTCGATGACCTTCGACTTTAGTCGTTTTCGAACGACGAATCCGCATCCAAATATGTGCAACCTTTTGTGACAGCTGTAATTTATGTCTCACTCTTTCTTTTTGATTATCCCTTGTCCTATTCAGCGTATTTCCTGGAACGCAGTAATACCCGCCTTATACTGCGTGATGATATTTTCCAGTTTTTGAGCGGCCCCTGGAGTGTAGAGTGATTTACATTCCAGGAGCATACTCGCAAATCGTTGTCTTTTTTCGTGCCGAGTCGTCGGTGAAGTTCCATCCGTTTTTCCGAGGCTGCTTGCTCTTCCGTAACAGATATTTTTTTTCGTGGGTGGGTTGTTAGCAATCCGCACAACCGCTGTGGAAACGTTGCATGCATTGGTTCACCTCACAACGCGTGTTGTGAGAGCTGTCCGAGGGGCGCCGCTTGCAGGCTACATGTCAACTTGATTTATGCATAGACAAGGATCGTTGCTGGCATCCCGCGAAGTTGAGAGCGATAAGTAACTTTGCCCTGTGAGCATACTATAGACCCTGCAAGTACCGAGAATGCAGAATAATCGGGGCCACCGCTGTTGGGGTCAAGAGGCAGATTCTGTCTAAAAACCAAGCGAACTCTATTCAAGACGATTCTTCTACTCCGGAGGAAATGGGGAACGTAAAAGTGGATGAATACGTCCTCATCTTATTTCTGGTCCACAAACCAAGATCTTGTCTTCAGCATAAGGTTAACCATGCGTCTAAGTATCCAACGCCTAAGGTGGCGCCATGCACAACATGGTTCAGACTCGATGAGCCTGTGGGAGAACGCATCAGAGGATGCCCAAGTCTAGGGTTGGCGAAGTCGGTGAGCTTTACTGGAGTCGATTAGCGAAAGATCATGCTGTCCACAGACGCCTATTGAGGTTGAGTCCCAGGTCCACCACGCACTGTAGCGCAGCTCAAAAAAGAGGCCAGAAAAATGTTCGTTCAGTCCATTCATTCGATTGAATTTCAATCGGAAATAATGTATTATATAGAAAGCTGCCTTCTGCTTTCAACCCTAAGCCCATTGTTAACGGCCGTGTTAGGTAGTAAAACTCCAGCACAGTTGGAGCCATACTACAGATACGATAAGCCACATTATCATGTTAGTGGGTAGTGTCCTGCAGACCTCTTGCAGCAATACCAGGTCGTAAGGGATGCGTTGGTAGTTTTGTTGACACGGTCTACGCTTTTGGGTTTCCATCTTAATTTACTACCGATGAAGATGAGACTCACAATCCGCTTAAGGGACGTACCTCACAATGGAGCAGGTGTCGCGTGCCTGCCAGTAATGCATCCTAAGTAGTTCGGCTCTATGCGTTGACATCGAATTGGAAAATTGACTAACTAAAAAGTTGATTATTTAAGACGTCCATTCTCTCAAACACACACTTATCTAACTTCCTGAAACCTGAAACATCCACACCCACGCAGACCGCCAAGCGCACCACCCACAAATGACCTCCAATCACCAAAAGGAATCATTAAGACTTGCAGCAGCAAATCAGTCGAGGATTACAAACGTTAATCGGGTTTCGCCACTTTTGCAACTCAATTCTGCGGCAAATACTTTCGAACGCCAGCAACCCAACCTTACATCCGAACGAACGGCAACGCTCCATTGCCGGCATCGATCCATCTATCAGCGGAGCCCTTCATCCGGCAGAACCAATTAATCGAATGGCCAAAGGAATCAGCCAATCCGACCGAGAAGAAATGCAACGAAAATCAATTAGAAAAGTGTAGAGGTCGTCGGATTGACAAAGAGGAGAACGTGGAAAGTCCGCAGAAAAAGGAGCAGGGGAAGAGAATCTCGGGACAATCCGAACGCCAAACGTTAAGCCATAGACGGCTGACCAGGCCCTCCCGTCCCGGCCACATTCGCTGCCGTCGATGTGCCCGTTTTCGTTCTCGTTCTTCATCTTCATCTGCCACTGGGCCACGTTTCAACTGCTGTTGGTGCTGCAAATTTAATCCCATTCAACTCGACTCAATCCCCCGACGCTCACCAGGATGTCCTGGCAGCGCCCGCTCCGCGCCGCCCGAAGCCAAGTCAGCGCCAGCCCTCAGCTTCAGCTTCAGCTGATCAACGATTTTATTGCCAATCGCCTCGGTTGCTATTGTCTTTTGTTTCGTTATTCAAACAATTCCCCGAAAACACAGACAGTCATGGCTGAGAGGAGGATGGCGGAAAAATGAGATGAAGCCAAGCGCGGAGGCGAACGGATGCGCGCGAGGGGAATCATTAGGAGCAAAAACTCCCAGGCAGCTTAAGAGCTTTCGAGAAACATCACCTCGGGATAACTAATTGATTGATTAAAGGAATTAAGGGATCTGACTTTGACGGAGACGCGCGTAGGGACGACGATACCAGACACAAGGAGCGCCGGCATCAGCGCCAGCCCAAGAGGAGCAACTCCGCTCCCACGATAAAATAACGAAGCAATTCGATTGTCTGCAAATAATTACAAATTACTTGGAGCTTACCGAGCGATGGGCTCCCGGGAGGAGGAGCGCACAGGATGCCTTCAGCCATCAGCCATCAGGCATCAGGCAGTCAGCCCGTCAGCAGGGCCAACCGCTACTATCGGCATCGACATCGCTCGCGTTTATGGTCGGATGGCTGTGGGATAGATGAGCGCGGGGTGCGTGGCCCATCTCCGCGCCCTCGAATCGGCAATCAATGATCCGCGCCATCTCCTGATGATGCATGATGTAGCGGATTTGATGAAATTGCGAAAAGTGAAGGATGGCAAGCGGGGATATGGTTCGAGCTGGATGGAGGGATTATGACGAGAGTTTTGATAGCTCCGCAGGAAGAGTTGATGCGCAGTTCGTACACATCGTTGTACCGTCATAAAGTCGGGCTTTGCCGGGATCACATCGCATCGTAGGCTGCATCCTTCCGGGGGTTATCTTCGGGTTAAATTGATTGTCGGAAGTCGGGGAGGGGGTAGACGGAGTATGGTGACGTGGTGGATTGCATTTCGTCACAACTGAGGCCATCCTCGTGATCCAGAAGCTGTAAAGGTTTTCTAGGCCTAGTTAAAGATTTCAAAGTGAGGTCCTTTATGTTAGCGTATAGTGGAAGCGTATTGTTACGTCACTAGCTTTATTCTGCTGTGACGCTAAAGGGAGTCTTAGGGGCATGGTTCTAGCGCTAATTCGACAGTCGTTGGGACTAAAGTTCGAATCCTGTGGCTGCGTTCTTCTGTTTTTCGGTTCGTCCCAAGTTCCACCGGTTTTGGTGTAACCTTGAGTTGGCTTAAGTGGTCATGGCAAGTAGCGGCTCTGCAGATGGCCTGTTGTACCGCAACTCTCCAAAAGGGGAAAAAAGCCGATGCTTTAGCCACAAACTGAACTCGTGGAGTACACATGGTGCATCGAAAAAAAGACAGTGAATCAACTAAAGTTTTAAAACGAACGAAGAGAGGTAGGAAGGAATGATAATTTGAGGGCGAACAATTATCGTTCTGATTTCAGCGACTCGAGGCTTTTCGTTCCCCACGTACAATCATTGATGAAAGAGTTGAGCGCGAGACGAATTTGCGGCCTACCCTTATGACAATACCAGCAAAGAAACCGGGCGAGAACAAGGAAACGATTGTCAATAAAGGTGACTTCGAAACGCGTCAAGTGGCACCAACAACCTGATTTTATGTATAATCATGTATTTAGTGGGCAACGAATTGGGATAAGTTCAGGCGTGGCCGTGTGCGCGGGAATTTAGTACCAGATGGGCGGTAACACGTTTCGAGTCCGAGACACACTATTTGTGTTCTTTTTTATCTTTCGTGTATCTTTTCCTTGAAGTATTGAATTATTATTTCTTTTGGTGGATTTGACTGGATGTTAGTTATAAGTTGGAATAAGACAACAATTGTATATTTTTAAGTAAATTAACATTTTGAACCAAACCAAAAGCGAACTACCACCTTATTGTCGCGATTCAAGATGTGGTTGGTCAAACGGGAGGTTAAACGCGCATGTCCCCATATACGATATTAACACAACGGCCTTTTCCATGGCTGGTCAGCACCGGTGTAACATAAATTAAAGGCTAACAGAGTGTACGCTTGCCCCATATACAAAAAATGCGATCCTACCTCTTGCAATAGGTATAGTTGTATATTACTCCTCAGTGTCGCCAACATTTTCCTATCCAGCGTAATCTGACCGGCAAATTGACTGTACGTCAAACATTAACACTAAGGCAAAAAATTGAGAAGACAAGCGAGTTTCAAATCGGTATTCCGCACCTTTTCATTGATGTAATCGCAATTGCATTAATCGCAAGAAACTCTTGGAGGCGATGGTCAAATTCGGAACCCCGAGAAAATTGCTACGGTTGTGTCGCACCAGTGTCGCAGTTCGGTTCAAGAACCCCTGAACTGTTCGGACCCTGCACCGGATTTCGGTGCGCTCTCGTGTGATTTCTTCAATTTGGTACTGGAGAAGACAGTGCGGCGAGCAGCTGTAAACACGGAAGGCACTACAAGTCAGTCCAGCTGTTGGGATATGCAGATGACATCGACGTCGTCGCGCTATCCCAACGTACAGTAGTGGAAGCATTTGCGGCAATTGAAGAAGACAAAACAATTTCGAAGCAGAGAAGGAGCTTGTCGACATCGGGGCAAACGTAAATTTTACGAATGAGATCGTTGTGGAGATCCGACGTTGAATCGCCCTTGGCAACCAATGCTACTTCGGTCTGTCGAAACAACTGGGGCCAAAGCTCTTGACACAAGGCACCGAAATCATGCTCTACAAGACTCCAAGCAAAACTGCAGAGCTGATTCTTGGTGCCTTGTCTTGGATCCGTCTACGTCGGATATGTGGTCCCGTCTGAGTAGAAGGCGAATGAAGGAGAAGACACATAAGGGAACTCTACGAGCTGTACAAGGATGTGGATGTAGTCCGGAAGGCAAAAGTCCGTCGACTACACTGGCTTGGCCACATCGAGTCCACGGACACCAACGCCCCAGTTTTGTGGGTCTTCGAATCCGAGCCTCCTGGGTGGAGAAAGAGAGGAAGACTCAACCTCGAAGTCATCGCAGATGCAAACCAGCTTGGTATTGATGACTGGAATCAGCGTGCCTAGGACACCGATGGAAGGCAGCAATTGCACAGACTCGAACTCTCACTGGGTCGGCGGTCTGATAAGTAAGCAAGCACGAGGAACTCGCCTTCTAGACTGATTCGAATGCAATTAATTAAAGTGCAGAAAGAGCTTAGCTTCCACCCTTGACAACCGTCGTGTGTTAAAGCAAACCTAGCGGCGAATGGTGTGATGGTCCAGTTGACAATTTGCCTCTTTCTGAGAGCTCCAAGTGTCGCATGCCGACGTGGTCAACGACTCTTTCACGGACTCCGCTGTTTGCCAGAATTGGATCATCGCTTTCTGAAAGACGAATTGCTGCCTTCATTCAGTCTATGACGGTCGTAAGTTCAACTTTTCCCTCAGTCGTACATCAGGCAGTGCGATGTGAATGCTAGTCGTACGACCGCAGTACGAGTTTTAGTTTTCAACGCGGATGAATGGAAATGATCTGTTTTCTCGATCGAATTCAGGGTCGTAGATTTATTTAGACCTTCACCATCACTGAAAGAAGAACATGCGCTCCGATGTTGATGCCCCGAAACTACACTCTCAAATGATGTCCGTCAACCGCGTAGTGCAATGTGAATGAAAATGTCGTTCGACTTGTCGTTCTACCCACTAGTTTAATGTGAACTTACCTTATACCTTGAGTAACAAGAATATGATCGCATACCGATCTCTGATCTACATAGCGTGGACAGCATAGACAAGTCGTGTAGTTGTAGCCCCCCCAGCTCAGTATTCCGCTCCACTCGGCATGGACCGACGATCATGTTTGGAATTTCGTTTTCTTGTCAAATCGATCAGACGTCTGGTGCTCTGATTTCGATGGGGACGCGTAATTATGCGGCAGCCGTACGGGGCAGTGTTGACGTTGGAAAGGCGTCAAGTTTCAAAGCGAATCTCACTAGTGTTACCATTTTAATGGGAAAGGCAATGGTTCCTCTTAGGGTCGTGAATCCTCCTGCCCTAGACGACTTCAAACCCACATTCCAGAAGAGGATATCCCCGCAAATGAGAATGCTCCAAAAATAAATCCACCCAGCCAACCGTTATTATCTGCATTGCTACAGCTCGCTCGATGTGCATTCTAACAGTCACTGAAAAAAAAAAACACCCATTCCCCCACGCCTCCAGTCAGGCGTGCATTCATGCCGAGACTTTCAATCACGTCCCAAGCCGAAGCCACGTCCGCCCGTCACATGACACAATTCAAGCCCAAAATCATACATTGCATCACTCAATCGATTCATGAAAAAATAATTTTCCACATCATCGGATGTAGTCACCGGCCCGGCCCGCCAAAAGGACCACGAGTTCATCAGGGAGAAAGAAAAAAATCCAACCATTAATTCATCTAAATTGAAATGAAAAGTGAAACTATCCGTCACCGCAGCTGCCTCCGGAATCGGTGTGGCGCATAGGGAAACATCAGCTAAACCAGCTAATGCCAGCAAACTCTGCACCTGCCCGCCCCGACTTTGTGCATCGTAATCGCATGCATTGGGCTTCGAACAAAACCCATCCGAAAATTGCCCAAAAAAATTGAAAAAAAAAAGCGGAATCCAATCCAACAGATTCCCAAAAAAGGCAAAAGATACCAACAGACACATACGCGCGGCTACCCAACTACAAGTGTGTATCTCATCCGCAAATCGCCGACTCAAAATTGATATGCCGTGCACAGCAGTTGTCCGGTATTGGTTGACTATCCAGCTCCAGGTATGTGCCCGGGCCTCGGTGGAACGTGCCCTGCATTAATGTCTCCATTCATTTCGGTTTGCATTTTGTTTTGTATCTCGAACAAAACTTTCATAAAAAAAGAGTGACCGCAGAGCTCAGCCGCTGTGGGGCTCGGTGCATGGGGCTAGATGGTCCGGATCATGGCTGGCTCTTGGCGGATACGGCGAGACTGCGGAAATGTTGCAACACCCCGTGGTGTGGCCGTTTAATGGAATGAATGTTGCATTCAGCGGTTTTTCGCTGATTCAGCGTTGGGGCGGATGGGAAACAATGCGAGGTGATTAGTCATCATTTGGAACGGGAGGCCACGGAATGGGGTTGGCGGTTGCGACTTCGGCTTGGACTGTGAATTGCTCAGTTGATGCGAATTTTTGCTTATCTCCGGCTTGGAATTGTTGGAGCGAGGATGTTAAGGAATTGCTGTCAAGGTGGTGGCAATACTTTAGTTCCTTTACACTCGATGGTGAAGTTTGTAAAGAGCTCAAGGAAGACATCCAAAGTCGAGGTTGAAAACCAAACAGAACATCTCGCTAGATCGATGACTATAGAGGTGACATTAGAAAATACGGCGCAGGAAATGGCAGGAAACAGTGGAACGCGGAACACGAAAATCAATTGCAAAGGCTGACATAAGTTTGTCAAAGTAAGGTATAGAGTGTGATCAGATACGAGATCAAGAAGTGTAATCAAGAACGAGACTTCGCCGCAAAGGCAAGCCAAAAACATAGAAAACCCCCTTTAGACGCGTGCATAAACTTTAAAATCAGGACAAACGGCAATGGAGTGATCAAACTAAATTTAAAAAATTTTAAATGTAGCTTCGACATAAGTCAGTTCACTATAAGCATCCATTCTGTTCATTATTTGTGTTATTAGGCTTCGATATTGCATGCTGTTTTTATGCATGAAGACCATGGTTTTTAGGGTTGCTCTTCCGTAAACTCCACAAAGTCCCCCTTCATCAGAGCGGCTCATCCATCACGATTAAGGAATTCTCTTGAATAGAACATGGACAATTGTAGCCCGTCTGTCGAGGCATACGGTCATATCATTTGTTGATATTACTTATGAACCAGGACTTTTTTATGGCAATGGTTTCTATCTAAAAAGTGCAACTGTGGTCAAGAAACCTCAAGGAAGAGGCAATGTGGACCTCTTCGTCACCTACACTCATTCCTTCGCAAATCTGTGTAGATACATAATCCGATCTTGAAGGAGTGCTGATGGAAAATTTCTTCGTGATGATAACTTGGGGTGGTAGCCGATGGGAGTCATCAAAGTCACAGTTGAAGTGTTGAGTATCAGGGCTGTGGTGACTGCTACTTTTTAGAAGATCATTCCAGTGGAGGAAAGTGGACGAATAACAGAGTTGTAAGAGACTGTTTGGGATTATTCATTTCCTGAACTCCCTTTCAGGTATAGACTTCAATATTTAAATCATTATTCTTTTTGAAATCTTGATTGGATTAATCTTTATGAGCAGTCTATTGATTTGAAATCAAGTGAATGCAACTCTATCGACTGACAGTGCATTCACTGGCGTCACTTTGAAGACTTTGCGATTGATTTGAAGTCACCCGCATTCAGTGGTAGTCTTTTGGACTTCAACAATTTTCGATGCAGTCTTTGGGACTTTAAAAATTATTGTTGCAGTCTTTAGGAATTCAGTATGTGAGCAGGTTTTAACAAGTCAGATAGAATCACGAATCACACTTGTATTTGGAGTATAATGGGCTTTTAGGCTTAGAATAAGAAGATATACTTCCTCGTTAGATAAAAGTATGAGTGAAATCGTATAACTAGCGATTTTTCGATTTTTTTTAACACAATCCATTGGAAAAAAACTTTTAAAGGATTGTCGCTTTATATCCTCTTATACGACGCTCCGCTTTTATGTAATGAGTGACGTGGAAGATGCGATTGTTGCCTCGGTTCTTTGCCCATTGGCAAAACGCAGGTGGGTATCAGCACTAAATTCAGAGTTTAATGACAGCAAAATAAGGGAATTAAGTTAATTAGTCAGAAAAAGAATTGCTTCCGAAAATGATCAAAGCTCTTCTACAAATAATGAGAACACAATCAGTAAAATTCCATATTTTAATTTTGGCATTGCTCGTAACAAGATCAAAGCTACCATTTGCAAAGACTTTCCTCATTCATCACTATTAGAATCTATAAAATCTAATAACTTAAGTTCATCTGTAGATAATGAATATTCTGCATATCATGCCCAACCGTCGACATCTATAGAACTCCTCTGCAAATATTCTACTACCTGCCTCAGCAGGTGGAAATGCTGTTTTCAGTTGCTGGTCTACTGAATACCCTTCGGCGAGGATCCCTTTCAGACTCCAATTTTGAAAAAAATGGTTGCTTCTGCAACATAATCGTTTGGAAAATTGTTAAATATGCAATTTCATTTACCTTCCCTTTATTAAGAGCTCAATTTGTAATAGTACGACTCAATCTCCATCACCATCTCCTTCTCCCGACGTGAACATAACGTACTCCTCTTATAAGCATACTCCATATAAAAGTGATTGGTGATTCTGTCTGACTTGTTCAAGCCTGCTAACATACTGAAATCCCAAAGACTGCTACAAAAAATCCTTGAAGTCCCAAAGACTGCATCGAATATTTTTGAAGTCCCAAAGACTACCACTGAATGCGGGACTTTAAGTGAATGAAAAAGACTTTAAAGCGACTTCAGTGAATGCAGTGCAGTCAACAGAGTTACATTCAATTGGTTTCAAATCAAAAGACTGCTCATAAAGATTGATACAATCAAGACTTCAAATAGAATGGTGACTTCGATGTTGAAGTCCAGAAGTCCCAAATGAAGTCAATTGATTGAATCACAAGATAAATTATTCTTTCCTTGAATTCAGAGATTGCATTCTCAAAAGATTGCAGTCTTTTACAACCTTGGAAATACGAAGGAAATCCGTATTAGGTCTACTTGAGTGGAGACCTGTGTTATCCCTTTGTTCTAAATTTATTCAAACCATTAATTTGTCCTTAAACCTGAGACTGTTCCAAAAAGGATCCCTGGATTTGAATTTCGCAACTAATCAATATTCATACCTACGTATGTTCTTCAATGATTTCAGTGTCTGTCATTTGATGTGTGAATTCGGGCATAGCTGCGCGTACCTGGACGTTAGTAAATTAGTCCCCGATCAAGCTACAGAATGTTTTTCTGGTGATAAGGTTTAGGTCACCTGTGGCTCGCAAAGGAGTCATAGAAAAAATGAAAAAAAAAGTTTTCAAATGTTGTAAAACGGTCCACTCCACCATTTCATCGCTATTGGCCAATTTACAGGGTGGCGCACTAATCGTGCTACAATAAGAAACTAACAAAACTTGTGTAAATCAAAGTATTTCTTTATTTATTTTTATTGAAAAGAGAATTCAATTTGATCATTATTGCTTTTTTTTAAATACGATTAAGTACTATGCTTACAGATGCATATGCGACAATATAACGAAATTGTTCGTTGCGGCATGAAGAGTTGAAGTCGGGATTGCTTCAATTTTATCAAATTTCTTGGCTTTGTACACCTCTTGCTTGACTTTATTGTAATAATAATAATGGTTCTTTATTTTATCTACCGAATTTGATTCTAACAGATTGCTGAAAGTTTTTACAGTATAATTGATATATAATGTCTTCCTAAGTACATACATTCACAATTATTGATTCTGTGCGAATTGACAAGAAATGTGTTTAATATAATTGACTAATAACAAATCAAAAATAAGAAATATATAGGTAATAAGTATGTACACGATTTAAAGATAGTAAATAAATAATAAACAATAATTAAACAGTAAGTAAATAATTAATAAATAATGAATAATGAATAAATAACAAATAAATAAACAAAAGGTAATAAGTAATTCGTACACAAAGTTTGCTAAAATACAGGTATTGATTTTTTAAAAGTTGATCTTTCATCACATAGTTCTACTACTGGACAAACAGAATTGAAATTACGGATACATCTAGTAAGCGGTTCATTTAGACAATAATTGCAAACGTGTCTTGGTAGCAGTAACAGATTTCTTGATCGAAGATTTCTTTCCGGGGCATAGAATTTAACATGTTGGAGAATATCAAAACAGTTAATACGGTACGAAAGAATATCATGGATGAACATTATACACTGAACACTTCGCCTATTTTCTAGTGTATCTAATCCAATCAGTGCACACCTGGTTGAATATGGCGGCACACAATCAAGGTTCCATTTCATTCGTTTTATTACGAATCTTGTAAAGGACCTTTGAACCCTTTCTAAACGTAAAACATGTTTTGAGTAGACAGGACTCCATATAACAGAGCAGCATTCTAAATATGGACGAACAAGATATGTACATGTAGACAGACTTCAGTGTATATGGATTTGAGAATTCGATACATGTACGCTTAAGGAATCCAAGCTTTCAGTTGGCTTTCGAGACCACGTAATCTATGTGAAAAGAAAATGTAAGTTTTGAATCAAAAATCACACCTAGGTCTTTTATTTCTGTTTGTCTACAGAGAGTTGTCCCACATACAGAATATTCAAAAACAATAGACGACAATACATGGTAAGCAGAAAATGTGTTTTATTTACGTTTAAAGCTATCTGATTGAAGTCACACCATTTAACTAACTTGTCTAAATCGTTTTGAATGTTTAAACGGTCTTGTGCTTTCGAATCCGAAGAAAATCTTGAGGTCATCAGCGTACATCAAACAATTAACATGATTAAACATTGAAGGAATATCATTGACAAACATATTAAAGAGTAGTGGTCCCAAATGACTACCTTGGGGAACACCGGATAAGACATTAATATTTCTTGACTGACAACTACCAATTTTAACAAATTGAACTCTATTTGAGAGGTAGTTTGAAATCCACTTGAGAAGCATGGAGTGAATTCCAAATGACCTAAGTTTGTTTAACAAAATTGCATGGCAAACTGTGTCAAATGCTTTCTGAAAGTCAGTGAATATCACATCGACTTGATAGCCTGACTCTAATGAGTCAAACAGATACTTTGTAAATAGAGTCAAGTTAGTTAATGTAGATCTACCTGATATAAATCCATGTTGTTGTAAGGATATTTGCAATTTAAATATGAAATTAAGTTTTTTTGTTACAATTAATTCGAACAATTTTGGTATCGCTGATAATTTTGATATA
The DNA here is from genome assembly GCA_916610145.1 of Eristalis arbustorum. Taxonomy (NCBI): domain Eukaryota; kingdom Metazoa; phylum Arthropoda; class Insecta; order Diptera; family Syrphidae; genus Eristalis; species Eristalis arbustorum. The sequence goes on along the minus strand of OU744316.1, from coordinate 23,586,305 downwards.
CCCCTATAGTTCTCTACTTTTTGACGAGATCCCGCTTTGAATATAGGGGTTATAAATGAACTTTTCCATTCCTCTAAAAATGTTCCAGCGGATAAAAACAGATTAAATGTAGACGTTATCAAATATTGTTAGTTTTTTTTTACACATTGTCAGTGACTGTAATAATCTATGTAAACATCTTCTTTGTGTCCTCCTTTAGGATTGCAAAATACCGCTAATTTTCACTTATTTTGGTCCACTAGATGTACAAATTTCAACGTTCTTAGACGTCGTGTATTCCTATTAATCCTCCTGCTCAGCACAATGTTCGTTTCATAACGTTTAGAATTAAAGAGTGTGTGGGTGAGAGACACTTTCTTACCATCAAACTATTAACTAATGGAACGAATGTGGGTCAAATTTGCAAACTTGAACGACACATTGCATCCTTTGATCAATCATCCTTCGCGTCCTTTCTTGCTCCAAATCTCCGCCCCTTCCAATTCGCTGTGAAATAAGTAGCAGATATCCCATGACCTTTCCTTCATCGACTTTTCCCAGAATCTCGCTGATTACCTTACACATTACGCACACAAATCCTCGCCTGGTAACTCTGAAGTCCCCTTTATGTCCTCCCGGGGAGAACCACAAAAAAAAAACTGACCAGCAACCACAAGAATTACCGACAAAAAAGTACATAATCCATTCCATCATCGCAAATCACTGCGTGACCCATCTCTCTTTACTGTCGATGGCTCGGCCATCACCATTAAACCCCCCAGCCCTTCACACCCGCGTAGTCACCCACTCGATGTACAAACAGTCAGAAGGGGGTGAACGGGAGTCTTCATTAAATGTCTCACGAAGTTTATGTTTGCAATAAGCACGACCAGCAGCGTCAAAGTGCCCACAAATACAGCGCCGCACCCCCTGTCGTCGTCGGCAACTTTATATTTAGTTCGTATTAATGCAAAGCGTGCAAGACTCCAGCTTCATCCTGATCCCAGCCGCTGCCAGGAGCGGAACGAACGAACGCACACACACGCCGACGCTCGCATTAAATTGCAACACAAAAATAAACTGTAATCATGGGGATATAAAGTACAACTCTGCAACTCATGTTTTTACTATTTGCCTGCCGCACTCTGGTCCTACTCCAGGCGGCGAGCTCTTAAACGACACACACCGACACACAGTTGCTCCCTTGATAAGCATATGCACGCTTCGGTGTGGAGTGCAGGCGATGGCGAAGGCGAAGGTAAGACGAGGAAGGAGCGCCTTAGCATTATCCTTTTATTTGCAAAATGCCATAAACTCTAAACGGAATGAACTTCCTCAGCTTACAGAGGAGGCGCGCCTGTGTGGTGCTGTGTGTGGGCGGTAGTTTCCGGTTGCACCACTGGTGGGTGGGTTTTTGAGAAAACACGTAAAATCCGTTCGCCGAAGGAGATGGAATTATTCCCGTGCACCCCCTTCTGCAGCAGGGCCCCCGAAAACCCTCGAACTAAAGAAAAACATACCATTTTGTGGCTCGACTCCTTGAATCCTAAACCGACTGGGGCTGGGACGTGGAGTGGACCAGCAATCGATACTGCAACCGAATTCCGTCCCATAACTTTTCGGTGCACATTTGTGTCGGCTGCAATTATTTGTTCATTAAATCTAGCTCTGTGCCAGTGTCAGTTGATTGGAAAGATGCTCGTTTCTCTTTGCAGGTCGGCAGCGAGGACACCATCCTGCATCAGGCGATCGAGGGCTTGTACTGGGCCTCCCGGGATCTGACAATACAGGTGAGTGTGCAGCCCCACCGAACGCCCCCCGAGTGAATTTCGAATTTATTGCAGTTGCTGCCTTCTCATTATCACAACGGTCAATTGACGTTACGCTGTACAGCGGAGGTCGGTCAAATCTACGCCGAGAGCACCGAGGCGCCACTCTGGAGTTCGAGGAAGGAACCGGTGCCAGAACGAGGTGAGTGCTGCCACGTTTTCCATTTCAATTTCGGGTGTTTTTGGGGAGGGATCATCCCACGGGGAGGACGACTGGAACGGCTAATTTACATTCCTTAATCGGTTTCTTTTCTCATCGTGATTGTGCGGCTGTGTCTGGAGCTGACCTGGTGCCGGGCCCGTCGGGATTTACACCCCGGAATCGAATGGAACAATGATTTGGTTTTTATGTGCCACATAAAAGCATTCGAAATGACTCGGGATTATGACATGGGCGGCGGCTGCGGGCGAGAGAGGGTTGTAAAGTTGCCAAAGATGCGAGATAATGTTATTTTCATCGAAATAACTTTTCGTGATTTATGAGCTGATACTTGAGAATGATGTTCCTTGCGGCTTTTTTTAGTGGTCCTTCTGAGAGGACATTCGGGGGATGACAGACATTTTGGGTGTTTTTACTTTTAGGGGGGGTGTCTGTGAATGGCACTCGGAAACAGACGCATTTTGTGTCGGAGCTCGTTTCAGTTCATGTCGGATGAGGATTTGGATAGGATTTCTTGTTTTTTTTTTAAATAAACTCAAGTGTGGCGAGGGAATTCTGTAAGGGATGGGTGGCCAATGGGCGTACGTTGTGTGCCGTTCCTTCGAAGAGACGGCAGATTTATATTTTAGTTTTCAAGACGTTGGGTGGCCATTGTACGCATGCAGAGAATCAATTAATGGCAATGAATTGCTTAAAATGATGCCTGATTTCTTGGGCGGCTCAACGCACGAGGGTCGTTTTACCAGGTATACCGGTATGAAAGTAGTATGAGCGTTTTTTTTTTAATAAAACACTAATTATTAATGGGAAAGTAAAAACATTTTATTCAAAGTATTGGCCATTGTTTTCTACACATTTTGACCACCTTTCTGGCAATTTGTGAATACCACGCCAATAAAATTGTTCGTCTTTTAAAGCAAACCAATCAGACACCCAATTTTCGACTTCTTCGTAGGAATAGAAGTGCTGCTCAGCCAATGCGTGTTCCATCGATGAAAACAAATGGTAGTCGGAAGGAGCCAAGTCTGGTGAAAACGGCGGGTGGGGTAGCTGCTCCCAGCCAAGTGTTTTGATTGTATCCTGAACCGCTTTTGCTTTGTGTGCAGGTGCATTGTCATTTAGCAAAATTACCTTGCCGTGTCTTCTGGCCAATTCTGGTCGTTTCTCGATCAATGCATGGTTCAAATTGATCATTTGTTGTCGGTAGCGATCAGTATTAGCGGTTTCACCAGGTTTTAGGAGCTCGTGATACACCACATCTTTCTGGTCGCACCAAACACACAGCATTGTCCTCTTGCCGAATCGATCTGGTTTTGCAGTCGATGTTGACGGTTGTCCCGGATTAACCCATGATTTTTTCCGTTTAGGATTCCTAAAATAAATCCATTTTTCATCGCCAGTAACAATCCGATGCAAAACCGATTTTCTTACGTGTCTTTGAAGCGGAATTTCACAAGTGTTTTTTCGGTTTTCCATCTGTCTTTCATTCAATTCATGTGGCACCCATTTTCCACACTTTTGGATCTTTCCCAAAGCTTTTAAGCGGTCAGAAATTGTTTGCTGTGCACCATTTAACATGCCATTTGCTTTTGACTCAAATGTCATCTCCATCCAATGTCGTTTGCAATTCGGCGTATTCAAACTTTTTTAATGGTCTTCCACGTTCTTCACTTCTCACATCAAAATTATTATTTCTGAACCGTTGAAACCATCTTTTGCATGTTCCTACTGATAGAGCCTGATCAGCATATGCCTCGACAAGCATTCGATGTGACTCTGCAGCACTTTTCTTCAAATGAAAACAAAAAATAATGTTTTCCGTAAATTATCACTTTTTGGTACAAAATTCGACATTTTTTCCTTCTTGTTGCTTCTCAGAAACCACTCGTATTGTTCTCTCACGAGTGGAAGGGACCTACAGTTTTATGCTGACTGCGAACGGCCAAGTTTGAGAAGCGTTTTCTAGACAGAAGTACTCTTTGAGCATTGTCAGTGACTCGAAAGAGGTGGTGCCGTGAAAATGATTTGTGTCGCACACAACAGGAATCGAACCTACGACGTTGAGGTTGGGTCCGACGCACATACCCACAACGGCATGGGCCATCACGTTTGATAAGGCAGGGACATTTTACTGTCCCGCAGAGTAGCTTTGAATGTAGCGTTGCCCAAGTCGACTGCCTACTAGAAGGCGACTGGCAAGTGTTGAGCAAGCCTCTTCAAAAAGGTTGTATTTGACTGCCATTGAAAGCAGAAATACAAATTTTGAACAAAGTTCGTGTTACGCTTGAGCTTGAAAAAAACAAGCGTCGCTAAGGCGTTTGGTTGCATTGATGGCATGATCGAATACGCCTTTTGCTCTTATTGCCGATTGGCTATCAGAAGTGGTGATCGGGTTATCGGTGATCATGTATCGCACTCAATGCCAGAATATTTTCCAAGAGATCACATAGGTTAGGTTATAGCGGCTGACTGCTAAGGGCAGTCACACCTAAGCCAGAGTAGGCCCATTGTGATACCACGCGGATTGACTTCCCCTAACACTGGCACCGGTTGATGCTTCTAGTGAAGTGATTTAGCTGGCCTATGCTGGTAATGCTTAGCTCAGGAGTAGTAGGCCCCTAGGTTTACGACCCTGCGACTAGCCGGAGCACTACAGGAGCAGAGTAGGTGATATGTGTTTTCTTCCTCCTCTTCATCCATGCAGCTTCTGAAATTAATATATGGAGCTCCCATTCTGCGAGCATGAGAGCATGAGTACCAATGAGAGTCTGAGTAGACTGAGAGACCGTTTAAGGTTATTTTATGGCCAGATTTCTTTTGTTTTAAGGCAGATGTTGAGTTCGGACCACAGTCGGAGTGTTTTGAGTCTCAAAGCTGTGCTGGCTGGTCATGCTTGCGTTGATGGCTTATATTTAAGTTATATTTAAGGGTCGGCTTGGTTCCGAATTTTTGAATCCATGCAACAACATGAGTAGGAGTTCAGTTGTATTATTAGTCTGAGAGAACTCGGTTTACTGACAGAAGTTATGTCATAGTACTAATGGGTCCCTGTTCTCAGAGCTCCTGAATTTAGCACATATCCAGAAGTCAAGCGAAGAAGGGGCTTATCCAACGATTGTCACCCTTTTTTGAGGTCGTCTTGGCCCCTAGTGTTAGCTTAGGTTAAAAGCAGGGAAGTGTGATTATTGACGATAACATCCACTCGTAGACCAAAGGGCCGGCCAATTGTAAACGGCTCCATTTCTGGAATTCAGAGTTCGATCCAACATGGTGGTTGAAGACACCCCGTACTTTTTACACATTCCGGCCGAGATCTCTTGACGCCTGGTTCCATTTCGGGAGCCTTGTTCCAAACAGAGAGCGATCACTCCGACGAGCATATGGATCGAGTTTCGGTCCATTACCAGAAGCTTGTTTGTTTTGCATTACGCTGTGGTCACGTTAATCTGGTCGTTTGACATTCGTTCTTTGAGAGTCAGAACGAGTTAATAATATAATAATAATATGGATGGCGTCACAGCCCATAGAGGGCCAGGGCTAAGCTTCTCAGCAACCACTCGCCTTGTGCGTGCTATTTTGCTCTCAAGAGTGGAAGGGACCTACAGTTTTATGCCGACTCCGAACGGCCAAGTTTGAGAAGCTTATTTTAGACAGGAAATACTCTGTGAACATTGTTAGTGACTCTAAAGAGGTGGGACCTCGAAAATGATTTTTGTCGTATAGACCAGAAATCTTACCTATGACGTCGAGGGTGGCATCGACGCACATACCCACAACGCCACAGGCCACCACAGCCAAACTGAGTTGGCTTATTTTATTGTTGTGTTATATACGATCGGGTATGATGCTCTAATCGGTGGCTACAGTGACGTGTCCGCTTGTTTAATGTCCATTTCAAATGCTTGTCGGGCCAATTCGTCAACTCTTCCGTACCCTGCGATTGAGCTGTGCCCCGGAACGCAGCAGAGCTTGGCCTTGTTATGTCTGATGGTTCATAGTCAGTCGCTTTTAATTTCATTGTGCAGGATCCTATTAAGACTATATTTTAAATTGTCTGGCTTTGTGAGGAGATGCCCGCGTGGACCAAGGCGTCAATCTAAAAGCATCTCTATCTAGCACTACCTCTAGCTAGAGCACACCATGCACGTTGAGGGTCTTCTGAACTTGTGTGTGCTACATTAAGCGCAGGCATCTTCTGATGTGTTGTCCCGCCTGTTCGCATTCGAAGACGCATCACATCCAACTGCTGCAGATGGTCGACCAGTTCTAGCCTTTTTAGGCGTTAGAGCCGGTGACTGCTGGCTCTGCTGAACATATTGTCCGTGACCAGATTTCCTCCTTAGTCGCCAATCTCCACCCACGCAAATAACGTCAAAGATCACAAATAGGATTCAGCTCTCATAGAAGCACCTCGCTTCATTGGAACCTTTCGTAATTAAACCGCTGTTTGTCGCTTAGCCAGGGTAGACAAAGTCATTGTCGACCTTACGAATGTGGATATTGAGTTAGCTAGAATACACAACCAATCGCTAAAGTGGAGGTGACCACCCAGTACCCTGATGCAGACTTCCGGTCTGATTTGAGTTTAATGGTAGTTGTGGACTTCTTGTAGTAATTAGGTGAAGGCCTTCGAATTGGCGAAAGTTAGGCAGTGTCGTATAGGACGTCCACGAAACCTCAGCCACGTTGGTGACGACGATGATACGGGAGCTTTATTTTCGTTCTTTTCTCCATTTAACCACCTTCCCAGTTAGAACACAACTGTCTACTATGAGGAGGAGCTTGTTGGTTGAGGTCTACCCCAGGCTTTAGCGTCATCCCAAGAAGTCGAAAAGATATGAGTTCAAATCCAAACATTGGCCAGCTTAGAGAGCAAACCACAGCCGCGGTTCTTTCAGCCAAACCAAAGCTTCCCACGTGGGGCTTTCTTCCACCGAGTAATGCTGTGACCGTACAATCTGCACCGGGCACGTCTAATTCATTTCTCATGTCACCTCTGTCCCCCAGATGACCCATTCGTACACCGGAGAGGATATGATAACAGAAAACGAGCCTCTCAGCAATTGAACAAAGATTAGGTGGCTCGTATCAATCGATTTCATCCGACATTTAGCTCGGATAAAAGTCCAGATCACTGATGTGATGACTTCACTCGATTGCCTGCCCTGCCCTCCCATAAATTCCCGTCGGACACATCCTTAAACCTCACAGTTGACTGAGAATAATCCCTTAGCTCCGCTTACCCAGAAAATATGATAACTCCTCAAAGCGAACTGTGACGGAAATCATAAAATTTACCAGCAATCCAGCGTCACTCTTCGAAGGGGGGACAACAAAAGCAAACCTCAACCGCTGAAGGACATCGACAAACGAAGGGAAAATCCAACAAAATACACTCCACGAGAACAGCTGCTCTACTCAACTGGATTAGGATACTTATCCTTTAATTAACCATCCAGTTGTAGCACTCCACTGTCTCCGTGTCCGTCTGTCAGCCTCAATCCCTGCGCGGTGCGGCAACGCTAAGGACGGGGATTTACGTGCTGGGCGGACGGGGCGGGGGTGAGCTGTATCGTGCATATCTCTCGTGTAACCACGATCTAAATCCCTGTCATTCGTTCACTCTTCTCGTTTCGCTTTATCCCCTTTGATAAGCGAATCGCAGAAAACTGTAAAATTTTAATCTTCAATCTTCCGCCCCCTCCATCCCCAATCCCGCTAGCCGAGTTTGTATGTCAGCTGTGCAACGTAACATCCGACATCCGCCGCTCTCTCTCTCTCTGTCAAAGCGTTTAGCGTTCATTGTTTCAGTGTTTGTGTGTGTCGCGCACTTAGGGATTTGCATGCATAAACCGTATCTTCTCCACCTCCTCCTCCGGCTCTGTCACCGCTCTTGTTGTCAATGGAAAGCGATATTGACCCACACCAGGACGACAACTACCACCGTACCACCCATCCACCCATCCACACCCACGCACAACGCTTTGTCGGCAAATGTTTAAATAAATAGCGGACTCTTTCCATCTGAGCATGGGAACTGGAGTGGGTCGCCGGTGACAAGGCCGATGAATGGTCGCACAAAGCACCACGCGCCAGCGCCAGACTCCGGACCCGATTGCCGACACAAAGAAAACGGGCGCGCACTCAAGTGTAGACCGATTTGCATGAGGAGTCGAAGAAGTGCTGTGCCGCGCTGTAAGGACCTCCGAAACCTTGAAACTTCTCTAATTAATTGAAAACTCTTCCTTTCCCAACTGGGGAGTGCTGAAGAGGAACATTTCAAGCCACCCCCTGCTCTCCCGGTTGGAGCGACAACGCTCTATTACACATGCCCGCTGAACGGCTCCGCGGGGGCGACTGTCGTTCCTCTGCTCTTAAACACAAAACTGCATCGCAACAAAGTGGGGGGGGGTGCAAAACTTTAAATTTGCATACAAGACCACACGAGAGCTGTGCCACCATCTGCACGCTGCCATCGCATCCATGCAAGTAATGGGAGGCGAAAAAAGCGTAGGCCCGCGAAACCCAACCCCGGCCAAACAATCCAGCTGCTGCGTCAAAACTTTGTCCTTCCCTTCATGGGGGCGGGTGTGTGCATGGATGTGTGGAGTCCTCACATAAGTTCCACACATCCAAGGCAAGCAACCGCGACCGAGGACCCAGCTGAAGTCGGAGTTAGTTAGTTGTCGGGGCCACTTTGCGCAGCCACCTGTCGTGAGGGCGAATCCTGGGAATTGATGGGGTTATTTATTCAGGTGCTGCTAATAAAATGGGAAATTTGAAATTTATCGATAGATTCCACACACACACCGCTGAACTCCCGGGGGGACGGAAAAGTGCGGTTTCACTAGAGCCCGTCTGCCCGCAGTGAAATTGATTTCGATGGCATATTATGTCGGCATTGGGGGCTTTCCGGAGTGAGATGGGCGTCGATATTGAATTATGATACTTGTGGCTTGTCTGAAGTCAGATGGGAGCACTTAAGTGTAAACGGTGACGACGCGCACTTGTGCTGTGCCCGCCGCACACCTCACACAAATGCGAGATGACATTAAGAGGAACACATTAGGAACTGGGAAGTGAACTGAGCACTGGGTGCATGGGTCAAGGTTAATGGCGGATTAAGAACGTGTTCAGCACTGACCGAGGTTGGCGGAGTGGACGTGCTGCTGGTGCACTCAGTGGACACCTTCGCCGGAGAAGCTGAAGGGAGTGAATTGATTTCTGGAGTATGATTGAGACGTGGTTGGTTGGTGTAGTTGCAGCGGCCGAAATGAAAAGGAAATGAAAGCAGATTCCATTATACAAGCTCGGTATGATTGACAAACAGAGCTTCTTCTTCTTCTTCTTGTGGCGCTACAGTCCTGGGTGAACCTGGGCCTCGGTCAACAATCCTCTCCAGCTGGCAGGATCCTTAGCCAGCAGCCTCCAATTTCGCACTCCAAGTTGGTTGAAGTCCTTCTCCATTCGAGTGCGCCATCGGGTTCGTGGCTGTTGATTTCAGGTTTGAGAGCGTCCAGCTTACTATCCGCATCCATGTCGAATTAAAAGAAAATGTTGGTTGATATTGGGTTAGGTTTAGTTTAGCTTTATGGATTGACGAGACGGAGCCCGTCACTTTTAGGTCATTCTAGACCGTTTTTGGTACCCAATGAATTTCGCCTTTCTTGTACTCACTGCGACGTCTCTCGTCTCTTTTCATTGTCCAACCAGCCTGATGCGTTGATGAACCTGTCTCTGTTAGTCGTCTAGGTGGAGAAGTGCGCTCCTAAGGCTCTATTTTTTAATTGAAAAGAGTGTTGCACAATGACTGTGAGTGTCCTCTCTTTCTTCCTCGTAGTCACAGTCACTGCGGATGTAGTCATGAAGAAGTCCGATTTTGTTTTCGTGGTACTTCAGTTGGTCATGGCCAGTTAGCTCTCCGACTACCATCCTGAGTTGTTCTCTATACCATGTAGGCGATCAAGAGGGGCAACATCTCCATAAATCCCAAAATTGCAGGTGTAAGCTGCCGTGCCTAGGAATGAATGGCGATGCGTTATTTTATGTCTATGTCTTAGAACGGTGAACTCTAGATTCCTGGGGCACTCCGACAGGCATCTTCCAACCGACAGACATCTGGCCTTATCCCATCAAGAGCAATTAGAAAACACTTCAAAATTATTTAAGTAAGTGGCTTAACTGATTCGCAAATCACGGGCCCGATGAAGTAATTAATTTGCATAGGGCTCCGACTCTCCGACATTGACGCCGTCGCTGACTCGGCCGGAATTCCTCTTCACTGTATACTGAACTCAGTACAGCGTTACCTTCTCTTCGCCATACTTCTTCATCCGCTTTCAATAGCGTCCATGTCTCTGCGCCATAGATCATACTCGTGAGTCCAAAAAAATCGGGCGCCGCATGCCAAGAACCTTAAGCTCTTCGAGACAGCAAGTGAGCAGCTTGGCCTTTCTTTAGTTACAGAAATTGCTTTTATGTTCCCTTGACTTTCAATAAGAATGTTTATATCAGCATTGATACTATTATCGGCGCCTTTCTGTCTGTTAGCACCTGTTTACTTACTGCTGCTTGTCAGTCTGAGCTGCTTTTCATCGTCGACGCGAACGCTGCTTCTAATTTTCGCCAAGTTGCCTCGCTTTTGGGAGGTCTTATTCTTTAAGCCGGAGGTTAATCGAGCTCGCTTTTCACATAAAACTATTAGACTGGGATTTATGATGCATTGAATGTATTTAATGCTGGAGCTTTGGTGTCCATTCGCTAGGACTGCATTTACACCTTGGTATATCTCTAGACAGCTTCCTCGTAGGCAGGACCAAAGTTCCGACGTAGGGCTGATCTTTTGCTGATTATCCAACATAATGTTCGGTAAGGCAGAAATGGCACAATATCTTCGAAGAGCTTGATGATGCTTTGATTCGAGATTTGCAAGCCAACTTTTGCTTTATTGTGTGGAATAACTAATGTGTCCACATTGGGCTCGAAAAATGTAAGCATCGATATCTTCTTAACACCTTACATTAACAATCCGACGAGTCGTAGCAGTTACGTCGCCTGAGCTGGGTCCCCGTCGGTTATTCCGACAGTTAACCAATAGCAGCTACTTTAATAAAACTTCTCTAAAGCGGACGATATTGTTTGTCCGTTGTGTAGGAGTGTTCGTTTTAGGGGGGTACAAATGAACTGAATTTCATAGCCTTAAACTAGATAGACAAAGTCTTATTAGAAATGTGTTGTTGTCAGTTAAGCTTACTCTCCGCATAAATTTGATATCAGTATTCTCTGTTCGCAGTTCATTCGGCTGTCTCAGAAAATGGAGGCTTGTTTCTCCTGATTAGAGAGATATCACTTGAAGGCCGCATTGATATGCGCTGATGGATCTGTTGTTTTTTCAGCACAATTTATTGTCTTAGCTTGAGGGACCAACTGGCAAGAGCCGATATGGTCCATGAGATGTGATAAATGTGCACTGTAACATCTAAATGGATTGCCACTCGATTTATAACACTCATGGTCGTCTACCACGATGTCAACGTATGGATAATGAAAATAACGTTTACAGTCACTGCACTTTTTCTTTCTTTCACATTGCGATCAGTTTTTGGTAAGCTGCTAGAAAAATTCAATTTGTTTATACCACTTCACAAGAATAAACTGAACAGCGTTACACTCAAATAGTGTCGATAACTTACATAATCTCTTTCTAAAAGTCTAGCTTTTCTGGAAAGTAAGACGTTCTTGCGTTTGTCTATATGATATCTACTACTGAGTACGTGACTCCCTACATCCCAACTAAGTCACCGGCCATCAATTAGGATGAGCTACAGGAAATAATTTTGTCTAAAAAGCAAGTCACCGGACTAGTTCATCTTGTCAAATCAGAACTCAATTAATGCAACAGTTGCTAATAACCCTTTTGCAGTAAAACGAAGCCTGTAACAAGTTGAGCGCCACAATTGTAGTCGCTATGCATAAAAGATTCTCCCATTGATGTCTATTCACTTGCCGGGCTATAGGCACACTGAAATCTTTGTGAACTTCCTACATAGCAACGTAGAAACAAAGATCCTTATCCACTAATTGTTAGCTCGATGTAACATGTGGCACTACCGAGTGTGGTATTTTCGAATGTCAGTTGCAACAAGGCAATTTAGCCTTTTGTGCCCAAGAATAAGCAGTAATAAGTACTTTGCTCTTGATCGCCTGGTTAATGAACGTTCTTGTCTTTTGAATGCCAATCTTTGTGACTAGTTCCTCATAGTGACATTATGGCTTATTTGCTGCCGTTCTTCTGAGTTGGACTTCGACAACGAGTTTGTACTTGTTCTAAAGCTCGTCATTTGGTGTGAAGGCTCTTTTTTGAAATGCGCTCAATCAAATTCAATGAGGAACGTTCGCTAGGAAGATGCGTTCAAACTCCTGAATAATCCAAAAGTGCCGATTAAGAGTCTACTAATTGAAATCACCTTCAAGCTCCGGGATGGAGTTTTATCTCGCTCTCGCTATAACCCCAAACTAAAATTGGGAAACCTGCATCAGTTTGGCTGCTCAGTCTCCCCAACGTTTTCCAATCCAGACTCAACTTTAATGGATTTTCTGGCAGGAAAATTCAAGGATCAAAGTCTAATCCAATCCCTGCACAGAACCTCACGTTCCCCTCGACTGCGCCATCCAACTCCCAGCGCTCAATTTCCTCCTCCAATATCAACATTCTTTGAAGCATCTCAATAAATTCGTTGGGCCCCTTCCCCCACACACATTCGCCGCTTAAACAAATCATCACGCACGGGCTCCTTGTCGATGTGGGGGCGGCCTATGAAATGATGATTGAAAAATCTCCCCCTTAAGTCTGCGGCAGGCTACGACTTCAACCCCAGCAATTAAATCTCATTGAATTCCAGCTCATCATGATTTCATAAAACCAACAAAACGAGCGCAACTGCACAGCAGTTACGGGAATCCTTCTTGTCTATTCGATTACAAGCACCCTTGATACATGTCATTTGATTAAATCTCATAAGCCGACGTAAGCCCAGCGTAAGGCGGCTCTGGCCCAGGGATAATCAACTTAACTTCAACACACACACACACGAGCGCGCGCAGACATCCTCCACCGAAATTATTCCCAGTTTTGTCCCTTAATGCTGTTTGAAGTTGGCGTCCCGTTTAAATGGAGGACTCACGGAGGAGCTGGAGGACTTATGCAACCAGTTAACCACTACCACCATCAACAGCGCCATCAAATGCAATTTGTTCAAAAGGACTACTTTAACAGTGCGCACCATTAGGACGAGCGAGAGAGCGGATTCAAGGCGCAAGGAGCAGCCTTCGTACAATTGAGCATGCAAACATTCGTTGTAGCCGTCGTCGTTATCGTCGCCGTCGTCATTGTCGTTGTCGTTGTCCTTGTGCCATCCAAAAGGGAATACTTAAAAATCGAATAAATTTCATTTCAGTGCATTTTTGGTTGGCAGAAAAACGAGCACGAAGGGACGACGAGGTCGCGCCGCGCCGATATGCAATTTTGCTGAGAGAAAGGATTTCTGCATCCGCATCCGGGATATGCACAGAGAGAAGCTCGCCGGATGGCTCGGCCCTCGCGTCGGTCGTCTCTCATCGGTCTCCCTCGCTGGCAGTAGCTTCACGGCTTTTTAGCACATTTCACTTCAATTGAATTGGCGCAATGAAATTAAATTGTATTTTGCTTTACATCTCTTCCCGTTGGCCCGACGGACGGGAGTCCTTCCTTCGATTCCCCGCGCACAGTGAACCTTAAGCCGAAGGATACACAAGTGGACGCCGTGAAGGCATGTCGATTGGGACAATAATTGCTGCTTAGTAGTCCTAACGCCGGGCTAAGTGGTTGTGTTTAGCACAGCCCGTAATGTTGTTCAAGGAAGTATCCGCCCGCACGAGGAGCGACCGATATTGAACGGAGGAGATTCATAATTTATAACAATATGCCGGCGAGTGGCGGCGGTCATTTTGCGTTCCTTTGGCTTGCCCGTCCGTCGAGGAATTCATGAGCGAATTAGAGGGATGACCGCATCACAAGGGGGACGTGCGCGGGGTACGAACAGCGAAATTGCATTTCCCTGTCGTGCAGGATTTGTTGCATTCCAGCGCTTGAGGCGACCGGCAGCGAGAGAGTGAGTTTGCTTTTATATAATAAGCACATTAGTGGAGAGTAATTGAAAGGATTTCGGTTCGCATAAAGGACGAATGAAATACGTTGTCGCAGTTCTTGCCGGGGGTGGTTTATTCGAGTTCGGTTTGGTTGGCCGTTTGAGTTTTCTTATACCCTTGCCGGTCGACAGGACACTCGTGGTGGATGTAATGGTTTTTAATAGTGCTTCAAGGATTCGAATTCGACGATGAGACGGCGAAAGCGGTCGCTAATGAAAATCGCTGCCTGAGTGAGTTTAAATCCTCTTGCAGGTTCTCGAATCCTTAAGTGAGCACTGAGGTCGTTGATTGCCGGCCGGCTCCTTAAGGGTTCATTAAGCGGATGTTGTCGATTATTTCTGTTGGGATTTCTTTTCACTGCCTCGTCATTAGAGGTCAGTCATTTATTTGAGTGCTTGAAGCAGGAGAACGATGGAAGGATGGAAGGATGGAAGGATGGAAGGATGGAAGGATGGAAGGATGGAAGGATGGAAGGATGGAAGGATGGAAGGATGGAAGGATGGAAGGATGGAAGGATGGAAGGATGGAAGGATGGAAGGATGGAAGGATGGAAGGATGGAAGGATGGAAGGATGGAAGGATGGAAGGATGGAAGGATGGAAGGATGGAAGGATGGAAGGATGGAAGGATGGAAGGATGGAAGGATGGAAGGATGGAAGGATGGAAGGATGGAAGGATGGATTGGCAGACAACTTCATGTTTAATGCCCTCCAAGACATTGCCCCCTATTACGTAAGTGAACAGACACACTCACTTCATACATCGTGCCATTCAAACACTCGCATGTGTATTAAAGACTTCACGTTGGCTCCGTCACCAGAAAAAAACTGCATGCGGCCAACTCGACGCTTTTGTGTCACCACAGAACTGAAATACACTACAGGCAAGTGTGCACAAAATATGAGAACCTTTGTAAAATGAAATTTTTTAAGGACCAACTTTCACCATCGCGTAGAGCTTAATTTTAAAGGCACCGATATCCACTGTCAATGGATACGACAAAGCGCCGAACAGAGACAGCCTGATGGAGGTGAAGGAAAAAAAAATTGAAACATTATTCAAAAAACACAATTTAATAGCCCAGTACCAAGGCAGCAGGGCGGAAGTGGGCGTCCCCTTCTTGCCCACGCAACCACCCAGTAACTCTCATACTCCTTGTCGTTGAACTTCTTTGAAGCAAAATATTCGCTTTCATGTCAGATAATTTATTTCTTCATGGAAATATGCAGTTTTTCTCACCCACTCGGCCGCCTCCCACTCGCAAATACCGTGCATCGTTTCACGGGTGGTGCACGCGCCTCTTTCACTGTGAGTGCGAGTGGGTGTGCGTGGAAACAAATTCTTTTATTTACACATGAATAGTTGCGTTTCCTCTTTCGAGGACTGCATCATTGAATCTGCTCCGTTTTGCTGCCCCCGTTATTTCGGTTTGTTGTTGTTGCTGCTGCTGCTTGATATGTATTCTTGTAGCCTGTGCGATAGTATGTGCACGCTGGCGTGGCGTCAGTGTCGATACACGTATTAATAACCTAGCGAACGATGTCCTGAACACTGTGTACACGTCCGGAGTTGGAGGAGAAGGAGCAGCGAGGAGAAGTCAGTGCAATCACACAGTGCCCTAGAATTGGTGGCGCTTTAACACGTTGTTCCGATTTGGAAATTTCCCACACACAGCGCCCATCAAATAGGATACAGTCGAATGCAAGGTCCGTTGGATGCAATGATCTTCTAGAGAATTCTTTTCAATACGCGATGAGATGCGGAAATAATTTCAAAAAAAAAATTGGAGAATTCAGCGATTAGGGTGAAGACGGGCGAGGAACGGAATCCGCCTTCGAAACGGATGTAACGTTTGCGGGTGTCTACGTGTAGAAAAGTATTCGAAAGGGAATCCTTGCAAATATCCTGATTACATTCGTGAACTGTTTCCATTTGGTTCGAAAGGAGAGGAGATTTCCTTCCCATCGGTATACTTCACATGCTGAAGAAGATCCTTAGCTTTCCGGTTCTTAGGTTCAATAGTTAAGCGCTCTACGTTATTGCGCGCCACATATTGGATTGACAAATCTGCTGGGAAACTGACTACGCTTCTCTGGCGATTAGTACTTGCTAGGAAATCAGAAGGACTCCTTTGCCAGAGGCAGTGCGTCACGTATTTTGAAGGCGAAACGAAGCCAGAGGTTTCACTTGGAATAACTCGATGCTGTGCCCTTCCTCGTTATAGTTTGATCGAGAATGCTTTCAAACGCCAACCCACCACAGCACATAACTACCCTTGAATCATTTATTTGCAGAGACCGTTTTCTCCCTCTACCCACTATCCCTCCGCTGATCGTAGATAAAATCACAACCATCATCATCATTTCATCATTTCATCATTTCATCATTTCATCATTTCATCATTTCATCATTTCATCATTTCATCATTTCATCATTTCATCATTTCATCATTTCATCATTTCATCATTTCATCATTTCATCATTTCATCATTTCATCATTTCATCATTTCATCATTTCATCATTTCATCATTTCATCATTTCATCATTTCATCATTTCATTAAACCATCGATCCATCAATCCATCAATCCATCAATCCATCAATCCATCAATCCATCAATCCATCAATCCATCAATCCATCAATCCATCAATCCATCAATCCATCAATCCATCAATCCATCAATCCATCAATCCATCAATCCATCAATCCATCAATCCATCAATCTATCAATGAAGATCTCACACAAGACACGCGTTGCATCTCAATTAGAAGGTCCTTGAAAGGCTCCCAGAAAATTGTTGTCACATCCGCAAGGACTCTCATCATTTCACCATAAAAGCCGCCTCTCCCGTTGTTGTCAAGAAACCCTAATGAACTCTCGGAACTCACTCCCGCCGAGTCTGTTCCAAGACGAAGGACTCCTCCACCGTCTCGCGGCAAGCAAATAAAACTCCTTCCACAAAGTAAATCCTTATCAACCTAACCAAACAAGATAACCCCGGCGACGCCAAACAATCTAAACTTTCCTCAGAATCAAATTACCGCGCCCAGCGACGGTCGGAAGGGTTGCACGGCCTCTCCCGTTACCCTCGCACTCACACTCCAACTCCAACTCCATTTTTTTCTGCTGTTGTTTAAAGTTTCTTTCGCTTTCAAGTACCAAGAAGGATACACGGGTTCACTTCCCTCGCACACAGTGTTTGATTAAACCCCCCAGCTCCCGCTTCGAGCACTCATCCCACCGCACTTTTAACCTAGTGACCGTTTCCATCTCACCGCAGGAAAGGCCATCTAATCCAGTTACGGGGCACAGTCCTTTTTGTCTATTTATGATGAGACCACATGATCTTCCCGTCAAGACGCAACGAAAAAAAAAACTAGAAAACAAGCAAAAAAACCTTTCAAAGGACCTTCGCTTGAAGAAAATTGAAATATTAATAGAAGAAGATGGTGGCTGGTTGCTTGCGGCTTGTGGCGAGCAGCTCGAGGTCGGGGCCATGTGAAAATTGACGAAAGGGATGTAATGCTAATTTGATGAAGTAATTATCCCGAAATCACAAAATCCAGACGTGTTGGCCTTAAATAATGCCTCGGCGTTGGGTCGCTTCTCGATCGGTGTGTGTGCGTGTATCCTTTTTCACCCCTTGATGATAGTGGGGTCGAAAGTGAATTTGGCCAATGTCGATTAAGCCCTCAAATGTTGTTGCTAACCTCAATGTTTGAGACTTTCCTTTGGTTTTTCGCAGTTTTTTTTTTTTTTGCCTTCTTCTCGGGCGAGTGGCCATTTTTCTCCTCTTGCAGCGGGAAAACGAAATCAAGAGTTTTAATCAAAAATTTGACCCTTTTCTGCGGCGGAGAAGGGTCTAATTGGTGATATTACAAAATTAAGAACTGCACTCAATTATAACGGGTGGGAGGAATTAATTCACGCCATCCAGGCGCCTCTGGCCAAGGGTGCACACCGGGCGGAGTTCTTTGAAGGCATTCGCTTCGACTTCGTTTGGTTTCCTCCGAGGTTTTTTTTTTTGTGATGTCTCTCGATTGTTCGTCGCCCCTGATGGGGATTGTTGATGATCACATAAATTTTATGGCCAAACTTATCGTCGAAAGGGTGGGAGGTGGCAGGCATGGGTTTTTGGCCAGTCATTAATACCAGAAAAGATGCAAATCATATTGAAAACATGAATTTTCATGTTCAGCTCACATTCCCCGCAAATCAGCGGCAGTGGGGGGGTGTGCTCACACACTTCACGATTTCTGGGATAGTTTATGGGGTAGTTAAGTCAAAAGGGTAAACTTTGTAATTAACCGATAGACGTGACTCGATTGAGGATGTGTTTAAAAGCGTCGTCGCCTATGGTGGATTACCATTAAAATGGTTTAGGACAGCTTTGATGGGGATGAATGATGCTTAAGGCTAATTGAGGCTGAATCGAATTTTTATGACGACGAATGGGTCGCTGGGTGACCCTTGAATTTAGGATCACTTCGTTCGGTCGCATATGGTCGTTAATTTGAGTTATGACTCATGAAAGTGTGTGATTCGGTTGGATTCATTTTGGGTCACAAGCGGGACTTGCGACTCATAAATGGACTCGATGCGGTTCGTCTGAGGGCGGAAGAGGTTTGTTGAAGCAATTTTAGAAGCAAATATTTTCTCGTTGGCGAAATTATTTCCGGTGGCTCCAGATTTGGTTTGATTCAAGCTTTTGATGGCTGTACTGTCGGTGGGGGTAATGCCCATAAGCGCAGTTAAGTTCCATGTTCTCTGGGGTCGGAAGTCTTCACACAAACTCTCTCTTCTATGAGCGTCAAGATATCCTAAGACAGTTCGTAAACCTGAACTTAAGAGCATTCGAATCGCCTCTGGTGTTTACGTTTGAGTTACGCACGATCTTCTCAAGTATGATATGTCACATGACAGTGTGGCTTACTTACTTACTTAAGGTGGCGCTACAGTCCGGGGTAGACCTGGGCCTCAACCAACAAGCGTCTCCAGCCAGCTCGATCTTTAGCTAGCTGTCTCCAGTTTCGCACGCACAAGGTTGAGGTTCCTTTCCACTTGTGTGTGCCAAGTCGCGGTCTTCCTCTACTGCTCAGGGGTGGATTCGAAGACTTTTCGGGCCGGAGCATTGGTTTCCATCCGCTCTACATGACCTAGCCATCTCAATCGTTGGATCTTCACTTTTCTGGCTAAGTCGATGTCGCTGAACAGCCCGTATAATTTGTTGTTATATCTCCTCCTCCACTCACCATCTATGCAGACGGGACCGAAAATCACCCGAAGAATTTTCCTCTCGAAACAACCAAGAGCAGCTTCATCCGCTTTTCACAGAGTCCATGCCTCCGCGCCATATAGCAGGACTGGGACGATTAAGGACTTGTAAATCGTTACCTTGGTTGTTCTCTCGTACTCTGTTTACCAATTGCTTTCTTAGCCCAAAGAAGCACGGATTGGCAAGAGTTATTCTTCGTTTGATTTCAGCGCTGGTGTCATTGCCTAAATTGATAGCGGTTCCTAGGTAGACAAAGTTTTTGACTTCCTCAAAGTTATATTTGTCTGCCGTGACGTTCTGACCGAGACGTCGGTGTTGGTTTTCCTTTCTCGTTGACAGCATATATTTGGTCTTGCCCTCGTTTACCGCTAAGCCCATCTTCGCGGCCTCCATTGCAATACCCACAAAAGCGCCATTGACATCACGCTGCGTTCTTCCAATATCGTCGGCATATGCGAGAAGTTGGACGGACTTCTGAAAGTTTGTTCCTCTGGTGTTGGCGTTCGAGTTTTGAACAATTCTTTCAAGAACGATGTTGAAAAAGTCGCATTACAGCGCGTCGTCTTGTCTGAATCATTTTTTGACATCAAAGGTCTCGGTTAGGTCTTTTCCGACCTTGATGGAGCAGCATTCTCCATCGTCATCCTACACGGACGAGTTTGGTAGGGATGCCAAAACTAGACATGGCGCTGTATAGCTCTCTCTATCCATCACATCATATGCGGCCTTGAAATCGACAAATAGGTGGCGGTCTCGAACTGCATCTCTTGAGTCTTTTTCAGCATCTTCCGAAATGTGAATATTTGGTCGATGGTGGAGTTCCCCGACCTGAAACCACACTGATAAGGACCTATCAGGTTATTAAAAGTGAGGACGTTTTAAGCGATGTTGAGGAGATTAATCCTCCTCTATAGTTGGTGCAGTCAAAGGGGTCTCCTTTCTTGTGGACCGGACAAACGGCGCTATGAATTCACTCATCGGGTATGCTTTCCTCCGACCATATCTTACAGATGAGCTGGTGCATGCGCCCTACCAGACCATCCCCAACTGCTTTAAACAGTTCCAAGGACCGTCCGTACCTCGAGCACCTATGCACACTTCAGTCTCGATATGGCTATCTTGACTTCATCTAAGTCGGGGGGAAGGAATTCGTGTTCATCATCATCATCAATTCAGTGAAACAATCTGCCTGATAGCTGAATTTGTGTCGTCATCGCCGTTCAAGACTACAGTTTTTTCAGTGAACTCGACTTCGACTAATTAATCATCAATTCCGTGCAAACCTAGTTTTGTCTCAGCGGCAATATCAACAGGCAGTCACAAACTTCAAACTATACACAATCTTTTGGCACGGCTTAGAGCAAAGCGGTATCTTAGGACCGTTGATGTCATTGGTCTCCGGTTATGAGCGATGTAAATCTTTTTGGTATTTTTTTGACTGATCGTTACTCAGCAACAACAAAACAACTTACTGAGTTCAAACTACTTAGTTAAATTTCACTGTCATCGCTGACTAGGATTCGTTGGAAAATCTCATTTGTAGATGGCGCCAGAGAGAACTGTTTGTTTATTGGTATCACTCGATCATTTGATACTTGTAAGTGCTTACTTGTTGATGTTACTTGCCCAAATTTATAAAGTATCAAATCATTCATATGTCTTGTTTGGCTATCCAATCTATATGTATGTATTATGTTTTCTTTTGAAAATTGAATTTCACAAATTTTTGACATTAGAGTATTTTGACATCCAATGTAATCGTCGTAAGCACAGGTACCAACTTTCGGAAGAAGCGTTTTATTGAGAATCATTACTAAGCTGATTTCTGATCAGTAAAAAAAACATAATTAACATTAATACATCCTGGCTACGGTACTAAGAGAGAAAGAAGACACAACATGCGATTTAAGCGATGAAACCATCGAAATTGTGAAGACAAATTATGTCAAATGAGTGAATCCATGGCGATGACTGCGCCCAGTTTGATATCCTAAATACATTTATCTACCTACTTTGGTGCTATACACAGCCTATCAGTCAGCTCCGGATCGGAAATAAAACCGGCCACACATTTAGCGGCTGTACCTTGCAATTGCGCAGATCCTGAAGAAGACTTCTGATTAGTAAATTGACACGTGTCTCCTGTTTATCAATTGCAAGTTGTTCAGAACACGCTTCAACACCAGGTACTATTTAATGCTATCCAGGATATCATAATCCCTGGAGCACAACCTGCACAAACATCGTTGATGTCTTGTTGCTTGCTATATGACACGACAGATGTGAGGTCACGCAAAACGAGTTGGTCTTAAGGTAGGGAACCCTTTTCAAGGTACACCTCGAATCGACGTGCCTGAAATGGTTATCAAAACCAATATCCATTAGGCGACTGATTGATCGGCTGCGAAATGAGGCACCACACACTAATGGCTAACCCTAGCCGTGGACACTTCTGTCAAGTGCTGAGGACTTTAGCCGTTCCACAAAGCCTCAACCGCCTACCGTTCATCGAGATCGTTCAATTTAAACTGATCACCACCCCTAGCCGGCATTCGAATGTCCTCATTTTCATTTAACCGCCTCGATAGACAATAGAGTGTCCAGGCCCTTGCCAGTGCTCAGCAGGTGTCGAATTGCATTTCATTTAACTAAATGCGCACTTCTTGCCCCGAAAAGCCATTGGTCCTTGAACACTTCGCAGCATACCCTTTGTTTCGAGGCGTGTACGGCCCATGTGCGGATGCCAGCAGGAAGGTAAAATTCAAAAGGCACATCTAAGCGGCTTAAGGAATCTCCCATCGCCCCTCCACCAGCCACTTACGTGAGGTAAATCCCTAAAATCCGTGTGCCTCGTGTGCACTCACATCCCCGGGTAAGCTGCCCATCGCACCCAAAATGAAAAATAAATTGTAATCGCTTTCCGTTTATAGCGCCTCATTTGCGTGAGGCACCCTCCGCCTGGTCGAGGGGCTGGGCAGAGATGGTCTACCTCGGATTGTTGCTCCTCAGCCCCAGCCCGGGGGATAGGAAGTGTATTTTATTGATTTCCCTTCAATGGGGCCCCCCAATTGGGGACGACTCTATTCACCGACAATCGTTGCTTGTCTTAAAGCACCACACTGGCAATGTTTTCAAATCAACAGCCAGCCAGCCCTAGAAGCGGCACATGCCCCAGCCGCGGAAGGCAAGGACGACGACGACGCAGAGGAGTGTGTCAACCGAACCAACGGCTGGAAGAAACCCAAGACAGAAGCGGCATGGGAGGCTGACAAATCGGGTACACAGTTGGTAATGGCTCGGCGGGAGGACGCTGAGAGCGGGAACGAATAAAAAAAAATCTGGATTAAGGTGTGTTTCACATACAAGCCGACGTCACTTATCCACTTTGGCTCCCCTCCATATGTGAGTCTCACTCCTGTCACGAGGCATACCCAGAAGGGGTTCGAGAACGGATGCCCGGTAGGGGCGGCATTTGTATGCGAAACGAAAACCGTTGGCAATTTTTCACAGCAGAAAATAGGAGAAACAAAAGAGGGCCAACACACGACGGCGGCCGAAGAACGAAAAGAATCGGAGGAGCAGGCACAAGGAGGGCACAATAAAAAGGAATTCCAGGAAAAGAAATGGAGAAAGCAGAACATAATTTCTCCCGTGGGGGCAGTTGCGAAGAAGGCAAGCGAACGACAAAAAAAAACGGAAGAAGCATGAGCACGAGAGGCGAACAGGTTACCCACGCTATTTGCTCGGGTCTCCGTCCGCACACAGAGGGCCTAAACAATAATTATGCCAATAGTCTCCTGGAACTCCTGGAACGGGCAACGAAAAGGTTAAATTCTTGCCCGAGGTTTATTGCTTGTGCTTTCAGCTTTTAACATGGCCCTGAGGGAGGCCACCAATCCCCTGCCCGCCCTCCCCCAATGCACACGCACCTTGCCGTTGGTCTTTAAGGCGGAAGCAGCGGCCTTTATTGGCTTGATTTTGTATCTGATTTAAATTTTATTGCAGTCCTTTTGTGTTTAATACTGCTTACAGGGAGCGGTTATAAAATATTTAATGACCCACCGGGCGGTGGATGGAGGGGTGCAGGGTGGGAATAGGCGCCGCGCTAAATGAATGGGTGGTAGATTGCCAGGCAATTCACGAGGTGATTATCGCAATCATTGTGTGGTCGGTTTGTTTGTGAATTTCTTTTATGTCACTTTAATTACGATTAATCAATGAATGCGGTGCGGTTAATATCCATTCATATCTGATTGCCTTCGTTGCTGTGGGGCCTGTGCCTTAGCAAAGGATTGTGCCGAGGGGCGGGTGGCCCGATTGTTTGGCTAACCCGCCGGCCGGGAGGAGCGTGCTCTCTTCTTTGTTCGCGAATAATGATGTGCTCGGGGGTTCATTTTACCTCTTTAATCTCCGCTAACGGACTTAAATTAATTATAAGATGCACAATAATGAAAGCGTGTGGAACGTGGTAGGAGTGAGCACTGCGCCGCGCCGTGCTGTGTCGGATCGTAAGTGATATTTGATATGTGCTTGACAAATAATCACGGATGGAGGAGGACGAGGTGCTCGGGGTTGGTTCACTTAAAGGACTTTAATCAATGGGAAATGGTGAAACTCGCTCTCAGATTACTGGGTCTCAAGATTGGCATGAAAATGAGAACGTGCTCGATTTGTTATGGTGTCACAGTATAGCGTATTAAGTTTGAACTGCTGGAAGTGTTGCACAGGTGAGCATTGTCGTAGAACTCACAAGGGGCGATCCATTAAGAGTTGTTATTTTTTTTAATTTCAAATAAATCGTATGAAATGAATTTGGATTGTTATTATGGCCTTAAAAAAAATACCTGAGCTTGCGAATATTGACAGCTAAAAGCGGCCACTTTGTTGAAGCTACAAGTGACAAATATAAATTGGATGTCATACATTCTGTCTGTTTTACTAAATCACTAAAAGCGGACATAGGTTTCAGCAACATGGGCAATATGCTTGCTTCGTTCGGGCAGAGTTTACGAAGAGCCCATTTCTGGATGGATCGATACGTCAACAAACAAAGTTCTCAAACTTAGGAATGAAAGCAATACACATGAGATCCAAGAGCGTCCAATGCATCCCGAAGAATACAATGTTTTGTGGATTTTGGGCAGCGCTACGTACCACAGAGCTCACCCAAGCAAGGTATCATGGCAACCTTGATCTCTCCAGCTCCTGTGCAGTATGGTCAGTCACGTTGCATGCGTGGGTATCTTCGTATGTCGACACAATTTTCGGTAGTGTTACGATTAAAACTGATCAGTGATTTTGATCTCTTTATTCAGCGTCCGCCAAAGGCCCCTATTTCCAGACTGAACCGACGAGTTTTTACTCTTTCTATGGCTTCGACTTGCCCTTCTCTAGAGCTAAGCGTCTTGAGCATGCGCACGAGCACACAAGAAATTGCTAGAAATTCTCCCAGCTCAGATCCTTTCTTCGCTTACAGTGCTTGTTCATTTAATTCGATGTCAGTATGGCCGGGTGCCAAGCATAGGTTCACCGTATTATCCTCGAATATCTCACTGACGCTTTGTCTGACAAAGTCACAAGTTTCGAAGTCAAGATGTCCTATCCTATGGCTTTTATTGTCGTTTTTATAGCGTTAGTGCTTGTAGCGCGAATGCTGCTTAGCGTATTGCAGCCACTTAAGCTTGAAAGATCCTGCAGAGGATTCTTAGAAACTAACCACCAATGATGTTCATATTTTCATTGGTGGCTATTTGGAAAACTTAAATGCAGGCATGCAACAACATCGCGGAGAATGATAGATGTTAAGACCTAAGCCGCGAAATAAGAATACTGCCAGAATTAATTTTTCGCCAATCGATTTGACATTTGATTTTAAAATTTACTGCAAAATTAAAATACGCATAATAATATAATATGGGTGGAGCTACAGCCCGTAGGGGGCCAGGGCCTAGCTTCTCCAGCAACCACTCGTGTTGTGCGTGCTATTGTTCTCTCACGAGTGGAAGGGACCTACAGTTTTGTGCCGAATCTGAACGGATTTGTTTGAGAAGCTTTCTATAGACAGGAAATAATCTTTGAGCATTGTCAGTGACTCAAAAGAGGTGGGGTCGTGAAATTTGTTTTTGTCCCACAGAGCAGGAATCGAACCTACGACGTCGAGGTTGGGTCGACGCACATACCCACAATGCCACGGCCCACCACTTAGCGACTATGCACGTCCAAAAAAACGCAGCTATTACATTGTTCTTTCTTTCACTCTCATTAGGTTCGTTAACTTCTACTCCTTTATGTTAGTTAGATGATTTGAGTCGCTCTCTACGTATGTTTATTAGAGCCGGCCTTGAATTGAACAAAATTTAAGAAATTCGATTTCATCCACTCACTCGTTGTGTCCGAGCGCGATACACAACATGAACAGCTTTTTAAATTCACCTTCCTTGCCTGACAACATTTACCTGATTACAATTACTATATGTTGTTGACCCACAGCGGTGCCCTTTAGATGTAAAAAGTGTAGTTAGGTATCTTGGCATTTTGTTGGACCAATATCTGTATTTTGACAAGCTTATAGATATTGCTCTGACCAAAGCTAAAAAGCCCTTTGCTGTGGCAAGGAAGTTGTTTTACAACAGCCAGGGTGAAGGTAATCTGCTGCTTGCCCCTCATCCGGCCAATTATGACATACGGTTGTACACTGTGGTTCAATGTGAGTTGGAAATGATGAGATTGTTCTTCGGACCTGTCTCCGTTTGTATCATACACCCGAGTCTGAGTACAAGAAGTACTATCCCAACAAGGTCCTATACAACGAGGCAAACCTGAGCAGGATAGATCAGTTTATTATTAAGCTGAGCAGAAGGCATACTGCACGAGATATGACTTCATCCAGCAGTCTAATCTTTGGGGCTTACTACCACAACGTTATGTTTCATGACAGAGTACGTCTTACAGGCTTTATTCCTCACGAGGCACTCGATACAATACAGGAACCACACGGATGTCTTGTAATCGTCCATGTCGTACGCCGAACAGTGGACAGGCTACATCAATATGAACAGGAAGTCGCTCCCAGTCACAAGGATCTCCTAAGGTTCAGTAGAGCGATCTGCGCTCGAGACAGGAGACGCCGCCGCTGGCTTCTCTAAATATGACACGATAGTTGACCATGGTGGCCAACCTACAACTTACCTAGGTTGAAGGTAGTCGTAAGGAAAAATATAAAAAAAGAAAAAAAGGTGCAACGCGGCGTATAAATTGTATATATTAGGCATATACATGACAACTACGCCCTGGTGCACACGATCATACTGTTATAGACAGTTGTGCCAGTTTTCTTGTCCAAACATAAACAATGTGCTCACTAAACAAAAAAAGAAAATATAGCATAAGCCGATAAGCACAGTTCGAATTATGAAAAGAACAGCTTAGAGTACCCGTACAGGGTCAGAAGGTTAGATGTAAGATCATTTGTTAAGTTAGTTTAAAGCAGTTTTGTCCAGCATATAAGTAAATGGATTAAAAATAAAACAAAAACGAAGACAAAAAACCGACAAGAATTACTATCTGTGCTGTCTGTTGCGAACCATTTTTGATATCAAATACCCGTGGGGAAATTACGTTGCCACTTTTCACAACGAACTTCCTAGCTGTTATCTTAATCTTAATCTTAACCATATATGAAGCAGAAAGTTTGTGTGCCTGACCGGCAAAGGCTCCGAAACTACACGTCGCAGAGCTCTGAAATTTTCAACAAAAATCATTCTAAAATTTAGATGTTGAATGTGAGAATTTTTAAGTTGGTACGGCGTACGGTTCGGCAGTTACGATCACTTTTTAAACGGGAGTAAAAAATAAGGGTGGTTGCATCAATCCGGTAGGAAACCATTTCAAGTTGCGTAGTCATGGATATCAACCATCCCCCAGCGTGTTGTTATATGGAAGTTACAACACGATACGATACACATACATTTTTCACATTTTGCCTTGGTCCAACCATTCATTTTTTTTTTTCTACGTCTCAATCGAACATATATGAACGACTGGCTGAGCCACCCAACGAAAAGGAAACAATACACATTTTCGAACTTTTCTTATTCTGTCATACCTAAACTATCTATGCATGTTCATATACACTGCTATACACAAATTATTCAATTTTGCTGAAATTGTGAACTTCTGAACGTATTCGCCAATTTAGATAAAATTTCAGAGCTAGACTAATTACATAATGTGTTCCAAGTTCATGAAGTTTGACTTCAATTTGCACAACAAGATGGGATTTCCAAGAACTTTTTTTTTAATCGCTTTAATCCCTCCACGTTGTGTGTAAAAGAAAAAACCGTAATTTTCGTAAAGTACCGGTTGAAGAAACAAACCCGGGTAAGGCCGGGTACGAAATCTAGTCATGTCATAAATCATTTATAGCAATGGTTTACTTATGACTTCTCCAACTCTATCAGACAACCACCCGTGCATTTTTTCTTGTGGTTGTGCCACTGAATGTTGGGCACCAATTTGGACGCGACATGTGTGGTCACACGTCTCTCCCATAATCTGATCTTGTTTCAGAATTGATTGAAGATTTCTCTTTTGTTTGGCGCTACAAACCGGGATGGACCTGGGCCTCAACAAACAAGCCACTCTAGCTGGCACGATCCTTAGCCAGCTGCCTACAATTTCCCACGCCAAGTTGGTTGAGGTCCTTCTCCACGTGAGTGCGCAATCGACTACGTGGTCGTCTCCTGTTGCCTTGTAAGGGCCTCACTGCTTCGGAGTCGAAGATTTGGTTGCGCACACCAAATTGTTTGAACTCCTTCTCCATGTATGTGCGCAATCTCGTTCGAGGGCGTCCTCTGTTACGTTTTACCAATATCTCGTAATCTCAGACTCCTCGGGCCAGATCTGTTGTGTCCATCTGATCGAATATTTGCCGGGATTAATCCACCTTTACCCTTTGTAGGGATAGGTTGCCACACAACTGTTTCCTAGTGCGAGGACTATCAACTGTTCACGACCCAGCGCATTTTTAGACTTTGCTGTTTAAGTCAGTCTTCTTGAATGAGATGGAGAATTACAATATTCAGTGTTTCATCGATTCCTACTGAGTTTTTCTTCTTCAACAAACTAGATATGCCCTGGAGATCGTCCTGGGAAATCAGGATTTCCATCATTTTCCATGTTAACGTCACTGAACATGGTTAAACCTGCATTCTCAGATCGTCGTCTCGTTACGAAGACAACAGCGGTTCACTGGGGCTTCCTTTTCAAAACCGCGTTTTGCTCTACTCTCTTGGAGATCATCAACCATGAATAAATAGTTATGTAGTTAGCACTGGCCCACCTGGATCGATGCTAACTGATATCAGAATGTAGTCATTATCTCTTTCCTCCCAAATATTTCATTTACTCGCAGGAACATACCCTGGTTGTTAGATCGTATAGCCCGAATCTGATTGCCCAAGTGTAAGCTTATAGCCAAGCTACAGTTTGAACGTAAGTAGTTATTAGCTGTTAGAGAGCTTGCTCTGACTTCCGCGGCTTGTTGATCTGTCTGTCTGTTCGCCCAAGAGTGTGGGTCTTGACAGCAACCTCTTTTGAACAAGTGAAGTGCATCGGTGGTAGCATTTTAATAAACATCGCTGTCATCGATCTGTTTTACTTTCGGAATAATCTAGTCTTGTCCATATCAGGTTCAATTACGTCGTCCATTGGCGTGAGGCACTTAACAACCCCCTCGTTCGTCCACATTCTGTGTGTTTTAGTACTAAACGCACGCCTTAAAGATGGCAGCGATTTTTTCAGAAGAACGAACAGAAATCCGGCGGTCAGTATGGTTCGGTGAGCAGGAGAGCCGTAAAACAGCATCTCCGAATCAAGCGCCATTCACAAACATTCCACATTTATGTACCTTCTCCCGGTCAAGGTCTCCGCTCTGTTCACCGAATCATTCTGCCGGGTGAGCCCTTGGAGTTTCAAAAACTAATTGCAGTCCAGAATGCTACTGCAAACCCTCCCGAGTGGCATTCTTCATCGTTCGGTCGATTTAACGCTCAAGTTCAACGCACACCGTGCCACGTTCTGCCCCCGAAACAGAACATCGTTCGGCATCGCGGTGCAGGCCCATACGCCAGACGGAGTGCGCTCGCATGTGAAGAACCCCTCTTCGCCGAGCACCCTTCGGCTCTCATCAACTGGCTAAGCGAATTACGGTCCCTCAAATGCCACAAACTCCGGGAATAAGGTCAGTTGCAGTCATGGCCCTTCCACAAAGCCCTTCAAAATGGCCCTCCAACAGCCAATTTGGATGCGCACACAGACACACATTCATCCGTCCATGCAAAGTGCCAGCCCCAACCATCGGCTCGTGCCTCACAAGCCTTGCACCCCCTCCCCCACCTCCTGCAGTCACTCATCGGCCTGTTCACGTTTCGCTTACAACGTCATATGTGTTAAGGGTGCCATTAGACGGGGCTCTCGAATCTTGTTCGGCTATTCGCTGCCCTAAACACTTCCTAATTCACGACTCAAAATAGCAAAGGTCAACCGTTTTAGCGTCCGTTTCGCTTTATTGCCTCGTAAACAAGAGCCGTTCAGCTGCAGAGCCGGCCCGCCCCCTGCCCCAGTCGCTGGTGCTTCGCGCGGAATGCAAACCGATTTCCCTTGTTCCAGCGAACACTAGCACGCCGTCACTCTGCCTCGCACCCTGCGCTATCAGCGTTGGCCCATATAAAACTTCTAATATCGGCCCTTGCCGATACGCGTCTCCCATAACCAATTCACCAATACGCCCCTCGCGCCCCTTTTCCCGCGATGACGATATTTATGGAGATTTTAATATGTTCCCTCCTCTAAGAAGGTGTTTCGTATTCATCGCGGAGCGCAGCCAGTGATCGTTAAGGCGGCCACCCCTCCGATTGGGGATGAGATGCCCCGGCGGATGTTTATTATCGCAAGCCCCGATGGTGTATCGGCTGCGTGATGTTGATTTTCCAATCAGCCGTGCGTCGTCGTCGTTTTTATTGTTTCGATCGCCTCATGACTTTTCACCCGGCGAGTTATGAATCCCCAGGGCAGCGGCACCCCCCGCGAATAAATCTGATAAGCAACGGCGGACGGCACTTGTATTCACTTGCACTCGGCACATAGGACAGATGGATGATGATTTTCTTTTTTCTGATATCTTGCCCGGGGATGGTTCATCAGCGGGTGCTGCCATTTCGTCAGCAATCCATTTTAAAGCGGCCAATATTTCCGCTTTTTTTGCATTTTGATTTTATCGATTTCCTAAGTGACAAATCGATTATACAGGGGTCGACGCTACTCGGAAGGGAAGCTGGGACTGGAAGCTGGTGAAAAATTGAAAAGGACCGCCAGACTTTATGGCGACTTTCCGGGGGGAATTTGACGTGATTGCGCTGAAATGTGAAGGGTGATAGATGGGATTTTCGGATTCACTGAAAAGATTTGCCAGATCTTATGCTCTAGCTGCTGGTGGCATTTGCATTTGCTAATGAAAATCCCAGAACGCTATTTAGCTGACAGATTGTAATTTGTCCCCACCTGTACTCAAGAGCGTTGGTTTCACCATGGGACATATTCACTTCCGCACCCGTACAGTTGCAAGATTACTTGAAGATCTCGACGTGCCCAAATCCGCTGGCCCGGATGGTATTCACCCAATACTTCTGAAGAGGTGTTCGTCTTCGCTGGCAAAACCACTGGGTAAGCTTTTTCATCTATGATACTCTTCAGGGCTCTTTAAGAGTAGATGGAAAACAGCGTTTGTCCAACCCGTCAGTAAAAATGGCGTCTTCGTCTTCGTCACCCACGACCTTCGTACCTTACGACCCTTCTTTCTACGGTCATGGAAACGCTGATAAATCGTGAGCTTATGAAATATCTTGAATCGCGGAAGCTTGTTAATGACCGACAGACCATCCTTGGTATGTGCACTCAAACAACACACAACACAAGACATATGCAAGACATATTATTTGACTTTAATCGATCAGGCGTATATTCGCCCTAAGCTTGAGTACAACGCTCATGTCTGGTCTGGTGCCCCAAGACGACCCTGCTAGATAGAAGCGAGCGATAAAACTTGGGATATAAAAATATTGCGAGCTCATTAGTCTCGCTCAAACACCGACGATCCGTGTCTTCTTTATGTTTTATCGCTATCTTAACAAACGTTGCTCAAGTGAGCTAGCCATCTGCATTCCTCCTCTCCTTGAATGCACCCGCAATACATGTCTCACCAGGAATGCACATCAGTTTACCCTTAAGCCTGCTTTTGGACGCATAGTGAAATTTACTTACTTACTTATCAGGCAGACGAACCATGAAGGGCCTGAGCCTGAGCTTCCATCGGTGACGGTCGTGGGCACGTTGCTTCCCGTCATCAAGGCCAAGCTGTCTTACATCCGCTATGACTTGGTCTTTTACCAGAGGTTCGGTCTTCCTCTCCTTCTCGAACCAGGAGGCTCGGATTCGAAGACCATCTTTGCTGGAGCGTTGTTGTCCATTCGCTCGATGTTGACGAGCCAGTGTAGTGGACGGATTCCTTGTACAGCTCGTAGTGTTCGCGGTTGTGTTCTCCTCCATTCGCCTTTCTCGCAGACGGGACCGTAAGTTCGACGTAGAATTTTTCTTTCGAAGGCACCATGAATCAGCTCTGCAGCCTTACTTAATGTCCAGCTTTCGGCTCCATAAAGTAGGACTGGCAGAGTAAGGGTTTTTAGAGCATGACTTTGGTCCTTCGAGTCAGGAGTTTCGAGCCCAGTTGTTTTGACAGACCGAAGTAGCATTGGTTGCCAAGGGCAATAGACTCAAGAGATGCAGACCGAAACCCACCACATATTTGTCGATTTCAAGGCCGCATATCACAGCGTGCATAGAGACGAGCTATACAGCGCCATGTCTGGTTTTGACATTCCTGCCAAACTCGTCAGGTTGTGCAGGATGATGATCTGGAACTCTCGGACAAAATAAAGTAAATGCTGTCATCACGAAGGGACGCACAACATCGAGAGCGTTCTAATGGGCAGCAGAAACTTTGAGGTAGTCAAGTACTTCGTCTACCTAGGCTCCGGAGTAAATAGGGACAATAACACCAGTACCGAGATCAAGCGCAGAAGACTCTTGCCAATCGCTGTTTCTTTGAGCTTAAGAGACAATTGAGTAACAGAACCCTCTCTCGAAACACGAAGTTGACTCTGATCATCCCTGGCCTGCTCTATGGCGCAGAGACATGGACGCTATTGAAAGCGGATGAAGTGTGTGTGAAGTGTGCGATCTTTGGTCCTGTTTGCGTAAATGGCGTCTGGAGGAGAAGATTCAACCACGAACTGTAGGGCTGTACAGCACCTAGACAAGCGTCTGCGAATCCAACGCTTAAGATGGCCAAGTCATGTAGAGCGGATGGACACCACAGCTCCGGCCCGAAGAGTGTTCGTTACCGAGCCATTGGGACAGAGGGCATCCTCGCACGAGATGGCGCACACAAGTGGAAAATGACCTCAACCAACTTGGTGTGTGCATCTGGAGTAAGCTGGCGAAAGATCATGCTAACTGGACAGCCATTTGGGTGAGGCCCAGGGCCACCGCTGGCTATAGCACCAATCAAAGAAGGAAGAAGTATAACTAGCAAAGGCGATATTAAAAAAATTGTATAGAATGCTCTTTGATTGCCTGATACACGAGTGTGGTGGCACCGTAAATCATAAAAGTTATTAAATTCGGGGATTCAATGTGGAAACTCTAGTGTTGTCACTATGCTGCAGTTACTGCGATTAATTGCGATAAAGCGGTTCCACAATCCAGGAACACACGCGCATATCGTGTCGCCGCTGTTGACCCTTTTGTTGATCTGAGGTACTTTTCTTGCTGCGGGTCGGTTTCCTATCGCACAAAGACGCATGTTGCATACCTTGCTTCACCTCACATCGGGTGACGCCACCCAGAAGGTGCAACGGGAAGTCTCTGCGAATTAACATCCCTTACTGGAACCATGGAACCAAATCATCGCTTTCTGTTTTTTGCTTGCCGCCGCATGCTTCGACCCCGGGCAACCATTGCATGAAGTACGAGTCAGGTGAGTGCTGGGTCGACGGGTATGTGAATAGGTAAAATATACCGATTGTTCGTCAGCTATTATCGCGTGTGGTTTTTAGAATTAACGTTGCTCAGCTTTCTGAATAATATTTAAAGGACAACAATGCCTAGGTATTTTCTGTCATGTTGGCGCTTCATCTGAATAAATCACCCGAAAGCCCTGAGTCTGCCCTCACCTGAATGGAAGTCTCTTGATTTTGCATAAAAATTAAAAAATAATAAAAAATTTGTATTGCGTGCATTCAGTCAATAACAACGACTGCAGATTTCTTACTTCGCCGCTGCCACCAGAGAATTCGATAAATGTTAAAGTTTCTCAAACTCAAAAGTAAGTCTTCGTCCCGCTTAGAGGCGACACCATTTACACCATCAATCAAGGTTAACGGTGCAGAAATCTCAAAGCGTTGTTAAAAAATAAACTTTTCCCCACTTGTCAGACAAGCTCTCCTCCGGCGTCGTCCACTGACGTCTGCCACACTATGACAGACTCCACACTGCTTTAGTGGTGACCTTTCGCGCAGAAAGTCTGAAGGTTACGCCTTCAAGGATCATCTGTAAAGCCGCCGATAACAGCTCTCTAGTCATAATTTCCATTCTGTTGTACCGAGCAATTCAATTTTTGTATCTTCGCGAGAGAAGGAAAAAAAAACAACGAAAGCAAACGAGACAATCCACCCCCAGGCATTCAATCTTCTTCAAAAACTTTGACATGTGACTGTGAGGTGTTCAGCCAAAAAACGGGGCGGCAACTCGTCAAGTGAACCCACCTATTAACGCTCTTCATCCTCCGGTCTGTCCTGCAAGCGCGTCCTAATGGCGCTCAACGAAGTGAGGACAAGTGCCACAAGTTCCACCAGCCGAGAAGATGCAATTACAAAAATTAATTTCCCATTCCCGCCGCACAACTTGGATCCACATCTGCGGCCTGTCACGGCCGCATAATGACGGGGGAGCGGCCGCTTGTTGCGGTAATTCAGAAAACAAAACCGACCTATGCCAGGACACAATTTGAGGGAAGTGGGGCGGCGGCTGCCACGCGGCGAAAAAGTCCGCACCGTTAAATACCGTTTTCAATTTAAGGGTGCGCCAGCAGTGTCGCCACCGCCACCGCTGTCGCTGTCGTCATTCTGCCTTTACGGTAATGATGCGTGTATGACAGGACATTTAATAAAAATCAAACAGTCCTTCGTGTGTGCATATACCGCACAAGTGCCGAGCAGAGGACCTTATCATGAGTACCACCACGCGTTCTCCCAAAAGGAGACGACTTCGTGACCTCCATGACAATGTGTCCCGGGCGTCGCGTACCACCGACAAGACAATGAAACTGCTCGACGGGGGCGAACTGACGTAAAACAAAACGAACGAGATCCCCTATCGCCGCTGCTCCTGCTGGGTGCCTCGGTCCGCTGTGGACCCTGTGCTCTCGTCTGACAGTGTGTCACCGTGACAACGCTCTCGGCCATGTAACTGCGTGTCGTATGTAATTTCAGGCGAGCGAACACACACCACACACGACCGGGGTAGATATGTTAGCTCTAATTTCTTGCGTGTCACAACTTAATAAAAAAGGACTTACCACATGTAAACACATCCGAGTGTCCTTTTCATTTACGAAATTACCCAAAGACCACCTGAAGTGTGGGCAATGATGTCGTTTAGTAAACATCTCCAAATGGCAGCCATCCTTCGGGCGGGCTACGTGTGTACGAGTGTTTGTCCGTCTGTCTCATTTATAATAACGCCACAATTCGGTGGGGGCGGCGCTGCTCGTCGGACGCACCATTCTCTGGCTGATCTCTGGGATATCAGGTTTCACATTGAATTTGCATGATGACGATGCCCATTCGTGGTGGATGCTGGGGCTTACCGCACCACCGCCCATCACCCCGTTGACCCACCAATGGATGGAGGAGCGTAATGAAAGGAACTTTCTGGGTCTGTCCAGGGTGTACGAGTATAAAGGGCATTTTTTTGCGTTTGCTTGCCAGTTCTCTGTGTTGACTCAAATAATTAATGATATCTGCAAGGACGATATGAGTAGTTCATGTCATTTCTCAGTAAGAAATCCATTTGCGGAAAAGGATATGATTAATGGTATTCGTATGAATGGTGAGTTTTCGGGGACCTCGACTGGACTGCGAGCCGCCAGACGCGTGGGCGGCGGAGGGAGCGAGTGAGATGACTGGTGAACAGGTAATTAGGCCCTCGGGCAATGTGGGAAGTTAGTTGGAAAGTTTATGAAAGGGTGCGGTTGGAAAGTTGCTAATTAGAAGCTCGTCCGTAATCGGCATGACTTAATTTCCAGCGAGGGCATTGTTTATCCTTGTGCTTCAGGAGGGAGGGGTGAGGCGACTTATGATTGCAGGCCATGGGTAATTAGTTGAAGGATATGTAGGGCGAGATGGAGAATATCATTCGAATCATTCATTGTTGGCGGTGTCATCGAATGTCACTGGATGTCATTAAAATAATTCGAAAGATGGCGGAACAAGCTTTTGTGTACAATTGAATGGGAAACTTGATTTTAGTATTTTTATGATTTTGCTCATTCAGAAGGAAGGAAGGGACTCATGTCAAGTTTCTGAAGAAAATTAGAATAATTATGGGGATGCAAGGTTTCCCATTTCAAACAAACATCGGAAGCTGAATTGGTGTCATTTCATTCATCTGGGATGACTGAGTCTGGAATAATGACGTGGAATGGACTGTACTGCCATTCGGGCCACTTGGATTTGATCTATTGACCAAATGTTTGACAACCCACCAAAGTTCAGCGGGAAGGGACCCTCTAAGATCAAAGAACTTGGTTGGCCACCCAGCAGTCAGGTTTTGTTGAGGAATAAAAATGATCTCTTTTCTTAGCCGACTTAAATACTATCCTTCTTGAGTAATGGAACGAGCAGTCATCTTTGGATCGCGAAAGGGTACGGTCATTGTTTATATCTTGGTAGAACTTCGGCTTTAATAGGTTGAACATATTGAAGCTTGATCCGCACATAAACCAGAGGAGGGAAGATATAAAAGTAAAGAAAATGAAAAACGCCTCGTAAGAAACGACACGTTTATCATCGGAACTGGACAGCACCAGATTAAATGTAGCAGCATCTCTCTCCCTTATTTGTCCATGTGGATTCTGCAAAAGTCGTTTAAGATTATACCTATCCTCTTGATGCAGTTTTCCGCATAATGTGTCCTGCAATGACACCAACCACATGACTCATATTTAGTCTGTTGGAAAAAATCAAGTGCTTAAGCCCACCGGCATCCAGTCTTATCAAGATCCTGAAAATTGGTCATGCAATTCACACCATCCATCAGGTGTAGGTTTTTTAGTTCACTATCCTTTTTTTCTTTTTTTTGTATTTATTTTTCTAACTATTCTTAAATTCTAGACAAAAAAAACTTAAGACTAGCTTAACTATCTTAACCATCGTTCTTACATCTAACCTACTGATCCTATACGGTTACTCTAAGTTAATACTATCATAATTTTACAGTGCCTTTCAGCGTAAACACATTCTTTTACGATCAAGAAAAGTATAATGAAAAACGTGGCTTTGTGAATCATCTTAAGCTACCTTAACCTAGCATTAAAAACTTAGGATACTACCTTAACTATGTCCGTGCTGTACGGACGCGTGCACCAGGGCTTATATGTTATGTACATGCCAAATTTATACGCCGCAGTGCACCTTTTTTTTGATTTTTTGTATTCATTTTTTTTTGTCTTATTGACTAGCTTAAAACTATGTTAGTTGACCACTATGATCAACTACCGGGTCATTTTGAAAAGCTTGCGGCAGCGGGGTCTGGTTTTGTTGTAACCACCAGTAAAATTGTCGTTCTTTGGCAGCCTCTCTCCGGTCTCGAGCAGGGATCGCTTTACGGAACCGATTCTCGTGACTGCGAGCAACATCCCGTTCATATTGTAGTCGCCTGTCCACTGTTCGGCGTGCAATGTGCCTTCTGATCAGCTCAATAATAAAATTATCTATCCTGTACCGGTTTGTCTCGTTGTACAGAACCTCGTTGCGATAGTACTTCTTGTACTCAGACTCGGGTGTACGATACAACTGGAGACAAGTCCGGAGACATTGTCTCTCGAACAACCTCATCTTATCCATCTGGGAAGGACTCACGTTGAACCACAATGGACAACCGTACGCCATAATTGGCCGGATGAGGGCCATGTAGCAGATTACCTTTACCCCGGTATCAAGTTGGCTGCTGTAAAACAACCTCCTTGCCACAGCAAAGGCCTTTTTAGCTTTGGTCAGAGCAATATCTATATGTTTGTCAAAATACTATCCTTCGTGGCAGCCTGTGACGTTGAGGGTATATACCTCAATCTCGACATTGCAGGTTCGATCCCTGGTCTGTACGACAAGCAAAATAAAATGTGCAAGGCTCTACTTCACTCGAGTCACTGACAATGCGCAAAGAGTATGAGCACTTTTACACGAACTAATTTCGACAGCAAGCTTTTCCATCTTTTAGGCAAGAGAGGTGAGACATAGGAAAAGCTTCACCTCCCTTGCCAACAAGATGGAAAAGCTTGCTGTCGAAATTAGTTCGTGTAAAAGTGCTGTTTTCCTTGTCTGGTTTGGAAATAGGTATGAAACTGTTGGTCCCTTTCCACTCGTGAGAGAGCAAAAGCACATACAACACGAGTACTCGGCCCTGGCCCTCTACGGTCGCTACAGCGGGATTATTATTATCCTTCGTTGAAACAGCTTGTTACTGACGAAGATCATAGAAAGATCATGGCTAGTTTATTCGTTACTCAGATGTCTGAAATGTCTTCTTAGCCAGAAGCCCAGAACAGGGGAATACTGAGCTGCTCAGCCATGTCTCCTAGAGACGAACAACTGTCATTTGCTTGGAGTTCAAAAGGGCTGAGTATGATGGCTTGATGGGGACACGCAAACATCGCGAGTGGATATTGCATTTCACCAACCGCGAGACAGTCTTGACAGTGCTGAGCTAATTGCCATTATATCAGCTTAAACCACTCTACAGTCCTCTAGCCGTTTAGTCAGATTGATGCGTTCGTTCACTCAAAAGTATTCCCGGTTGGTATCACACAATTACCATTTGAAACCATTCAATCCCTTAGCCAATACGTTTGCGGAATCGGAGAGATAAGAGCATTGTCCTTACACTCGTTCGCGTCGTAAAGCTATAGGAAAGTTTTTAAAAAAAAAACACATTAAATTCAGAAAAATGCATGAAATCTTTATTTGAATCGATAGTACGGTCCCTATAATTTAATTTTTGAAGATTATTTCATGCAAATGTTCACCTTGAAGGCGCCTCAAATGGTCCATCCGTCCTCACGAATAATTGCTTCAATGTTGTCTTCCAATGCGTCAATTGAAGCGGGCTGGTCTGTATAGACATGAGCTTTAACAACATGCGCCCCACAAAAAATAGTCTAAAGGCGTTAAATCGCACGATCTAGGCGGCCAATTCACCGGTCCCGAACGTGAAATAAAATGTTCACCGAACTCGCCTCTTAAGAAGTCTATTGTTGCGCGTGCTGTGTGCCATGTGGCATAGTCTTGTTGAAACCACATGTCATACAAGTCAAGCTCTTGCATTTTGGGCAAACAAAAGTTTGCCATCTCACAGTAGCGCTCACCATTCATAGTTACGTTACGACTCGCATCATCTTTGCAGAAGTACGGTCCAATGATGCCACCAGCCCATAAACCGCACCAAACTGTGACGTGTTCTGGATAAATTGGTAGCTCTTGCAATGCTTCTGGCTGATATTCACTCCAAAGTCGACAATTCTGCTTATTATATATATATACTGACCATAAAATGGAAGAAGTGAGCGATGAACTTTCTAAACAGAGCACGCATTTTGATAATAAAATTCAATAATTTGCAAGCGTTGTTCGTTTGACGATTCAAAAAACCTGAAACCATTAATAATAATACGGGTGGCGCTACAGCATGTAGGGAGCCAGGGCCTAGCTTCTCAGCAACCACTCGTGTTGTGCGTGCTATTGTTCTCTTACGAATGGAAGGGACCTACAGTTCAATGCCGAATCTGAACGGCTTTGTTTGAGAAAGCTTTCTCCAGACAGAAAATACTCTATGAGCATTGTCAGTAACTCGAAAGAAGTGGGGTCGTGAAAATTGTTTTCGTTGCACAGAGCAGGAATCGAACCTACGACGTCGAGGTTGGGGTCGACGAACATACCCACAACGCCACGGGCCACCACCCTGAAGCCATTACAAGTCGCAAATACAATTCTTTGCAAGGAAGAAGTTACATTTTGGCATGGTCAGCGATCAGCGAATTTTACATATACCCGGGAGAACCACAGCTGAATCATAATTTCCCTGATACCATGAAATGGTAGAAACAGAATTTAACAAAATACCCAAACCTAGCTGTGCGGGCCAAGCAATATTTGTGCATACCAGCGACATCGGTTCCACCGCTGTCCACATTGTAACTCCCAAGCGGTCTTAGCTGTTACCAGAAAATGTAAGTTTGCTGACGTTTTTCATGAGAAATCAAAAATTGTTGCAACAACCAACAACCAATTGTGTGTTATGTTATCATCTACTAACACTTCTAAGACACATTGTTGAGAACTGAAAAATACCGGGTAGCCAAAGTGATGACGGGTACCAGAAATTGAGATTCCCGGGTAATACCCGAAAGTGCGGGTACGCGGGTACCTGTGAAATGTTTCGGGTACCCGGGTATCGAGAGCTCTAGTGATTTCTACACGTGGGACTGTACATATTCCTTTTTTTTGTCGTCAACCTCTGTCCCGACGTCTGCTTCTGTTCCTCGCCATAAAGAAGATGCGAGAATAATGCAAAAAAAAACGAGGTGAATTATGAAGAAAGGTTAAACACAACCGACACTTCTTATCCTTCATAGCACATCTCTCTTCCAACACAGCAGCAAAGTCTAGCGATTAATTTACCGCGTGTGGAAGCCACCATACCAAGTAGGGAACTTAAGTAGATTTGAACACCATCTGCGGGGATACAAAATCTGCCATAGATCCCGACGAAAACTGTGTTGAATCACAAAAGACAACTGTCATCGTCTTGATCCCTCTAAAAGCCACGTCGAAATGAGACGAATCCCCTTAAAGTGGATTGCATATGATCAGCGGCTAACAGTGCTAGGGGTGGTTAACTTTAAGTCCATTGTCCCACATCTCACATCCTACCGAACCGAATATCCCTCGTTCGTATTCGACCCAAGATGCCGCTTCATTCTGACGCAGTGTCCCCAATTAAGACGAAGGAAACATGAAGATAAAAGTAAACAACCACAGGAAATATAACCAAATCCTTCTTTTCCAAGAAAAAAAAGTCAAAAAAATACCCCAAATGTACTGCGGAAATGTTTCGGCAGCCCCTCGCCCACTGCCGCAAATGTTTATGTGTGCTTTTGGTTCTCATGACATGCTGCATACAAAATCACTCGAAACACACTCAGCCGTGCGTGTGTGTGTTTTTGACTGAGTTGCGTATTTGATTTGATTTTCTATTCATCTTCTCCATCTCCGGCCAAGGGAGAAGTTGTTAAAAAAATAAAAATTCACCCCCTCCCCCATCGCACCACACAAACACACACACACGAAGGAAAACTTTGTAACTACGAAACTTTTCCTTGACTTCCTTATTTCTGTGGGTTCTGTTTTTTGCACGACTAAAATGGGTCATCTATTGAATACTGCTGCTGGAGTATTGAAAGCCGCTGGAGGGGGGCCGGCCTTCCTTTACCTTCTTATTCGATTCACCAACACACGAGCAGCACACATCACATGGCTCGCCAGTTGGGCAAGTCCGCTTTCAGGCCAAGCAGTGTGGCGGTTGGTATCGTAGCGACTGTCGATATCGTCTGCGGGGCCGAGAGCGGAGAGATTGGTTATTTGTTGCTCCCAATTGGGGTGGGCTCAGCACATTCGCAGGAGTTGGTGATGATGATCATTTTTCGACAATAATAACCGGTTTATCAATACCAATTAATTTAGGCTGCTGACCGACAGGACCGGATGCCACAGGATGGTCGTTGGCTCCTTTGACAACCGGGACGTGGTCTTATCAAATATCTGCGATGAATGGCGGCAGCGTGGGTAATAAAATGAGCTTAGGAAGAGCTCGTTGGGAGGGAGAAGATCAAGGAATCCCTGAAATCGATAACTAAGTGACCTGCGTCCGTCTGGGCGGGGTTTGATGCGTCACTTGGTTGGCGGCATGTTATATACAGCGCATAAGAAAATGGGGACTAAACTTGCTGCCAACGCTGTTTCCGAACGGGGACCTACTGCCCATGCGTGTTGCTAGTGCTCAACATCTAATCAAGCTTGAGACGTTTAAACAAACCAAGAGAGCCTATGTACGCGTACTGGACACCTCATCACAAAGCAATCGTGGCTTACTCTTGATCCAAAACGTTCACTCGACTTCATCAGTATGAGTAGACCGACTCTCAGAACCCTAATTGGTGTTATAACCGGGCACTGACATTCCCTATAATGACTTTTTCAGAGGCTCCAGAGATGAAGGGGAGGATGAGACCATTGAACACCACCTCTGTTGTACTTCAACGACTTAACAGAGACAACATCAGTCATCTACAACGCTTCACTAAAACAGCGCTTGCGGACTAGGATCAAGTTGATCATTTTGGCATCATCTACTCTGGCCTAAGTCTACGTTGTATCTACTTAAGGGTGGTTAAATTTTACGAGCCGACGTTGAATGTGAACCACACCTAAACGTCAACGTCAACGTCTTTTTCTGCAATTCATTTGACATTTCTTAGTTTTAGACTAACTCAATTTGAATCATTTAAAGATACACAATCGAGCAACGCGTAAAAGTTATTCAGGCTTATTATGAAAATGGGCGTTCAAATCAAAATGCATATCGTACACTTCGTGATTTTGCAAAAATTTGAGCAAACCGGGTTTGTAGGAGATGTGAAAACACCAATGCATGCTCGTACAGGTCGTACTGCAGAAAATATTGCTGCTGTTCGGGAAAGTGTGGCTGAAGAGCCGTCCGCCTCAACTCCTCGTCGTGCCCAACAATTGCACCTCTCACGCTCGTCGTTGATGAACACTATGCATAAAGACTTGCATTTACGCGCTTACAAGGTGCAATTGACTCATGAAATAAAGCCTCTTGACCACATCAAGCGTCGGTGGCGCGAATGGTGGCACAAAATGGCAACAATGGATGATCAATTTTCGAAGAAAATCATCTTCAGTGATGAGGCACAGTGGGTTCATCAATAAGCAGAACTGCCGCATTTGGGCGAATGATAATCCAAGAATAATTGTCGAAAAACCAATGCACCCACAACGAGAAACTGTTTGGTGCGGTTTATGGGCTGGCGGCATCATCGGGCCGTATTTCTTCCAAAATGTGGCCGATCAGGCAGTTACTGTGAGTGGTATTTGCTATTGTGAAATGATAACGAACTTTTTATGAACCGAGTTGGAAGATATGGATGTGGGCGATATGTGGTTTCAACTAGCGATGGGCGATTGCGAATGAAATTCACAATCGAATAAATTGGCAATTGTTAACATTTGAATTCGATTGTCGATTTATTCAGTCTCATCAGAAAACAATCGAATAATAATCGAATCGAATCGATTATTCTCAGTACCTAATAAAACCAACTGAATGCCGGAGACTAATTCCTCGATTTATTCATATGTTGGTGTTAATGGAAAAAATCAGCGTAAGGCTGTGTCTCCAATAAGAAACAATACCTACCAAAATAGGAACATTGGGAATGGAAATACAGCCAAACCTCTGTAATTGGAACATCCTTTAATCGAATTTTCTATAATTCAAACCAAATTTCTGAAAAATATTGGTTCCCGTGGCTATTTGAGTTTTAGAGGTTCGACTGTATTCTTCGTTTTTCTCACCCAATGAGTGAGAGGATTGTATTCTCACTCTCATAAATGTACAGTTTAAATTTTAGTAGTGAAACGAAATGAAAAAGTGATGGGCAATTGCGAGAATTGGCGGATACACACAATTTAGTGATCTCTCTCCGACTTGAAGAATCGACGAATACACACAATTTAGCAATCGCTCTCTGACGTGAAGAATCGACGAATACACACATTCGTTGGCGATTGGAATCGGACCTGCAAGAATCAAAATTCAACAATCGACTCCGCTCAATTCGAATTCGAATAATTGCGATTGCTAGAAAAATCGAATTATTCGATTGTTTTTATTCGCAATTGTCCATCGCTAGTTTCAACAGGACGGTGCCACTTGCCACAGCAACGAAACAATGACTTTTTTGGGCGACAAATTGAATGGCCGTGTTATCTTACGTGGTGGGGATGTCAATTGGCCGCAGAGATCATGTGAATTGACACCGTTGGATTTTTTTCTTTTGGGTTATTTGAAAGAAAAGGACAATTTGGACCATCGGTTGGAGGTGTGCCGCCGTGGTCGGGCCGGGGTCGGCGGCCATTTGGCTGATATTTTGTTCCACACATAATTGAACCATACAAATATTATGATAATAAAAAGAAATGACAATAATTTCCTAAATAATTCGCGTTTTATTCAAAATGGTGGTGGCCCGTGGCGTTGTGGGTATGTGCGTCGACCCCAACCTCGACGTCGTAGGTTCGATTCCTGCTCTGTGCGACGAAAACAATTTTCACGACCCCACTTCTTTCGAGTTACTGACAATCCTCAAAGAGTATTTCCTGTCTAGAGAAAGCTTCAAAAATGTCCGTTCGGAGTCGGCATAAAACTATAGGTCCCTTCCACTCGTGAGAGAATAATAACACGCACAGCACGAGTGGTTGCTGAGAAGCTAGGCCCTGGCCCCCTAAGGGCTGTAGCGCCACCCATATTACTTTTATTATTATTATTCACAATCTGCATCGCCCCTTAAAATTTAAAAACCGTTTATATACA
Source organism: Eristalis arbustorum (assembly GCA_916610145.1). Lineage (NCBI taxonomy): Eukaryota > Metazoa > Arthropoda > Insecta > Diptera > Syrphidae > Eristalis > Eristalis arbustorum. Next base: position 23,541,813 of record OU744316.1, on the reverse strand, counting down.
CTCGGTATCGTACAACGCAAAATAAATGGAAAAAATCAAATCCAAACGCGTGTATTTCAGCCGAGCCAAACCTTCTTTTGTATGTTATTCCTTGGATATTTCTCTGTATACTTTCTTGAAACATCAAGCTATACCTTTATAAGCCTGCTTGCAAATCAACGGCAATCGTCTTAAAACATTCCTACTCCTTAAACGTCGGTAAACCTTAGCATAACATTTGAAAAAATATTTCTGTCTAGAAAAGGCTTCTCAAACTTGGCCGTTAAAAGTCAGCATAAAACTGTAGGTCCCTTCCCACTCGTGAAAAAACACTAGCACGCACAACACGAGTGGTTGCTAAAGAACTAGGCGATGGCTCTCAATGGGCTGTAGCGCCAATATTATTATTATATAGATAGTCAAAAAATCTTGATCGATCCCCAATTGCTCAGCACTTTGCAGTAAATTATCTTTTAAAATGTGGATATAACCCATTTGTTGCATTATGGACTCAATAAGCGTAAGTTTGCCTACGCCGTTAGCCGCCATACATCGCCAAACCATTATTCCTTTCTTTCTCCATATTGGCTTGTATGTTAAATTGTATCCACAAAATGATACAAAACTTACAAAAAAAAATTAATAAATATCACACAACACAACGTGTGAGATGAATATATTCGGCCGCCAATCCAAAGTGTGTTGTTTGTAACCTATAAACTTCAAGTCGGTTCAACTTGGTTCACGTGGAACATATACATTCACGTGAGATGGGGCAACTCGAATTGATTAACCGAGTCCACCCGAGTTACATCCATACCGAGTGGGGGCACATTTCTAATCCCCACACATAATAGAGAACTGAGAGCGAAGCCGTGTTACTATGGGTTCGAATTGAAGCGAACAGAGCTGCAGCTCGAAGCACTAATGTTGTTGACTAACTCGGTTTCACCCAAGCCAAAATATATACCTTTTTGTAACAGTCAAACTCATCACCAAGCTCGGGTTAGCTTGGAACACATACACAGTATTAGCATAATACATTTACTCAGACAGAATGTGAATGCAAAATGTATTCTGTATCATACTATTCATTCAATTCTATTCAGACAATAGAAAAAGCAATCCTTACTGTCAAACACAAGCGCCTCGCACAGTCAGGTACCAGGTACCAGCAAAAACCTGCCACACCACACACTGCTCCGTCTATGGCCAACCCGAATCGACAAACCGAGTTGTGTGCTCATAGCGTGCCGAATGGTTCGCGGATCTGATGTTCATTTATTCGTTTCATTCTAGTTTCAGCAACTCGGTTTGGCAAAAATTTAAGTCGGGTTGACTCGGTTTTTTAATCAAGTCATCGGATATTGTTTCGCCAAACCTTAAATCTACCTTAAGCTTCAATTGGTGGGCTGCCATCCTAGGGTTAAGGCGCACCACTTGAACAATGCGTTTCTGTGCCTGCTTTGTTAATAGAGGTGGGCGACCATATCTAATCTTTGACAAGGTGGAACCCGTCGAAACATCATTGAATAGACGAGTGAGCTCCCTCTACTGTCTTTCCTATTTTCCTTAAGGTTTTACCCTCAGTGTATAACTGCAAAATAAAATTCCTTTCCACGGGACATATTTCTTTTACCTTACTTTCCAAAGCTTTACTTATATATTTCAACTGATCTCGCCAAAATATTTGAAAGTAATGTAGTATAGACACGCATGCACGGGCTGTACAGCGGCATGCACCTAGTTAAGCGTCTTCGGATCCAACGCTTAAGATGGCTAGGTCTTGTAGAGCGGATGGACACCACAGCTCCGGCCCGAAGAGTCACCGAGCCATTGGGACAGCGCAATAGAGAACGTCCTCGCACTAGATGGCGCACACAAGTGGAAAAGAACCTCAACCAACTTGGTGTTCGCAACTGGAGGCAGCTGGCGAAAGAACGTGCTAGCTGGAGAGGCATGTTGGTCGAGGCCCAGGTCCACCCCGGACTGTAGCGCCAATCAAAGAAGAAGAAGAAGACAAGCATGCACAGTTAACGGTAATCGCATACTACGCATCTGCAATGCAGTTGTACGCAGACTTTTGCGACCGAGTGTACACGAAAGTCAGCCTCTCTAAAGCTAACCTAACCTATTGCCAATTCCAGTGGATACTTGTTGAGTCCCAGTCTTCGAAACTACATAGCTGGCAGATGAACAGTGCGGATGCTATGAAGTAAGAGGCATCACTGATGCTTAGTCAATTTCCAAAATGCGATTGAATTGTGGGACTTTTGCCTCGAATGACAACATGAAGTGATGGTGGCTCTGGGAACCTTGCGTTGCTTGCAGGCAACAACACATTTGACTACTGCTAAGTGGATGATACGCTGATAAGTCAGAGAATTCCTATAAATATTTCAATTCTCGGAAAGATATTGCCTCCGATGCCGCAACAAATATAAGACATCGCTGGATATCAGTGTGCCTGAGAGAATTTTTCTTGCATGGAATGCTACCGCCAATATTGTCGAAATGTCTGTAAATAGCTCCACGATAATGAACGAAGCTTCCGAGTATTACTCACTGAATGGAATTAAAAACAATGCGGGCAAGCAATTCCCAGAATTGCGTCCCTTGTGTTTCAGAGCCGGCGGAGTGAACATTGATGTTCCCCCGCAACGAGTACCTCAGATTTTCAGTGTTGGGTGTGGAAATTTCGAGGAAATAACGCTTGAATCCAACACTACTGCATTGTACGCCTTAGTGACGTGATTGTAAATATATCCCGGTCTTCTCGGACCATTCCTGGCTCTTGTTGTCGAATGAATTAAAGTTAAATGCCTCCAGTTTTTCGAAATGAAATTCAAAAGAGCGTTGACTTGTAAAACATTCTAGGTGCCTATGTACATATTATGAATATTCGAGGAAAGGAATAATAACGCTTACAATTTAAAACAAATGAATGCCATTCTAATTTGTGCTTACACTGGTTACGTTTGGGGTGTTTGGTATGGAATTGTGCCTTCAATGCGCCACAAAAAGTTATGATTATTCAAAAAAGTTGGGTCTTTCGTCAAGAAGGTATACTTTAGCTGCAAGTCTGTAACATCGTTGTTCTCTTCCACCTGTGATTAAACAAAGCTTTATTGTGGAATATCGAATATCAGGGCAGTACAAGGAATGTCAACACTACAAGCACGGATTACTTTTAGTACATATTGCACTTAACCTTTGAATCATGAGGTAATGAGCCTACTTATGCCATTAAGGAAGAGGGAAAAACTAATTCAAACGAGATTCATGTCAATGGTTGGAATAATATTTGACGTGGTAAAAAGACGAACTGAAACGACGAATGCCGGCTTGAGGAAGATTTTTTGCGAGTCCAAATGTGTTTGCAGAAATCACTCGAATAGACTAACGGAGTCAGTAGTCACACTGGAAGTTTCTTGAAGCAACGTTTCAATCCATACCCATTATTCTAAAGACATACCTAAGCTCGCTTGAATTTATTAGGTATGCTTATTTATTTATATTGTGGTGGCCCGCGGCGTGGGTACGTGCGTCGAGCCCAACCTCGACGTCGTAAGTCCGATTTCAGCCCTGAGCGACAGAAATAATTTTCACGGCCCCACCTCTTTCGAGTCACTGACAATGCTCAAAGAGTATTTTCTGTCTAGAGAAAGCTTCTCAAACCCTCTCCCTTTCACTCGTGTGAGAACAATAGCACGCACAACACGAGTGGTTGCTGAGAAGTTAGGCCCTGGCCCCCTACGGGCTGTAGCGCTACCCATATTATTATTATATTTATTTATTTCCGTTAACGGTTCTCGAATAGGGACCTGACAGCTGTGAATTAAATTTGTGAAGGTACTCCTTAACAAATCATCAACTGTCACTGCCAATTTATTCAATAAACTCAACATTTTCATCATGAGCAAGTACACGAAGGTCTAGCAACGTCTGCAAATTATAAAAATTGTCTACCGAAATTCGGAGTCAGTGACTGCAACCTTAAGACCGTTATCTCCAATTTCCGGTCGTAGTCTTCGTCCTAGTAGACGGGCAATAACAAGCTTTGTGGAAAAATGTGAGTTTACATATTTGTTGTGTGATGTTGACGTGTCACTGAGACAACGGGTTGTCCGAAAGGACGAAAAAATCGCTGCCGTTCAGGCGTCCGTAGCAAACGATTCAAATCAGTCAATTCCACGGCGTTAACAGGAATTGGGCGTAGTTTGCGCAAGGATCTGATCATAGAAATCAGGCCGATAAGCCATTAAAGGCGACGTAGGTTTATTTAAAAAAAGTTGCCAAGTCCTTGTTGGAAAAACCTTTATAATTGCAAATTATTTAAAACCACTCATCACTCACAGAATAAATAACCTTATTAACGTTTTTATTAAGAAGACATTTTTTTTTTGGCACAAAAGTGCTCCGATTACATTTTCCACATAACAGATTTTTGCTAATGTACACATACCTAGACTTATTATTAGAGCCTGAAATATAACAGACGTCTTTTGCCAGTACCCACAACTGACGGCTGCCGCGGTATTGTGGTTGTGTTGAAGAACTAGCTCATTCTTCCGTGTTGCTGAGTTCGAGCGCTAAATGTAGTCTAGGTAAATAATCTGTTTATTCATTTAATTATGAAGATAAAAAAATTAAACTTTAATTAAGTTTAACTTTCAACAATTTTAATGATAGTTACAATAAAAAATGTCATAAAAATTAATAGGAGTGAAATTCTAAAACGCTAAATCTCAAAATGGGCCCAATGACTTCCGCCCGTCCTTCTAGCGTTAAGTAATTCATTAGGTATACTTATTTAATCAATCCTTTTCTATATTTCACAACGGGTAATTTATTGTTATGTTTGATTTTCAATAGGCGTTTTAAAGAGATCACCCGTGATTCCTATCAAACTGCATTGTCGGACTCACATCACAACGGCGTCTCTAATTTGTTTAGCTGTGTTACGAAAATAAGCTTTCTGTGAGCAATGTTTTACGTGCGATTAGAGGAACTTATTGTGGGCATAATCGGCCTACTGAAACCCATTCGAATGTCAAACAGTCAAACAGTCCCTGTTTATATTAGTGAATGATACTCACCCGGTTAGAGTACACCCAGCAAGTAGTGAAGAGACTAAATCAACTTTAACTGAGTGTGTACGCAAAGAACATTATGAGTCGATTCGTGCTTAGCTTGACCTCTTCGACTGTATTCTTCCTTAAATTCAAGCCTAAATTTTGCCGTCTAGATCGTACGATGCAACACATTTGGTGATAAAGTCTCAGGGGCTCAGGAATAATTCTGCCTGACAGCGGAATTTGTGTCGTCATCGCCGTTTAACAGTCTACAGAAATGATTTTTCCAAATTCTCAGCATCGACTGCGATTCTACTACTAGTTGTCCATTTTCGTCCCTGCAGGCTTCGGTCCGAGGTCTATATCTTCCTGATACTTGTTTTACCTTTTGGTAAAACTTTCGGACCTCCTTCCTGTCGTAACACCTCTCCATCTCCACGACCGCGCGCTTCTCATGCTCTTTCTTTTTCTTTCTGAGAAGCCGGTGCTCTTCCCTTCTCTTCTGTTCGTAGAGCTCACGAACAGCTCTCGTTGTTCGATGCAGCGTTGCCTTGTAGGCCTCCTGCTTGGCTGCATGTACCTGCCTGCACTCGTCGTCAAACCATGGGTTCCTTCTGGGTGGTGTCGTGAAACCCAGCACATCAGTGGCAGCTTCTTTGATGGCTTTTTGACAACGTTTCCATTCTTCTTCTATTGAATGTGCAGGCAGCGTCGAACTTTCAGAGAGTTTCAGGGAGACTCGGTCGGCAAAGTTCCTAGCGGTCGATTGCGATTGTAGCTTTCCGACGTCAAACCGTAGTGTTCTTTCTCGACTCCGTACTTCTCTCGATATCCTCATCCTTACCTTGGCTACAACAAGGAAATGGTCCGAGTCGATGTTGGCTCCTCGGAACGTTCGGACATCGAGAATATTGGAGGAGTGTCTGACGTCGATCGCAACGTGATCAATCTGGTTGACGGTTGATTGATCAGGAGACCGCCAGGTCCCCTTATGGATGTTGAGGTGTGGGAACCGCGTGCTCATCACAGAGAGGTTACGCCCCGAGGCGAAATCTACCAGCCTGAGTCCGTTTCCGGATGTGTTGTCGTGCAGGCTGTGTTTTCCGATGACTCTAGCAAAGATTTCTTCCTTGCCCAGCTGTGCGTTGAAATCTCCTAGAACGATCTTGGTGTCATAGCTGGGGCATCGATCGTATGTTCTTTCTGGGAGATCATAGAAGTCATCCTTGCTATCGTCATCCTTCTCCTCCGTCGGGGCGTGTGCGCAAATCAGGCTGATGTTCCCGAATTTAGCCTTGATGCGGATTGTTATGAGGCGCTCGCTGATATAATCAAAGCTTAAGACTTTTTGCCTAAGTCTGCCTCGAATAACGAATCCGCATCCAAATAAGCGCTGCCTTCCCTCTTTGTAGCAATCACCGTAGTAAATGTTGCAGTTTCTCATCTTCCTTTTGCCCGGCCCATCCCATCGCATCTCCTGGATGGCGGTGACATCTGCTTTGTAGCAGTCTAGGGCCTCCGCGAGTTCATCGGCTGCACGTGGTCTGTTCAGGGACCTCACATTCCACGTGCAGAACCGAAAATCATTGTCCTTTGATCGTTTGCTGGGGTCGTCAACTTTGAATCCGTCCATATCCGAGGCCTGTTGTCGGTTCGTAACCGTTGGTTTTTTAAGTGGTGAGGGAGTTAACCTCACGCACAACCTACAACTGGTAGGCCAGGCCCATTATTTGACCCTCGGGCAGAGGGGGATCGCTGCATACATTAGTTCACCACACAACGGTTGTTGTGATGGCTATCCAGGGGCGCCACGAGGAGGCTGTATGTCAACTTGACTTATGCACAAACAGGGATCGCGCTGGCATCCTACCAGGTTGGGTGCAGTCAGCAACTTTGCCCTGTGTACATAAGCCCATGCCCACGGAAGAAAAATTTAACTCAGCAAAAAAGCGTTTTATTGAGCTGAGTATAGATAAGTCAAAAAAATACATCTCATATCTGCGATGTAACTTCTGGAGTTCATGTCTCTCCATACGTAGGTAAACTGATTGAAGGCATTAACATTTTTTTATACAACTGTTTGCTTGAAGAATGTTATAAGCAAGATAACGCTTTAAGAAAATCCGCCATGTTTTTGTTGACAGATAGCGAGATTATAGGCAACAATTTCAAAAAAATGAGAGGTATTTGCTTTTTCAACCACTCATCTGTCTGTAAAGGCGTGCTCCTGTACACATCGTTCTTGGGTTTAAGAAGATCTCATTTAACTGAGGGAACATGCGATCCTTGTCAGATGTACTCATTTTTGAACTCTACTTCTAAGCCAGTACCTGAGATCAGCCAAATCAACGCATCTGCTTGCCAAGTTCTGGTGTAGCTTTTGAGCCGTTCGGCGGTCCTAGAGCCGAATCGCAACCTGCAACGACACAATCTAAAATGTTTTTTCCACGATTTGGAGCATTTCTTCACCGATCACGTTTCATTTTACTCCAAGCAATTGTATTTTTAAGATTCTTAAGCCGAGCAGCTAAGTTGTACATTATTCTACACGCCATGCACCTCAGTTTCCCGTCGCTTCACCAACATTCATCACGCACTGAAAGAGAGTTCTTGTGTGAAATAGAGGTCCCTGTCATAGATCTTTTATGCGTCTGAGCACATTTCTGTGAATGTTAATTCTACCGCCGAGGCCTGAGACCACAGAAGTCCATCGTCGTCATTGTGCATACTGTGTTGAGTCAAATGCCTGAAATTTCCATAAATCGAAAAGCAATGTGTCCATAAATAAGAATCCGTGCCCACTCTTGGCTTTTTTAAAGTTTAAGAGGAATCAGCAAGTCGAGGCAAACGCGTCAAATGCCTGGATATCTAAAACTTGGAAACGTGACCTCAAAGCGTAGTCACCTAGCGCTCTGACAATGTCTGAGAAGTTGTAACCAGCGATAGCTGTCATCGCAGACGTCAGTGTAGGCGTCGCGACAGAAGCACGAAATTCCGCCCACGGCAGCTATAACCTTGTCACTCACCGCAATGAGATGTTGATTCTTCTCAAAGCTTGTCTCACACCAGTTTCACTTGAAAACGTCACACATCAGTCCCCATCCAACACATCAAGGGAACGCTCTCAAATTTCCACATTTCCACACACACAGAAGGTTTTCCTCGCCCTGAACCAGATTCAGAGAATGACTGCTTTCTGCGGTTGAGTCCACACGAGTGTGCCCCACATAGCCTTTGCGCTTTCGTCTAAGCTGGCGCTTAAGTTGTGCTCGCGTCAACAAACCGAATGCACACCCCACACGTTCATACGCGCAAAGTGCTCAAGTGTGCGTGCGTTCCTCTCTCTGCAGAGATTAATCAAATGAAAAATCTCAAGAGTACACACTCCCACCAAGGCGCCCTCGGAAGAACGCACAGTGGCGGCTGTTCCCCGCCCGACATCCTGCAAATCAAAGTGAAAGGCGTGCCAGATACGCCGATGAAGAAGTGGGAACTTTATGCCTTAATGCCTGGAAATTAATTTTCTTCAGGAATTCACCGCAAAATTAGATTCCATAATTCTGTTTGCCACCCCTCCGTTTGGGGCATCCCGGCAGTGCGTGGCGCTGCGGTGCGTGTGTTGATTGCTGTGCGCCCCAGCCCCAGCAGCTCGCTCGCGTGTTATGATGTACGGCCGGGAGATTGTTTCATTTTTCTAGGACACGCTTCCGCCAACGCAGGCGGGGGTGGCCCCGTTCAGAGCGTGCGGACAGGCTGATAGACAATTAACTTTTGTGTAAATCGTTTATCGCTTTGATTGGGGTCAACAATATGGGCTGCCGACGGTTGACGGCGAGTGAATGAGTTTCGCTCACTGCTGCCGTTCGAAGGGCCGCTTGGACTTGACAGCTTTGGCAGAAAAATTGAGTTAATCGAAAGGACCAGGGCATGCTGCTGCAGAAAAAATTGCCAACTGGAGTGGGTTGACTTAAACAATTTCAGTTGAAATTGATTGCTCATGGGGTGCTACAGTGGTCGAGGCCACAAAAGCGGGAAGCGAACAGAACAGTGATTAATGAGGACGGTGGGGGGTATATCAATTGGGGAATAGAGGGTTTTAAAATTTAAGTGTGTGGGGTGGGGGTGCAAAGAAATGGACAGTGAATGCAGTTGGCAAGGCTAACGAGGCTTTTTAACGAGGTATCAAACAGCGAAGTTAATGGCCGAAGAACTCTAGGTTCTACTTAAATACTGACAGTGACATGAAATGTGATTGCTAATTCAACAGGACAACGATTTTGGAGTGTGGGGCCCCTTAATAAACCACGTGCAGCCGATGAACTTGCGGCGGCCCTAGAAGCCTATGAGCCATCCAGGATGTGCGATGGGATGGGCCGGGCAAAAAGAGGTTGCATCTCCTGGATGGCCGATATATATTACGGCGATTGCTACAAAGAGAGAAGGCAACGTTTGCTTGCATGCCGTTTTGCTTTTCGCCTTACAACAATCCGCATCAAGAGCAAAATTCGGCAACATTAGCCTAATCTGCGCTCTCGCCTCAACAAAGGATAAAGACGACAATAGGCACGACGACAATAGGAAGGACGTCTTCTATGATCTCACGATCAATGTTCCAGCTACGACACCAAGATCGTCCGAGGAAATTTTAATGCAAAGCTGGGCAAGGAAGACGTCTTTGCTATATTCGTCGGAAGACACACAGTCTACATGACAAGACGTCCGACAATGGACTCAAGCTGTTGGCGAAACCTTACTGTAGCCATTACGCGGTGCCCTCATCTCACCACCTGGCCGTCCATCCTCAACCAGATTGATCACATTGCGATCGAAGTCAGACACACCTCCAGTATCGTCGATGTTCGAACATTCCGAGGTGCTAACATCGAATCGGACCATTTTCTTGTTGTAGCCAAGTTGGGGTGAGGATATCGAGAGAAGTTCGGAGTCGGAACAGAACACTACGGCTTGACATCGGAAAGCTGCAATCACAATCAACCGCTGGGCACTTTTCCGGTCGAGTCTCCCTGAAGCTCTCAGAGAGTCCAACCCTGTCAGGCGAAACAATCGACGAATAGTAGAAGCGTTGTCGAAACGAAATCAGGGAACCTGCCCCTGATGTGTCGGGTTTTAAAACGGCACACGCAGAAACAACGTGTGCCGTGAGGCGAATTCAGCGAAGCTAGAAGCATATAAGGCGACGCTGGGTAGAAGCACGAAAGCGGTTCGTGAGCTCTACGAACTTATGGTGAAAGAAGGGGAGAGCACCGGCTTCTCAAAAAGATAAAGAATGAGCATGAGGCGCGTTCGATGGAGAAGCGATACGGCAGAAATAATGTCTGAAAGTTCTACCAAAGGGTACAAACATCGGACAGAAGCTTGTCGGAACGAAGAGGAACAACTCGTAGTAGAGTCGCACTCGATGCTGAGAATCTGGAAGGATCACTTCTGCAGCCTGTTTAACGGTGAAGAGGACTTCAATACCGCTGTTCGCTAAAAGTTTTACTCCACGTAATGGAAGACGATAGAAGAGAATTCCGTCGAGAACTCGAGTTTAAGGTCGAACAAAGCTGCTGGTGCAGACGGACTGTCTGCAGAACTCCTTAAGGCAACTGGAGATGATCTAGTTGTGCGCATGCACCAGATCATCCGTAGGATATGGTCGGAGAAAAGAATGCCCGACGAGTTTAATCTTAGTATCGTTTTCCCGATCCACATGAAAGGATACCACTAAAACGCGCCAACTATCGGGAGATAAGTCTCATTGACATCGCCTACAAGATCTTCTCTGCCGTTTTATGTGAGCAACTGAAACCATTCGCCAACAACCTGAGAGGTCCCTTTCAGTTCGGTTTCAGGCCTCGGTTTCCACCACGATCTAATCTTCACATTAGGGCAGATCCTCGAAAAAAACCAAGAGATGCTAGTCGACAGCAAGAGGCGCGTCGCCTTGTCTAAAACCTTTTTTGACATTGAAGGTCTCGGTGAGTTCGTTACCGACCTTGATGGGGCAGCGGGAGTTCTCTATCGTCATCCTGCACAGCCTGACGAGTTTGGCAGCAATGTCAAAACTGGAAATGGCATTGCATAGCTCGTCTCTATGCACGGTGTCATATGCGGCCTTGACATCGACGAACAGATGGCGAGTGTCGATTTGCATTTCTTGGGTCTTTTCCAGGATCTGCCGTAGTGTGAAGTATTGGTCTGTAAAATCAATATTCCCTTAATGTAAATATATGAACAAAACAATTGTAAGTCACTTTAACTAATTTTTTGTATTTTCGAGTTATAATACTTATTAAGGAGCACTGCTATTTGTATGCTCTCAGCTGTACACGTTTCTTCGCAGAATAACCTGAGGACCAATCTCAATTTCTGCAATCTGCTTCAGTCGCACGCACACATCCGACGGTTATCATCTGAGATTGATGAGGACGATTGCAATTATTAACAATGTTCCGTTGGCGAGCTCCTCTCACACAAAGTACCCATCCTACTTGTGAAATGGATATTTTAACCATGCGGACATTGTGGCGTGTATTCCCAGAATGTCAAAGCAGAATTATATGGAAATCCAATAAATATCATTTCGTAATGTAGTCGTCCGTTTTGTGGCCAATTTCAATCAATTCCAACCGACTGGGTGAAATTCGTAAGGGAAAATTTCCATTCGTGCGTGTTATTTGGAAATTCATTTTCCGCCCAAACCTCAAAGTTCGCCTGTACTGCAGTGATTGACTGGCGAGGTTTTTAAATATTCGCATAGTGTGAATGCCACTTTGTCGTGTGAATTCATGGAATTAGTTACTGCGATATTGTCAATCGATCATTTAACAAATTTTCGTGTGAAACATTTTCTCTTCACTTTAGGTCAATGGCCTGTTGCGTACGGACGTTGGTCAGAACTGTTAAATGTTGTGGTCCGACTAACTATTTGACCTAAAGTAGAGAAAAAAATCTATTTCCCAAGGTCCCAGTAGCTCGCCATCCCCTTTTGAAATAAAGTTATTTGTTTAAAGATGAGATGCGCAACTTCTTAGTTCAAAGTAAACCCTCGACCGTCCACCGACGAATATGACAGAAGTTAAAAAAAAATTTTGACAATTTTGACAGCACGTGGTTTTCTCTGAAAATGCTATACACAAACAACTGTCAAAAAATCGCGGGAATACAAGCCAGTTGACAATTGAATATCCTTACAAGACTGATTTCTGTTTTATTCTAAGGCTGTGATGTGGTATTGAGCGATTAAAACACACGCAAGGGAATTGTCGTACAAAGAACGGTGTTGTGCTAGTCAACGAGGCGACATCGTGCCGTTCCGTAATCAATTTTTCTGTGATTGCTTAGTTCATCCTTGAGTGACGCTGGATTCCTATGTTTGTTTGCAATTTTCACATGAATAGAGGTAAATAAATTTATTGCAGACATTTTCACTCAAGCCAGTCAATCGTTCGTCATTGAATACGTCAACCGCCTGTGACCTCAGTGGGACTCATATCACGTGGGTGGTGTTTCTGCTGGAATGCAGAACCTGTACCTTCTCTTTTCGCACTATCCTCCTGTGCCAATGCCTGTAGCTGTGTGTGTGGTCCCATGGCGCAGTCCACAATATTCTATATCGTTACACCACCCAAGAGCACCAAATCGACGTTCCTTCAGTGGACCAACATTTCTCGATTTGATATTGAAGTATATTGGCCACACAGCAGTACAGCGTGGGAGCGTGGCATGTCATAATACTTTTAAGTCATGACACGCAACTTAGGCCTAGCTCTTGTTTGATATAGTTCTTGTTGAGGGGTGTTACAATCTGACCACTGATAAGCGCGGAAGCATTGAGGAACACTGTGGACATACCGTCGAACAACGTCAACGCTTTCCTGTATTATGATTCTAACGACGTTGTAGAGCTGGTGGTGAAAAGTACAAACTTGTTGACGACGTGATCTTCCTCAAATTGAGCTCACAATTAGCTGCTTCACTGACTATATTCAGAAAGAGAGTTCTGAGACTTCATCATTTGTCGATAACTATAGCCCCCTTCACACTTATCTGTATGGATCTGGATCGGTCACCAGAATCATTGCTTTTTTTCAACAAGTAGCTGGTCTAGTTAATATTACGAACGGTGGGCTACTGAAAAAAAACTTTGGGCTCAAGAGAAAATTGAGTAACAGAGCCATCTCTCGAAGCACCAAATTGACCTTGTATAAAACCCTGATCATCCCAGTCCTGCTCTATGGCGCAGAGACATGGACGCTATTGAAAGCGGATAATGAAGCTCTTGGTTGTTCTGAGAGAAGTTCTGCGTACGATCTTTGGTCCTGTTTGCGTTGATGGCGTTTGGAGGAGAAGGTTCAACCACGAACTATATGGGCTGTACAGCGGCATGCACGATGGCTAGGTCATGCTGAGCGGATGGACACAACAGCTCCGGCCCGAAGAGTCTTCGACACCGAGCCATTGGGACAGCGCAACAGAGGACGTCCTCGCACTAGATGGCGCACACAAGTGAAAAAGGACCTCAACCAACTTGGCGTGCGCAACTGGAGGCAGCTGGCGAAAGATAATGCTGGCTGGAGAGCCATGTTGGTTGAGGCCCAGGTCCACCCCGGATTGCAGCGCCAATCAAAGAAGAAGAAGAAGGGCTACTGAAACTCATACTGAAACATCGCACAGAGCACTAAGGAGATTGTCCCTTTTAGTCGCTATCTGGCCGCCAAGCCAAAAATGTGAGGAGTAGCAGGAGTTCTGGTGGTTTTATGATGAAGCTCCCTCGTTGACTCCTTTCAGTCTGCGGTGGATCTAGAATGAATAGTCGCTGGACATGTCTTCGTCTCGCGCTACAATGGGGAGTGCACTTGTATCTTTAGCTAAGGCAATCTGGCTGGCTGCCAGATATCCAGGCTCCAGTTTCTTTCGCCTAGTTGTTTGAGGTTCTTCTCCACATAGGGAACGTCTTCTATTGCGTTGTAACAGAGCTTGAGATTCGAAAACCCTTCGTCCTGGAAATATGTAAGTTGGGCAGACGATGTGCATGGACTAGCCACGTTGGTGGTGGATCAGCTTAGGTGACTATGCTGACCTGTACGGTTTGTAGTTCAGTCATCAATGTATACAGGACTAAAGATCGCAAGCAGAACCTTTCCCTCGAACACCCCACGAACTTCTTCCGCTTTTGAAACTTTCCATGCTTTTTAGTCGTACAGGAGGAACGAAGTCCCTAATTACCTCAAAGTTATAGCTACCCATTTGGACGCTCTGTCCAACACATCAATGTTCAATGTCCGTTCTTGAGAACAGAATATTCTTCATTTCACCCTCATTTAAGTTCAATTACCAATATCTAACGCACTTCGTATGGTACCTATGTTAATTCTTGGAATAAACAGAGGTAATAAAAAGTAAGACTAATAGAGGCGCTGTAAGAGGATAGTGATGGCTGATCTGTCATCCTTCATCCTTCATGCCATCATGGTAAAATCATTCTGAACTATTCTCCGAACCGTTAAAAAGTCTATCAAATATTCCACATACAACAAACCAGCCACCTTCACCTGGGAAGGGAAAGATTCACATACACCCTAGGATCAAATGAGTTGGCCTTTATTTCGAAAATGTTCCACATACGCCCAGAGTGCACACACCTTTACTTCATCGTCGTTGTATGGCAAACCTGATCTAAACAAAGTTCCGCAGGCCTAGTGGCCAGCAATGACGCCTATAAGAGACCTAAGAGTTGACTCAGACTGTGCGATCGTCTCGGATCGTAATTGCTTCGTTGTTGGGCACACTCTGTCAGTATGCCATATTCGATTGGTGTGCTCAGCTGTTCGGAGCTTCAGAAAACGTCTAACAGTAGTGACAGGCCTGGATTACAGGTCTCTCTCGGACGTGAGTTTAAGGCTAAGGGATTTGTTAGACACCTTCCGTATACGTCGATGTCTGCAAGTTCCTAATTCGATTGACACACGTTTGAAAACATCACCACACTCTCTCTCCCCATTCAAATGTTTTAAATAATGAAAATGAATTCTTCTCAAAGTGCGATTAGTTTACTTCTCAAAAATGTAGCGTTGCAAATATTTGGGTTTCCTCCGGTGTATCGAAGGAAATTGAATTTAATCAAGTAAATAAATAAAAAAATTTCATTTATTCCGACAACCACACTTCTTTTATTTAGTTGAAACTTCAAGACACTCAGAATGACAGCTGTCAATTTAATTAAATGGGATTATGGATCCGGTCGATTTCTCAAGATGTGTTCAGTCCACCGTAGCACGTTTGTTAGCGTTTGACAGCCCTTGGAAGGCCAGAGCCTAGCTTCTCTGCAACCATTCGTGTTATGCGTGCTCAAGAATGATGCTACAAGATTACGCCTTAACTGACAGATGTGACATAGAAAGAGATGAGAGCGGTTCTAATCTCTCTTCTAAATCTCGCTATACGTCACCAAAAACATGGTGGATTTTCAAAAAGCTTAATCTTGAATCATTCTTCGTGCGTGCTGTTGTTCTCTCATGAGTTTTATGCCGACTCCGAACGGCGAAGTTTGAGAAGCTTTTTCTAGACGGTTATAGTCTTTGAGCTAAAAGATTTACTAATGCCCTTAATGTCCGAGGTCAAGACACACTCAGAAGGTATGGAGAGGGAGAGAGAGAGCAGGTACCTGTGCAGAATGGTCTTAAGTATTTGCGGGCTGGGAAGATCATTCCATATTAGAATAATTCGATTGTTCTAGCAATCGCAATTATTCGAATTCGAATTGAGCGGAGTCGATTGTTGAATTTCGATTGTTGTAGGTCCGATTTCAATCGCCAACGAATTTGTGTATTCGTCGATTCTCGCAGTTGCCCATCTCTTTTTCATTTCGTTTCACTACTAAAATTTAAACTGTTCATTTATGAGAGTGAGAGTACAATCCTTTCACTCATTGGGTGAGAAGGACGAAGAATACAGTCGAACCTCCAAAATTCAAATAGCCACGTGAACCAATATTTTTCAGAAATTTGGTTTGAATTATAGAAAATTCCATTTAAGGATGTTCCAATTACAAAGGTTTGGCTGTATTTCCATTCCCAATATTCCTATTTTGGTGGGTATTGTTTCTTATTGGAGACACAGCCTGACGCTGATTTTTTACACTGACACCAACATATGAATAAATCGAGGAATTAGTACCCGGCATTATGTTGGTTGTAGCGGGTACTGAGAATAATCGATTCGATTCGATTATTATTCGATTGTTTTCTGATGAGACCGAATAAATCGACAATCGAATTCAAATTTTAACAATTGTCAATTTATTCGATTGTGAATTTCATTCGCAATCGCTTATCGCTATTCCATATTCGTGTAATGCGGCTGAAAAAGAGTATCTAAATTTTACTGTGTGCCCAAAAGCAGGCTAATGGGTTAACTGATGGGCATTACTGGCGAGACGTGTATTGCGGGTGAATTCCAAGAGAGGATGAATGCATCGTCCGGCTCACTTGAGCATCGTTTGTAAAAATGGCGGATAAAGAAGACACGGTAAGTCGATGTTCGAGCGAGTCTTACAAACCCGCGATATTGGGTCCCCTATAAGTTTCATCTCTCGCTATTGGATCTTATCTAGTAGGTGCAGCGTGGTCTTGGGGCGACTTAACCAGATATGAGCGTTGCAATGATAGCCTAAGGTGAATATGCCTTGTGAATTCAAGCCAAATAAGGGGGCGTGAAATATCGACTTAGGAAACCTAAACATTTTGCAGCATTTTTGGTGACCTCGAATATGTGTTCGTTCCAACTAATTGCTGTGTTGAGGCACATACCAAGGATGGAACGTTTTCCGTTTTAAGTGCCATCTATGGATGATGACTGCTAATTAAGACTTCGGTTCAGTTGTTGGATCGGCGGGGTTTTCGGTAAAGTAAGCCCCTACATAACTTTGGAGAAGGTGCATTGCACGACTTGAGAGTATCCGTTCAAGTAAGCCATTCCCCAGGCCGTGTGATCCTTTCGGTTTGAGAATAGCGAGAGGCATCTCCATCTGGCACAGAATTAGTGTGCTTGCTAGTAAGTTTATCAGATTCGTAATTTTTCTGGAATCTTTTGCTCATATAAAGGTGATGTTAAATACTTGACAATCCATTTTAGAGATATGCGGCAGTTTCCGGAAGTCTTCTAGTGTGGATGTAACTGCATCCGAAGACATAGGCACGAACTACTATATCCGTGCTTGATACCACATCGTTCTTTGGCCTGCAACTTGCACTCCTTAGTGGTCCGGAAATCGAAGGGCTTACGGGTATCTAGGTTTGTATTAAAGCACACTTCTGCACCCACGCCATTCCGCATACTTAATCCGTCAAATCCAACCATTCTGCGTCTGATAGCCAGACTTCCACTAGAATCTGGAGGGGATGTTGGTTGCGACGTTCGTCTCGAAAAGGAACTTTGGTAGCAATAGATCGGTCGTGCCCAGGTAATCCAAATTAACAGAGTGTCCAGAAGAGAGTTTCTTCCGCATTTGCACCAAAACTGCGACATTGGCCCATCCAGCACGCAGGAATCAATGACGTACAAATAAAAGAAAAACACATTTCTCCACTTTTGCTTTATTCATCAAGAGCAATATTTCAAGACAAACCTGCATGCCCCACCTCGCCACCAGTACGTTTCAAGCAAAAAAGCAACAACACCAAAGCCCTTGCAAAGGCACGGTCCCCACTTCGCCATGGCAACAGCCCACTTGTGTAAATATCGAAATGAGGCTGGCTCGTGTACCGGTGGTGGAGGAGGAGGAGGGAAAAGAAAACAATCAACTGCCGGAAATTTCAAGACCCACTCCCACACGCACAAACGCACACAGCAGCCAAATCACAATGAATTCATCTTCTTCAAAAATAATTACCCCCTTGCCGTCGTTCGTCACCCCCCAGCGCCAGCCACCCCCACCTTCCGGCAGGATACGATGGAATGTCTCGAGATAATTATGCACCTGAGGATGGATCGTTGACGCATTTTTCAGGATATCTCACACACGGTAACTCACGAAAAACAATTTCCACCCCTCGTACACTTTCAATTTGGCTCATTGATTTCGCCGCCGCCACCACCACTTCCCACGGGGGGTGTGTGTGCCTAAAACGTAGTACGCACGTTGTACGTGGAATTTTTTCACATCCGTGCACACAAACACACCGAACTCATTCCGAAATCCCCGCTACGGCTTCTTGGCTTTCCCTGCGTGCGTCGCGTCGTCCCTGCCCCTGCTCGCTCCGTGCACACGGTAGGGCGAGCGTGAAAAATGCCTCAAAGCTACCAGACAAGATGGATTAGTGAAACTGTGCTAAAAATTCTAAAGTCGCCCGATTAAATTAACAATCATTAATCATTCTGACGAGGCCGAGTGGGCTGCGAGAGTGCCCGTGGGTGGGGCACTTTAATTTAAGGGAAATCCTTCGGAATGCAGACCCAGAGTAACTAAATTACGAGGCTCCGCAGGCGCACGCATTTAATTGAGGTGTCGCCAGTCGACAGCCTCCACGCAGCACACACAGTCGCACACGCATTGATTTACCTACACCGCGTGACGAGAGGGAGGACGAAATGTGCTGGCGATGAAAGCGCACACCACAGCGTCCTTAAGGACACGACAGAGGTTTAAGCTAATTGAGATATAAAAGAATCATGAATAACAAGGTACCGGCAACGGCGACAACAACAGCAGAAAAAGAAAAATACTCTCAAGTGACTTGATTAAATAATAAACCCACTCTTAAAATTTAATGCCTGTTAATTATGAGAGACTTACAGTGTGTCAGTGGGTTGTGGGTGGTGGGGGAGAGTGTTTCGAGAACCCATCGAGAACAGCAGGAAGAAGTGTGGCGGCCATTGTGAGAGATTGAAGCCGAGCTGGAAGCTACCAAGAGAGCGCTTGTCGGTGACAAAGAAAGCGACGACGAGCGAGGCGGCCCGAGGGCAATTGTTTACATGTGTAGACTGTAGCGTGAAGCTAAATAATGCAAGCTAACTACTGAAGGGATGCCGCCGGGACACGGGGCGGTGAGCCGTTGTTGCATGGAAATTTAAATTGTTTTCTCGGTTATTTGTTTTTGTTTTTTTTTCTTCGCTCTCTTGCTTGCTTCCGATCCCCTTTGTCTTTATCTTGATAAGCACTTGCTGGGCGGGAGGGATGGTGATGGACGTTATAGCGGAGAGAATGTCGTTAAAAGTGAATTTAAGTTTTGGGACTTTATGAGTGCGTCGTTTTGGAGCGCTTAAGGCGCTCGCGTGTGAAGTGATTGTCGTAGTTTTTGGGGCAACTTTGTGTGCGGATTCTGTTAAAATGGCATACGCAAGCAGGGGAATGGAATAGCCAGAGATTTCAAGTGGATTTCAGATGATAGACTTCCTTTACATTGTAACTGAAGCTTGTTTGTAGCTCTGCCACTTTGGGGGAGATTTGGACGCTTGTGGAGCTACCCTGAGGGTAAGAGGATGCAGTTCACGAAATCACATAAGACGACGTGAAATGCGAGACGTGGAAGTGCTGACGAATGACGAAGTGGATGACTCTGGTAAACTTTGCTGTGTAGGGCAGTTGTGGGGTAGGTCGGAAGTAAAACGTCATTCATTTTGTTGTTTCGAGAGTAGAAGTCGAAAGCTCTCACTTGTGTCTAGAGTTCGGCGACATTGACAAGGACTGCCGGGAGGCAAATTCAGGATATGAAATACGAGAGGAGAGCAGTTCGTGAGCACTGTGAACTACGACGGCTGGAAGAAGGAAAAGGAAGCAGCGTTTCATCAAGAAAAGATGTTATGGCAAGATTCAAGTCCAAAAATGTACCAAACGGAGAGACAATTAGCCAAGGGATATAAAGTTTCTTACAGGAATGAACCGCTGGTAATATAGTCGCTGTCGATATGGAGAATCTGAAGGAAGCACTCCTACAGACTGATAAACAGAGGTGAAGACCCAAATGCCGCTGTCTGTTGAATATTGCACGTAATCCGGTCAAATTCCGTCCCACGATATACACAGACAAAATCAAGATAGTAATATCGAGAGTGACATCTAACAAATCGGTTAGTGTCGATGGGCTGCCAGCTTAAGTCCTTTAATGTATCTGGACATGACCTGTTTGAGTGCATGCATAAGCTACCCTGTAAGACATGGAAAAGGTATGACATGTCAGAAAAGCCCGTATTATACCCCATTGACTGCCTTCACATCGTTTGAAAGCTCGTCCCTTTCGTTTTGTGTGTTCGAAGGAATTCATGAATAATCAAACCAATGCACAGAAGACCACAATTGACCACATATGCACAGTGGATGGACTCAAGAGTCTAAGAACTGTCGATCGACATTCACTCCATATCAAGACCGCAAGCGCCATGTCTAGTTTCGATTCGACCCTTGCAAAACATTTTAGTTAGTCGTGCTCCATCAAAACTCTTCGCTATCAGTGCCTTCTCGAAGCGAGGTGATGTCACATCAGTTACTGAACATCTTTGAGGGGAAGTCCAAAACTTGCATGCCAACACTAGAGACACAGTTTGATGTAAACTTAAAGCACAGTGGGTTATGATCCCGATAAATGCCCATGTCTAGATACATGCCTATTTAGTCTGAGAAGAATGAGTGAACGTCTTTGGTTGAGTGTCAGCCAAAAGCTACAATAAGTGCCATATAATCAGTGAGAATTTGTTAACCAAATTTTGTGCAATTCTTTAACATAATTAACTATTCCGAAAGGCAAAAGTCCGCCGACTGCACTGGCTCTGCTACATCGAGAGTATGGACAACAACGCTCCAACAAACAGAGTCTTCCAATCTGCACATCCTCTTTCGAGAAGGGTGAAAGACTTACCTCCGGTATAGAGATCAAGTTATCGCGGATGAAGTATGTAACTGAATTTGACCTTGATGACTGGAAGCAGCGAAACTGAACCGTCACCGATGAAAGGCAGCAAATGTTTAAGCTCGGAGCCTCCATGGGTCGTCGGCCTGATAAGTACATAAATATTCTATAATGCTGTACGCAATGTCTTATTTTGAGCATTGCTAAGAAACTGAGTCTGGCTGCATAGTGACTTCTTCAGTTTCGCAATTACCTGGTACATCGCAGCATCGTGTTTCCACTAGGAATGAGAGACTAACTCGGCCATCACGCCAATAAATATGCGGCAACCAAGGAAAGTATCTGATTCAGATGTGACGTTGTGGAGAGAGAGATTTTCGTTCTGACACTTCATCATTGCTAAGCCGGGAAGATGACTCTTTAATCATAATAATTGTCTGTGTCTGAAATAGGCTGCAGTGAGATGAGAGTTAGATGGGTATACCTACGTATGCCAACGTCTGTTGCCTGATGTCGGCTGAAGAAAATATGAGATCATTTGACTTTCACGATCTCTATTGCTTTGTTCAACTAAATAGTTCAGAGTCAAGGATTCTTCAGGCTGGAGCAGTTTTGTCTATGTGCTCCCCATGGCCGCATCATAGGCATTGAATAGACGTCTAGCTACCTCTGTGTCGATACACAGCCCGTACATTCCGTGGTTGAATCTACTTCTCCAAAAACCGTCAATGTAAACAGGACCCAATATTGAACGCTTCATTATCTGCTATGGAGTTTGTCCATGTTTCCGCGATAGAGAGCAAGCAGGGATGAACAAGGTTCACCTTTATGTCAACAGCGATTGGCAAGAGTCATTCTGCATTTGAATGGAGTTACCACCTTAACAAATCAAATCTCTGCCACGACAAGGCATGCCGACCTTGCCTGGAAGAGGATCCGGCATCCGAGCACATTTTTTTGTAATGTCTGGCACTGCTCTGGAAAACATGTGCGTTGTACACATAGGTTGCATATGCACTGTTTTGTAGCGGATGACATTTAAGTTTGACGTGCATGACCGGAACTCGGATCTGCGGACCATGAACTGTACGTCATTACAGGTACACAAAATTATGCTCTGAATTACTCGTGAGCTCCGTGTGCTGCTACCAATTCATTAACATCGAAGTTCTCGTTGATATAATACCACAGCTCTGTGCAATGGAGTAGCCTCTGAACGAGCGCCAGTCTGTTCTCCCACCGAGGCACACACTTGCCATATCAAGCACAGCTCTTGAAACACTTCAACCCCCGTCAGTAAAAATTATCAAAATTCTCGACCTAATTGAAAAGAAAAAATCCACCCCAGCCCTACGCTGGCATTCGAGCGCCTATCAGTGATTACAAATCCCGACTTGATTAAAATCAGTCAACACTTTCCGTTCCCTACACCATCGATACGTGTACGACCATCGGAGGCATCCAGTGGCACTCCATCCATCCAGCGGTAGCGCTGACTGTGCGCCCACATGCGCGCATAAATATTTTAACGTCGAATTCCTTTCGATTAAAATCCCGTGACTTGCCTATAGATTGATATTCCCCCTAAAGCTTTTACTGCTGCTTTGTGTCAGAATATAATAAGCATTCTACGTTCTAATCCACTTTTATTAGCTCTTTTATGTGGATTACATGCTCGGCGGAGGCTGTGTACCGCATGAGTGATAAGAGGATTTCAGGATGTGTGTGTACTGGCGATGGTGCGGTGGTGTGGTGCTTTGTGTACTTCTTTTTCTTTTTTTCTATTTCGCTGTCCCTCTGCCACAGAAGAGGCTTGAATTTCCCGGCGTCGATTGTTTTGTGAACTTGAGGGTGGCAACAGGATGTCCGGACTTTGGAGAGTTGAAATTGAATCAAATGAGGGGATAGTCCGAGGGCATTATCCTGACGAATGAGGATGGAAAATGTTTTTGTAACAAGAGTTTGGTGTATTAATTAATCTCAAGGACAATGGCACAGTGTTCATTTGAATTCAATTGAATTTGAATTTGAATACAATTTGTGAGTATTCTGTTGATGTTCTTCAAATGAAGTAGTGATTGTCTGGTGAAGTTGGCATTTTGAACTCTGAACACGGTTAATCGAATTCGGTGCTGAACAGCGCTGTCTAAACCAAAAGAGAAAAGTGAATACGTTTCAAACCCGAACTCCAACCATCGACATGTATACAAAAAACCAGCCTTCCTCCTAAACAACACTGCATACACACCTAGTGAGCAATAGTAAAGAGGTCAAGCGATTGCTGAAGGAAGATGTCTTAAGGGTACACTCATAATTGACTTAAGTAAACTAAAGCTAAGCTTTGTCAAGTCATTATGAACTTCCAAAAAATTCCAACACCAACTCTCATTTACGTACTTAGTAATCGAATCGTCTCCCTCTCAATTTAGTACAAAACAAACTGAACGAAACTTAACGAAGTGGTTATTGAGGTAAGAGGGTATCATTAGTACATTGATTTAAGTCGGCTTCAGTCTGCTTACGCTTCCGCTTGAATAAGAAAAAGTAGACGAAACTTAACGAAACTAAATTATCGAATGGTAATTATGGTAACTTTCAATCAATTATGTGTGTCTACTCGATTCAATAAGTGTCCTTAGGCTTACGATGGCCTTTAAGTCCCTACCAGTCCCGAACTATTGGTACTTCATCACTTGTGAGTGTACACATTTTGGATTGAGATTGAGTCTTGGTTCCATAAATTGTTTAAATATCTCAACGATAACAAGTTATTACGTCTATAGCTTAACTTATTCGTGCGGTTTGCTAAAAGATGACACAAACTGTATTATCCCATTGAATCATGCGTTGGAAAGCTACTGTCATTGGAAAATGTAGTCATTGAAAAAGTCATAGCTTCAGATGAGCAAGTAAACGGTTAAATTCTAAAAAAAAATTGCATGAATAAGTTATAGACCCAATAGTATTTAGCAATTGTAGACTCCTTTAGTGTCACTGTCCCTTAGTAATTTCAAGATAATTGTAGTTAAAAGGAGCAACGCTAGAAAGTGCTTCTATAGATTATAGTCAAGAAATAGTCTCCCAATTATTAAAATTTATTTTCGCATCATATATGGATAAGAGTTACAGGTTTTCACACCAGAAATAATTAGTACATTGTTTACAAGGTTTTATTTTCATTTTTACCCATTTCCGGCGAAGTTTGCTTTCGGAAATGCCCAAGAATTCAAAACCAATGATGTCCCAAAATTTAACTGTACGTACTTCTTCTTCTTCTTCTTGTGGCGCTACAGTCCGGGGTGAACCTGGGCCTCGGTCAACAATCCTCTCCAGCTGGCACGTTCTTTAGCCAGCTGCCTCCAATTTCGCACTCCAAGTTGGTTGAGGTCCTTCTCCACTTGAGTGCGCCATCGGGTTCGTGGTCGTCTTCTATTGCGTTGTCCCACTGGTTCGGAGTCGAAGACTCTTCGGGCTGGAGCAGTGTTGTCCATGCGCTCTACATGGCCTAGCCATCTTAGGCGCTGAATCCGTAGACGCCTGACTAGACTCATGTCGCTGTACAGCCCCTACAGTTCGTGGTTGAATCTCCTTCTCCAAGAACCTTCAACGCAAACAGGACCAAAGACTGAACGCAGGACTTTTCTCTCGAAGAGACCAAGTGCGTCTTCATCCGCTCTTGAGATAGTCCAAGCTTACGCGCCATACAGCAGGACAGGGTTGATCAAGGTCTTATATAATGTCAGCTTGGTCTTTCGAGAGAGGGCTCTACTACTCAATTGCCTCTTGAGCCCAAAGAAACAGCGGTTGGCAAGAGTTATTCTGCGTTTAATCTCGGTACTGATGTTGTTCGCACTATTTACTTGGAAGCCAAGGTAGACGAAGTCCTTTACTGCCTCGAAGTTGTAGCTGCCTATGGTGAACTGTAAGTACTATGTACTTTAAATTTAATTTTAGCGATACTGTGGTTAAGACAAGGAAGTTACTGTAAGTCGTTGTTCGAAAGAGTCCTCCCATGTAGTCGACAGATATGTACTTATATGTGGGCGGACATAAGTCCTATGAATTAGACCCAAATAAGAGGAGGTTAAATGAGTTGATTAAGAAAACCTAGACCAGGAAAATCTCAAGAAATAACAACCACGTTTCAAGGTCATTTAAATCTGCCCTGATGTCAATGGCAACGAGCAAAATACTGCGCCGTATTATATTTGTTAAGAACTGAGATTGTTGACAGGAACGTAATAAGAGTCAACTAGAGAGAGCTAGGAACATGTGGCAAGAATGATGAATACAAGATTAGCCCTTAACTGACAGATGTGACGTAGAGGGGTAGGAGAGCGGTTGAATTGTTCTTTGTTTACATACTAATTGCGGAAATTCATTCATATTAGTCTTAAGATGACTATGGCTTGTACTTTTTTGTAAAGTTAGCAAAGTTTTATTGAAAATATTAATAATTTTCTTGAAATTTATGACAATAATCTCACTATACGTCAATAAAAAACATGGCGGCTTTTCGTTAAGCGTGATCTTGTTTACATCATTCTTGATCATGTGGTACTTACACTTCTTTAAAAAGCTTAAGCTACTGACAGCTGATTAAAATTAATAAAAATATAAGGACTCTTAAACTTGTTTTGATGCGTAACACAAAGAAACGTACGGTGAAGTCGAATTTTGCTAGCGTTCCCATCAGCGACAATTTTTCTGACTAGTGGATATCAGTTATGGTGGAAGTAATCGAAGCATTTGCCCTAGGTTAGGTTAGGTTAGGTTGTAGTGGCTGACTGCTGCAGAGCAGTCACACTTAGGCCAGAGTAGGCCCATTGCGATACCACGCGGATTAACTTCTTCTAACGCTGTAACCAGTTGGTACTGCTAATGAACCGATTTAGTTGGATAATGCTGGCACTTTTTAGCTCGTTACGGCTCCTGAAGTAGTAGGCATTTGCCCTACCATCTTCGAAAATTCGTTTCAAAATAGTGTATTCTGAAAAACACCCTCACAGCTTGAAAATTGATCACAAAAGAAATATTCTTCACCCGTCATGTCCTTCAGCTGTCGTTTCTTCCGTTCTTCCATCAAATCTGAGTCAGTCAGACAATGTGTGTCCGATATGATTGTCCATATTAACCCCCTAAGATCTCAGGCGGGTTTGACTTTTATCGTTTTCAGTCATATACAGAAAAACTCAAAAACGAAATTAGGCAGGAAGCCCTAATTTATTGAAAAACTGGTGTACTTCGTTATTGATTGTGCAAGGCAATGGTAGCGTTTACAAAAGAAATAATAACGTGAATTAACAGCGACGCACAACACAAGAAAAAATAAATAAACAATGGACCAAAAAGTCTTACATAGCAAAAATGGTTAATTTTTAGTTCCAATTTTTATGATTCTTATAATTACTTCAATTATTATTTTACCAGCAATGAAATAAGACAGCTTCGTTTTTTATGATCCTTCGAAGAACAAAAAAAATGTATGTTATTAAAAAAACCTCATCAAACATTGTTGATGACTGAGGTCATATTTTTAACACATTTCTTTTACGGCTGTTTTGGGGAGTACAAATCTGAATACTGGAATAGACTCCAGCGGTGCGAAATAATTCAAAATTTTGATTTTATTTCTCTACGCAAAGAGATAATTTCAGAAAAGCAATTGAAACGCCACCAAATGCCTGCGTTGTATGTGAGTGACGCGCATTTCGAGGACAGGCGCCTGTCTGACGGTTGTTGGGGGTACAGATCATATTTCGTTTGGCCTAATCAAATGTCAACACACTTGAAACTTCCACATAAACTGTGCTCATGCTGCGGGTGGGATTGACGTCAAACGAGTGTTTCGAAAGTTCTTTCTGCGGTTAGGCCACGATTATGACATTGTCGTGATTGGCAGTACACAACAGGCCGTAAGATAGGATGTGAGGGAGGTGCGAGATTGGATGAATGTTGCTTTACTTTCATGTTGCGAATAGATTTAAAAAAGCAGTATGAATACATAAACAACACAGGACAAAATCTGCCAAAAATTTAAACATGAAGTAAAAACCTCATATCACCTTTCCATTTCATTGTATATATGGATTGGATGTTGCAGCGCAGCCGAGGTGAAAAATGTTTAACATTGGGAGAGTTGAGGGTAGTTCATCTGCTCTTTGCAAATAATTTGAATGACCTCACATCCTTTCAGAGGGAACTCCAGCGCACGCTCGATAGGCTTGTGGCGGTATGTGCAGGTGTCTGGATGAAGGTCTGGTAGTTTCCAGAGTCAATGGAGTCCCATTGAAGCAGGTGGAGAAGTTCAAGTATCCCGGGATATCTTTCACAAGTGATGAGAGGAGCAATGCTGAGCTGTCTTTTAGAATCGGCCAAACTGAATCAATATTGAAACAACTTGCAAGATCTGTGATCAGAAAGGCCGAGCTTGATGTCAAAGCCAAGCTGTCGGTCTCTAAATCAGTACTTATTCCAACTCTAACATATGGGCATGAAATCTAGGTAGTGACGCAAATACAAGTTGCCCTGATGAGGGCTTTTGTAGGAGTGAATCACCGTGATAGGGTGAGAAACATGGCAGGCGCGGGGAACTCAATGTCTAGCAACCACTTCTCCGAACGGAAAGAGCTATGATTCGGCGGTTTATACAGGTGGCACGAATTTACCCAACATTATGTCTTCCGAGGCGTGCCTTAAATGCGACTCCATCAGAAAGTTGTCCCATTTTTAGACCCAGGAAAAGGTGGTTGGACTAAGTTCAAAACATGAGGAGTTAGAATGGATGGGAGAGGATAGATTGGGCTGGAGATCTCTAGTGTCTAGTTTTTTAAGCTTTTGTGGAGTCTGTCGGAAGCACGATTTGTTATGGAACAGTGAAAGACACGTGGCAAGAATGTCCTCATTATCATGCCTTCCGAGGCGTGCCTTAAATGCGACTGTATCAGGAAGACGAATCCTAGGCAGACCAAGGAAAAGGTGGTCTCGACATGTGTAATTTCTAAGGAACCGCCGCTGCATCTGTCAGATCCGCTGTGAGACGTCTCCGAGAAACCAAGGAAGAATAAACAGTTCACCAAAGTTTTCAAATAACTTGCTGGACAGACAACCCAAAGAGCAAAGAATGTTGGA
The DNA here is from genome assembly GCA_916610145.1 of Eristalis arbustorum. Classification (NCBI taxonomy): domain Eukaryota; kingdom Metazoa; phylum Arthropoda; class Insecta; order Diptera; family Syrphidae; genus Eristalis; species Eristalis arbustorum. The sequence continues at coordinate 23,513,780 of OU744316.1, read as the reverse complement.
TGTTTCTTCACTCACTCACAGTTCGATAGCGGAGGATCGTGTGACCTGGAGGTCTCTAGTGCGTGCATCATGCGAGTCTCAAATCGGCCTTGACTCATTCACAGCATTATGTCATGGCACTGACAAAGGGTAGCTATAACTTCACGGCAGTTGAGGACTTCATCGAATGCGGCTTTGCAGTAGGCAGTATGAAGAACGTCAGTCCCGAGATTAAACGCCAAATGGCTCTTGGCAACAGCTATTTGCTTTGGGCTTCAGGAACAAGCCCACAGCCATCCGATTTAGTTTCAAATATGCGTCGATTTGCTCGATTATTTGTTGCCATTCTGATGTCAATTGGTTTTCGTAACCCCAAATATTAAGATAATCACATATTAGTAATTTTTATACCAAACAACCTGCAATTCAAACGAAATTAAAAAAATGTTTGTCTGTTTCTTTCATTTCAGTTACCTCACCGAACACAGCCAACCGAATAGCTGAAAGCGTATCCCTTCAATTCACCATCATACTCTCCACAATCTGGATGACAGTGAGCAGCTACGTTAGCAGATAGTGTGCTTGAACTAAAATCAAACTTACACAAAATATATAGATACGATTTTTACATTATTATTATCATCACTAGAAGATAGAAAAAAAAAAGACAAACAAAAAAAAACACACAGCCACACTTAACATTCGATTTAATTAAACAAAACTACACACGAGCTCACAAAGGAACACACGCAAATGCATAAATGTCAATGTAACTGGAAATTATGAGCATGTTCAATTGCTGATATTAATGAATAAACATTTACTAATACGACGATTAGTTAATTAATGTACACGTGATGTAATTACAAAAATCAAACATTTTGTTTTTGTTCTTAAATAAATTTACAACGCAATTAAATTGAATAAGTTTCAAGTGAAAACACGAAAAAGAATCGAAGTAAAATTGCTTTCGCCTGTTTGTTTACGTTTTGTTGGTCGCTGAAAACCATTTTGTTTGGCAAAAAAGGGAATTGTCCAACTTTTGATGAATTTTTATGGAAATTTTGTCTGCTGATTGGGTTCAGTATTCAATTAAGAGGCTTGAAATAACGGTTGAATAACATTCAAGAATGGTGTACTTCTGGAGGATGACAGAGGGAACTATACAGTCAACCTAAATGTGAACCGATCCTTAAACCCTACCCTGGGCTTCAGAGTTGCACACGAAACTAACGATGTCGCCTTTCAACAAAACTTTTAAAAATTCAATAGGCATCTCTTCGCAATTTCAAGTATGTTGGACGCTAGAGTAAGAAACAATAGTCTGTTGAAGTAGGGACCTAGTACTCCATAGATACGTCTGAATGGTGCAGTGGATGGAATGCCTGTATTTGGTTAAAGCGGTTCTCGGTTCGAATCCCAGTAGAAGCAAGAATTAATATGGATCATATCACAGGCACTGGGTATCACAATGGACCAACAATGGTCTAAGTGAGCAGGCAATTTCGTTGGCAACCCAGTAACTTAACCTAACCTACTCGAGGGTTGGGTAGGGTTTAATGTTTCAACATGCCGTCATACAACATGCTGTCGACTGTCGTACACTAACCCCTAGATCAAGACGCATTTTTCACCAGAAAATCGGAAGATTCCAAGACTTTCTGAAAAGGCGCCTTTGCACTTCTTCTTCTTCTTTGATTGGCGCTACAGTCCGGGGTGGACCTGGGCCTCAACCAACAAGCCTCTCCAGCTAGCACGATCTTTCGCCAGCTGCCTGCAGTTGCGCACACCAAGTTGGTTGAGGTCCTTTCCACTTGTGTGCGCCATCTAGTGCGAGGACGTCCTCTGTTGCGCTGTCCCAATGGCTCGGTGTCGAAGACTCTTCGGGCCGGAGCTGTGGTGTCCATCCGCTCTACATGACCTAGCCGTCTTAAGCGTTGGATCCGAAGACGCTTAACTAGGTGCATGCCGCTGTACAGCCCGTATAGTTACTGGTTGAACCTTCTGCTCCAAACACTATCAACGCAAACAGGACCAAAGATCGTACGCAGAACTTTTCTCTCAAAACAACCAAGAGCTTCTTCATCGGCTCTCAATAGCGTCCATGTCTCTGCGCCATAGAGCAGGACAAGGTCAATTTGGTGTTTCGAGAGATAGCTCTGTTACTCAATTGCCTCTTGAGCCCAAAGAAACAGCGATTGGTTCTGCGCTTGATCTCGGTACTGGTGTTGTTGTCCCTATTTACTCCGGAGCCTAGGTAGACGAAGTCCTTGACTACCTCAAAGTTTCTGCTGCCCAATATGATGCTCTGTCCGAGACGTCGATGTTGTGCGTCCTTCCGTGGTGACAGCGTGTACTTTGTTTTGCCCTGGTTTACCGCTGGACCCATTTTAGCCGCTTCCGCTTCAATACCAGCAAACGAATCATTGACGGCTCGCTGTGTTCGTCCAATCACGCCTTTGCACTCGACTGAATTTATCCGTGGCTGAATATAAGAATTCTTAGTCATCCTTACAGTCCTTCATTACAGACATGGCATCTTTGCCAACCGATCTGTGGAGGCTCGAGTCACTCGAGCACTTTAAGTCTCACCAGTCTAAATTTCATAACAAATGATTACAGAGGCTAGACTAGGTTATTGGGCTGCCAGCGAAATTGCCACCACACTTACACAATTGTTATACCTCCGTTAATTGATCCTATTTAACTTTGCTCTCACTGGGATTCAAACCGGGAACCCCTATTACAAAGGTCAGGCACTCATCCAACTGCGCCAACTAGGCTGAAACAGAGAATGTTTTTCAAGAATAGTCAAAGCTTGACAATTTGAGGCATTCAGCTGAACTATGAAAACAGGCCGGCCGCGAAAAACAGGCAAATGTGTACAAATTCCAGAAAATTAATCTCAAAAGTTGGATCAGCGTGCCAAACGAATCTTTCAATTACTGCGAAACAAGACGAATTAGAAAATTAAATTCCGTCCTACGACCGGAATGAAAACTCGCGAATATCCTTCTTTCCCACATTTCCTAGATAATTTCCATAATTTTCAAAAACAACACTCAGTCCTCGGTTATTTCTTTGATTCGAAACAGAATTTAAAACAGATATCAAAAATCTAGCCTAACAATCAAAAAAACGCATGTAAATAAAAGAAAAAAAACAATTACAATTAAATTAGTTCACAAAGTTCTGTTAGCGAATAAATCAAATTTAAAGAGTTTTTTTTCTCAAAAAAACACTCTTAAGGTAAAGGATAAAAGAATATGTAAATAAGGAAAAGAAAATATATAAAGTACACAAAACCATATATATATTCGACACAAAGTTAAAAACAAATCATATGCAGCTTATTTAAAGAAAAATTAATAAAAACCAAAAAAATGTATGTAAGAACCGAATGAAAATGTAAAACTTTGTAAGACACGGAAAAATCAAAAAAAGAAATAAAACAAATTAGTGGAGATATACAAAAGGTATATTATTTAATGAAACAAAGTAAAAGACAGAAATATTTTAAACTCAAGAGAATTAACGAAAGCAAAACTTCAATGCGTGTTCAAAGTCAAAGTTCACCCACAAAGGAAAATTTAATTTAAACGAGAACAAAAAAGAAAACAATGGTATATTTTTTTCGTGAATGTAAGTGATGAACAAAAAAATATATAGGGAATAAGGCCTCAGATATGAACAGTGTATATACATTTTAAATAATAAAGTACACATTTCAGTTACACCTTTTGAACTTGCGTTCAGTTTTTTTGCAATCACATGGGTGCGAAGTATTTTTCCTCTTTTCAGGATTCACGGACTTGAAATAATTGGATACGTGATAGGGTGGCCTGAAAAATGTATGGTTGTTGCTTGCTGCTTGCTTTTACATTTATTTTACTACCTCAGACTGATGATGTGTAACCGACAGCCTATCAGGCCTGATAACATACCGATCAAACACACAGGGACACGAGTTTTATGGCGTAGCCTCTCAAATATAATATAGTAATTTGGGTGACCTGAAGTTCGAAAAGTTGTAGGACCACCTTTTACAACAACCGTCGTCAGTCTTGTGCGTACCATTGCTCTACAATTGTATGCCGACCCCGAACAGGCAGGTTGTAAAGCTTCATCTAGACAGTCACAGTTAGTCGAAAGAGGTAGGGACCTACAATATACATCTGTGCTGAAAGAGCGGTCAAGGATAAATATGCAACGAAAAGTGTAAAGATGGTCCCACCGGTCAAGAACCAAGCCTTGCCTTTGAATTGATTTCGTCGACCATGAACACAACACGAACTACAAGAGCGCATCTGAAGAAAAACATTAATTTTGTAAGGGACAAAAAGCCCCATTGTTGATGGAAAAGACTGCAAGCTACTTATCGGCTTACTACTCACCAAACTCCTCAATGTGATTGACTTATGCGATGAAACACTCTACGACGCCTGTGGAGAAGACGTCGACTGCGGAACAGTTCCTCCGCCACTGTTTAGCCTTTGCTCGGCTCAGCATGTATTCGGTGCTCATTAGATGGAGCTGATGAAGTAAGCTCCTCGTTACGGAAGCGACTGCTGATATTCTTCCTGACTGGTAGGACAATTTACCAGTTCTTGGGACTAAGTCCTGCAATTTAGTTTTAAAAACCCTCGACAAAAATAAATCCTCCTAAATTACTTGAACAGGCTTAACCGAAACCTTGAAATCCAACTTTGGCAATAGTGGTTGGGATTGGGTAACCTTAATCTTCTTTGACTGGCTACACCAGTCAGACCTGAACCTCTACCAACACGCCTATTCAGTTGACGTGATCACATATTAACCGTCTCCAACTACTCAGGTCATATTGATGTCAATCTCTCAATATATGTCGCGCCCATTTTCGTTACGATGCTTCACAAGTTCAGATTTGATGGCCGGAGTCTTATTGACGTGAATTTGTATACGCCTATTTCCCTTAAAAAGCCCGTTACAGACCGAAGATCGGGATCACACAACTTTTTCTCAGATGAATTTATCCAAGCCACGAACTATGGAATTGACGTAGTCTCAGTGAAAATCCCGAGTGCATGCCAATTAATGAATGCTCTCCGTGAGATGATTCAGACACAAAAGTCTTGAACGTTACGTCGTTCGTATGACATGTAGCGCCCTCTTATTGGAGCTACATCTGGGATTTATCCTAGTTGTCGAACTTTGGCCACAAGTTCGACGTTCGACATCGCTCTACATATCCCTGAGACCATAAACGGTAACGGTGTCTGATTCAACATGTTGAAAAAAATAAACCGCACCAGTCAGTCTTGGTTGATGTACCGATTCTTGGTCGAACACGTTTGGATTCATCGGTTCACTCCGTCATCGATGCTTGTGTTAGCGCAATCTTGTACAACCTTTTAAAAAGCGTAAAACGAAAAAGCGTAGAACGAAAAAGCGTAGAACGAAAAAGCGTAAAACGTATCCCCATAACAAGGAATATATTCGAGTTTAGAAACGTTCGAGTCCAGAAACTCGACAGTGACTCACACTGACACCACAAATGTTTCGTTAAGAATGACGCGCTCTGAACTTCATGGTGAACATGGGGAAATTTGACGACGTTATGCAAAAATACCATAAACTGCAAAATAGAAGCTATGCGCGGATGTGTTCAATGTGTTTTGAGAAATCAAGCGTATTTCATTGAGAACTCAGTACTCGGCTCAGTAAAGATTCTCAATAAAACGCTCTTACTCAATTAAATTTTTTCTTTAAGGTTTCTTACGTTCATGTCATACATTCAAAATAATGTCAACACAAGCAGAAATATCAACAAAAAAAGTAAATCGAATAGAGAGAGAAGTAAAGGATACCAACTGGCCCACCTATGATTTCTATGCTTAGACGCGATCTAGACTTTAATCGACTGTCAAATTTTACTGAGTACTTCTTAGTCAGTAATTGGTCAGTAAGTTGTTGCTTCGCGTGTAAGAGAGTTGAGTATTCTTCTTCTTATGGTGCTACAGACCGGGGTGGACCTGGGCCTAAGCCAACAAGCCTCTCCAACTGGCACGATCCTTAGCCAGCTGCCTCCAATTTCACACTCCAAGTTGGTTGAGGTCCTTCTCCACTTAAGTGCGCCATCGGGTTCGTGGTCGTCCTCTATTGCGTTGTCCCACTGTTTTCGAGTCGAAGACTCTTCGGGATGGAGCAGTGTTGTCCATGCGCTTGCTCTACATGGCCTATCCATCTTAGGCGTTGAATCCGTAGACCCCTGACTAGACTCATGTCACTGTACAGCCCGTACAATTCGTGGTTGAATTTTCTTCTCCAGAAACCTTCAACGCAAGCAGGACCAAAGATTGAACGCAGAACTTTTCTCTCGAAAAGACCAAGCGTGTCCTCATCCGCTCTGGAGATAGTCCAGGCTGCCGCGCCATACAGGACATACAATAGGACGGGGATGATCAGGATAACTACTCAATTGCCTCTTAAACCCAAAGAAACAGCGATTGGCAAGAGCAGTTCTGCTTTTAACCTCGGTACTGATGTTGTTTGTACTATTTATTAACTTCGGAGCCAAGGTACATGAAGTTCTTTACTACCTCGAAGTTGTAGCTGGCTATGGTGACGTTCTGACCGAGTCGTCGATGTTTTTGTGTACTTTCTTGGTGACAACACATACTTCGTTTTGCCCTCAACCACCACTAAACCTATTTTTGCCACCTTCGTATCAATACCAGCAAACGCTTTATTGACGGCTCGCTGAGTTCGTCCAATCACGTCAATATCGTCGGCGTATGCTAGCAGTTGAACGGACTTCTGGAAGATCGTACCTCTAGTGTTAGTGTGTGAGGTTTGCACCACCTTCTCAAGTACAATCTTGAAAAAATCACATGACAGCACGTCGCCTTGCCTAAAACCTTTTTTTTGACATTGACTGAGTCGAGTATAGAAAAAGCACATCATGACGATAAAGCCCGTTTGAATTCGACATTAGGTCACGCGCATAATATTCAAGCCTTTACTGAATATTTGTGACAGCTGGATGTCATTGGCAACTTTGCTGAAACACTGCCTGGTCACCCTTTAGTGTAGAAATTCTTCTTCAAAGGATAACAAGAGTACGTTGTCATTGAATGTCTATAGTAAAGGGCTTATGACAGCAAGTCCATGACCTGGATGGATTACAGTAAGTGCTGTATCGACGTAGTATCATATCGACGCAAAAACGATTTACAGATGATTCCGTGGCCGCATACTTGAACTACAAACGTACATATTCTTCACAGGACTTAATTATGACTCGAGCTTATGCCTAAAAACAATTGTGAACAGAGGTGACTGTTGAAGACGACCCGTGAACTTGCTGAGAGCTAATTCGACCACTAGACCCTAGCTGAGTTTCCAACGCAAGAAAGTGTCTGACTGAATGTTCCAACCGAACGTAAATCTAAATCACCTCGCACTTCAGACGTCCGCACCCATCTATTCCTAAGTGTTTAGTGCAATCATCCAAGACAGCCCTGAATTCTTTATGAATTACCCTCCATCGCAGACATGGTGGAGGTGTCGTCAGATTGGCCCGACTTAGCACTCCGTTCCGTCCACCTGCCCCAGGCGCGAGAGAGAGGATCCCATCAACCGTTTAACACACACACAAAACAAAAATAACACAAAGAGGATGAGTGGATAGTTGAAACTCGCTCATAAAGATTATATTTGATGGCACCTTTCATGGATGTAGACCCCTTTGAAAATCCAGTTAAATATTTTGCCACAATCAAACGGTCCTCGTTTGCTCGTTGTGAACGGCTTATTACCCCGGAATGGCCTCGCCACGTGATCACAGGACACTGGCGGTTTTTTCCTCCATTGAATCACACCTGAAAGGTCTCCAGCGCGGGACAGCCGTGCGAACGAAAGCCCGACTGGCTGGCTGGCTGACTATGGATTGCTGAAGGATAGAGAATCAAAAGAAGTGGGATGTCAACCGTGCGGCGCTCATTAAGAAATCACTTTCCGGCGTATCCTTGTAATTGGAAGAAGGTGAACAGATGGTTTTGATGTGAGTGTTGATGTTGTGAATACCAAGGTGGTGGCGGCAGCGAGATGAGAGAAGTCCCTACTTCCGTTTATCCCCATAACCGCCATCTATTCAAATGTGCCGCCCGCCTTTCACGTTGCTTGACAGTTATATTTAAGGTTTTTTTTTTTCTATTTTATTTCGCCTCTACTTACCGTTAAACGGAAGAGACGACGATGGAAACGGGAGATGGAACTGGCAGGGTCCTCTGCTTAGGAAAAGCGCCTTACATTGTCTGTTAATGAGGCTGCAATCTACATTTATTTTTTGCGCGCACCTAAGTATCCTGTAATAATGAGTTTATTTAATTTTTTTTCGCCGTCGTCCTTAGCACAGTGAGAAAAGGACAAAGGCTTGTGCTGAAGGAGATGGGATGGGAGTGATACTAAAATAAAGAACATCGCTCTAAAATGCGGGAAGTGCACAAAAAATTGACTCAGAAACTGACGGAAAGGAGCGAACACCGGGCTGCATTGAGTCTGGTTTGACGTTGCGAGGGGATGAGGTGTAATTTGTGGATTTAATTGCAAAGAATAATTTCGACGCTGAAGTGAAGTGAAGGTGAACTAATCCTTTTGACAAAGAAACCTCTTGCGATTATTTGCTGCATTGATCATCGGTAGAGGATGCTTTTTCAGCATCAGTTTTTCTTACATGTCCTTGTAGGGGATCATTAACTTAACCAAGCTTCATTGAAGTTTCCTGAAAAATTAATTGCCTGTCTTGAGGGTGGTTGGTATCGTTGTTTGACGACCGGAGGTAAAGTGAACTGGGTTCAATTGAATTGTACCTAGGTTTTTTTTTTTTAATTAGGCGCAGGACGACAATAGGTAACATCAAAAGGCTACACCACAGTGATGGTTGTTTTTTGAAACAGCTACGTTAAATTTTCGAGATAAAAGGTTTGTTGAACTTGGATCTTCTTCTAGGCTGGATCAGGGTGGAGTCCAGATTAAAAATTCTGTCTGAAGAATTATACCACGATAGAGAGTCTAATGAAAGGGATGAATGTGAAGACATGCCCACTGGAACCTAAGTGCGACGTGACAATTTCTAGACTCTGAACTTACCTAACCCAACCTAACCTAAGCAAAACTTCGGTTTTGCAACAGGGGACGATCGACTCTGGAGGGGGTGATAGAAAAACTTCAGCTTCAAGGTGCCTGTTGTTGGTTGAGGTCACGCAGGAGATACGAAACCGAAGTGGAATCAATGGAGAACATGAACTCCTGTCATCAGCAGCCAACACAAGTTGAGGTTGTAACACTTGTGCTATTGCTAAGATATTCATTCAATCGTGTGATATAAAAGTCCTCCATTCGATTCCCATGACCGATTCTTATAATCTTCAATCAATCAGCAGTAAATGTCGAACTAATCACTGTGTCGATCACTCAGAGAGTATATTCGACACAAGTGGCATTGTCCCCCCACCGCCGCAGCATAATTTAATAGCTTAAGTTATTAGGCTATCACATAACATGTCTCGTTAATGATACGCAGATGATTTAATCGATTTTAATCTTATTATAGGTGATTCATTAAGACCTAAAGACACATAAACAAACTTATTTATGGCCTCAATGTGTGTGGTATTCACTTTTTCAACATAACTTTCTTTAAATGTTGCACGCGACTAGTTTATCAGTTTCCAATCTGGAGGTCCAATTTTGGGACACTGACTTCTGAATTTCTACCCATATTTTGTTGCCCGAGTCTGGATTGTGATGTACTTAAGGTAGTAACGGACTCGGAAGGTCGATGCTGCAATTGGTGCTCGAAGAGGCACGAAAAGAGTTCGCAGATTTTCGCAATATAGTTGAATCATTTACAGACGTTTTCGAGGTGTGAGTACTTTCACGACAATGTTGCCAAACAATACTGAACAAGAATAACAACATACCATAAAGCAAGTTGCGGTCGGTCGCCCGTGGCGTTGTGGGTATGTGTTTCAACCCCAACCTTGACGTCGTAGGTTCTATTCCTGCTCTGAGCGACAAAAATAATTTTCACGACCCCACCTCTTTCGAGTCACTGACAATGCTCAAAGAGTATTTCCTGTCTAGAAAAAGCTTCTCAAACTTGGCCGTTCGGAGTCGGCATAAAACTGTAGGTCCCTTCCACTCGTGGGAGAACAATAGCACGCACAACACGAGTGGTTGCTGAGAAGCTAGGCCCTGGCCCTCTATGGGCTGTAGCGCCACCCATATTATATTATTATAAAGCAAGTTGAATGTGCTCTGTCCAAAAGGAAGCACAATTGTTGAATATTTACCAAACAAAGCAAGGAAGTATGCATATTCCACCAAATTGAGTTTCAAATTGCGTGTTTAATTAGAGATTCATCCAACATCAGGGTGCTTACTACATCGACGGAGATAAGAGAATATTGTGGGCACGAATACTTGATACTTGGCGTCGAAAATAATAATAATTGTTGTTGGTAGAGGAGTCCAAAATAAGTATCTCGTCCCTTTTGGCAGGTAGGGTGTACTGCCCATCAATTCTTCATTTAAGTAAATTATCATTGCTTTTAGTTTCTGAATAATTCGCATGCGCTATCGAAATTTTAATATTAAGAGCAAAAATTAAGGCTTCTGTCTTGTGTACGTTAGTTTGCATTCAAGTGGTATTGCTTTCACGTGAGTGATTTAATAATAGTTTAGGCATCTGGCAGGCACCTATACCAACAGTATTCTTAATTAATAGTACCCGTTGCCCCACTCCGCTTCGCTTTTCGGGATTAAGGGCGCTTAACTCTCTTTTCCGAGGTCCGGATAGGTTCTTTTAGCCATGGCAGGCGCCTATGTCATACATACTCGGTACTTATCCCAAAATTCTAAAGTTTTTTGTAAGAAATGTCAATATTTTACTGTTTCGCATACATGTTTAAATGTTGCAGTTAATTAAATAAATTTGAGTTTGCAAGCGATTTTTTGCACAAGGTTAGGTTAGATTAGGTTGTAGTGGCTGACTGCTGCAGAGCAGTCACACTTAGGCCAGAATAGGCCCATTGTGATACCACGCGGATTGACTTCTCCTAACGCTGGAACCAGTTGGTGCTGCTGATGAACCGATTTAGTTGGCCAATGCTGGCACTTTTTAGCTCGTTACGATCGCTGAAGTAGTAGGCTCCTAGATGCAGGAACCTACGACTGGCAAGAGCACTGCAGGAGCAGAGAAGGTGATGAGTATTCTCTTCCTCCTCTTCATCCATGCAGCTTCTGCAAAAATCGTTATATGGTGCACCCATCCTGCGAGCATGAGTGCCAATTACACAGTGCCCGGTTATGACTCCTATAAGGGTCCTTACTGAGGGCTTGCTGAGTCCAAGTAGACTGAGTGACCGTTTTAGGTTAAGTGATGGCCAGATTTCTTTTGTTTTACCGCAGGTGGTGCCTTCAAGCCATTTGTCTTGGTGGTTTTGATTGTATGAATCTTTAAAAGATGATAGGCTGTAGCGATCGGCATGGAAGGTGGTACCCCTTCTATCGATAGGGATGAGGTTGTACCACACCTAGCGAGTTCGTCGGCTTTGCAGTTTCCTGGTATGTCACAGTGTCCCGGCACCCACATGAGGTGAATGTTAAAATGCTCGGCCATCTCGTTAAGAGACAGCCTGCAATTAAGGGATGTTTTAGAGTAGAACATGACATTGTCCAGGGATTTTATGGCGGCCTGACTATCGGAACAGATGGTGATATCCCTTTTTGATATCACATTGTTTTTAAGCCAGGACAGCGCCTCCTTAATCGCTATGGTTTCTGCCTGAAAAACGCTACAGTGATCAGGGAGCTTCACGGAGATAGCAATGTTGAGGTCTTTTGAATAGACACCCGCACCCACCCCTTCTTTTGTCTTTGAACCATCCGTGAAGATGCGCAAAGGATCTTTCAGTGCTTGCGTATCAGTCATCCAGTCCGATCTGGAGGGAATACTGATTGAGAATTTCTTTTCAAAGATGGCCTGGGGTAGTAGGCGGTCGGTGTCGCTAGGTAGGAAGTTGAATTCCTTGAGAATGGTTGAGTGGCCAGTGTTGAGTTCGGACCACAATCGAAGTGTTTTGAGTCTCATGGCTGTACTTGCTGCTGCTTGTTTCCCGAATATTTTCAGAGGTGGGAGGTGCAGGAGAATATTCAGTGCGTCTGACGGAGTACTTCTCAGCGCCCCGCTGATACACAGGCAGGCCAGTCTTTGTACTCGGTTTTTTGCACAAACTAATGACACTTTAATTAAAATACGTGGTTAAAGAACAGTTTTTACACTTTCAAAACCGGAAAAGTACATCATTGCCGCTGTTTTCTTTCTTAAATACCCACCTCATAAAAGGGGCGAAAGACACCGCCTTTCTTCCAAAGTAAAAAAATGCTTGTTTCGAACCTGTATACCGATGCAATTTTCGGTCAATTGTCTCGAAATAGAAGATTGCTTCTGGAGGAATAAAGCCGGTAGGATGCACTTTCTCATGGCTCATAATTTTGTGATAGTGAGAAAATGCTTCTTGAAATAAATTGTATTTCTCTTTCATTTTAAACCGAGTGTACTTTCTCGCCAATGGCTCAACACGATCTCTATGAGACTGTACACTTTCTTTACACAAGGCGTTCACTTTGTATTTATCAACTACCTCAATTTCGTCGCAATCTAATCGAACAAGTTTTCCTGGTGATGCGTTGACCATTGCTATGTCATTCACATAAGTAAATGAGAATCTCCTCTTCCAGCATTTTAACATATCATTTGCATATAGAATGAAAAGAATGGATCAAGTTGTCAGCCTTGCGGAACCTAAAGCGTTCATTCTTTTTATAGTGATTCTTAATTTTAATGAGAAATGCCCTTCCCTCCAATTGATCAGTGAAACAATGCACTAATGGACCTCATAAGTCTGTTAAGTTCTTTTGTATGAAAAGCTTCGGTAGAGTCCAGAAGTAAGACGAAAGGTGGTCAGCATTTTAGTTCCAGAATGTATGTGCTTTTTGTTTTTTACTAACTACTCTGTTTTCCCTACAAAAACTAAATTGAAGAATGGAATGAGCATCCACTATGTCCATACTTGGCTTGTTTTTGTGTGGTTTTTCATTCTGCGTTACGCCTTGCCGATTATTTTTGTTTCCTTTGTTGAAGTTTCACAATCAATGTTGTTGTCCAGAAATGCCAATCTAAGCTCTAGACGTCCTCTCACGTTGCACTGAACGTGAAATAATCGAACAGTTTGACGTAGATCATGAGCAAAAGCCCTTTTGTTCAAATGTCATAATTAAGACCCTTATTTTCAATTCGACAAAATAGGAGCGGCATTCAGTACATATCTTCCCGCAGTGCTTTCATGAATCTCAATCACAACAATCGAATTCTTGTGCAGAACTCAATGCATGCCATAAATACGGTCATCGAAGGACGCAGCTGAAGTGAGCTCTCGCAAGGATTCCGAGTTTTAATCAAATTGTTGGACCATCGATGGCAAATAGAGACGCTGTCGTTTCCCTGGCTGAGGTTAAATATCCGTCAAATGAATCGACTCGTGCTGCACTAAACCGAACGCAGATGAAGCGAAAAACTGCACAAAAAATTGGAAAAAAAACACACACAATCTCGGATGGATGGATGCAACAATAACGCACGCAGCAGCCACGGATATATGCGACGGAAAGAAATGAATCCAAGCGGTCTTGGCAACACAATGGCCAGGACTCGAGAATACAGAGCGCCCAGGATTCAGGCAGGAGAGAAAAATTATATTGTTCCCCTTGACGCGGCACGCTGTAGCACGGCAACCACTGCAGTTCCGCCTCAAGTGGGAGGCGACCGGGAGGATGTCTGGTTCGTTTTTTTTTTTTGTTTTTTTTTTTTTTTGCATTTCTGCGCTGGAAGTGGAAGAAGTCCTGCGTTGCAGATTATATTGCAGCAGGATTAATTGAGTCTTCTCTTCTCTTTCGCCTGTCACCACTGTGTGGAGTCTGCCAGCACTGCACCGCCGCAGTGTTGTATGCCGACTATCGACTGTTTTTACTGACTTCTGCTGATGCTACTCCTGTGCTCCGCTGGCTCTACCTCAGCTCCAGCTGCACTCACTGCATGCTATATAAAATACAATTAAAGAGGAGAAGAATGCAAAAAAAAAAAAAAAACAGCGAAAAGGGACTCACCGACTTAGATTTGTGCCTTGTCGTCAGTAACTGCTCGCATAGTCAGCGGCACGAGAAACGGAACAAGGATTAAACTCAAATACCAACAGGCAGCAGTCGGAACTGACAATAATGACAACGTCGAGGGTGACGGCGTTGCAGCGACGACGACGAATGGAGGCAAGCGAATGAAGGAGAACCATCGTGAGCGCAGGATGAGAAGGATGAGGATAACGATGATTTGCTTAATTGTTTATTGCTTACCAGTGCCCGGGCGGGATTGATGTTAGAAGACAGTAATGCAGTTAAGCGAAACCTTAAATGGCTTGGAATGATAAACAGGAATTTAATTATGAAGGATTAACATGTCCGGCTTTGAATGTGAGTGCATTGGTTCTCCCATGTGAACTGTGGGCATGAGAAGTGGAACTGGCTTGAATGTTTCCACTTCCGAGGATGGTACCAGGGCTTCAGTTCTTCGCAAGCTTGACATAGAAGCAAATGAAATGGATGTCAATGGAGCCAATGGATATCAATTCTGATCAAGTGATGGGGGAGATTGTGATAACGGTTTGTGTCTTGTCAAATCACAGGAAAGACTTGTCAATTTGTCATCTTCTTCTCTGATAAGGTCTTTTGATAGTACTTGTGCCCAGACATTTTTCTGATGAATGATGACTCTGCTTTCCTCTCCACCAGTTATAACTCTGCGATTCAATAACGAACGTCCATTTTCGATATCATTTGCGAGTACATTTGCTGAGGCCAGACACCACGCGTCATAAATGTAAAGATGAAAAAATGAGAGACCTGTTTACATTGGTCATATATACCTGTAGATTGTGATGAATGGCGAATGAGGACTGGCATTGCACAGATGTACGGCTCAACACGAATTACTGCGCTTTATTATGTGACCTCAATCAACTTGGAGTGCGAAATTGGAGGCAGCTGGCTAAAGAACGTGCGAGCTGGAGAGGATTGTTGACTGAGGCCCAGGTTCCCGGACTGTAGCGCCACAAGAAGAAGAAGAAGAATTTTGTGTCCTAAAGCGGGTTTGAAGGCGAAGAAAAACTGGTGTATTCATGGAACTGATCAATTCAATTGGTCAGCTAATTGATATTGCAGAATACATTTTTTCAATTTAGGGTTCTATGTAGGTACCCGGGCTATGAGCGTAATTGTTTAAGTAGGTGGGAGGTGAGTGGTCACCACATGCAGAACAAGGAAGTATTACCAACACTCGATCTAAAATGGCCGCACTGGGTAGTAAAGGATTTTCCAATTAGGACTTGACAACTTTTTTCAAATTAAACGCAAACCATTTGAGATATTTCAAAAATCCTATTACCGGCTTGAAGTACAATCAAAACATTTATGAAAGAAATAAGACTACTTTCATATAGCCACTGCGGGCACGTTTTCAGCGGTCAATTCGTTAGACCCAATTTCGACGACTTGGCCACAAAATTCGGGCGACCAGTGTTGGCTCTGAAATCCTCCAACGTCTTGGAGTTTGGCATAAACCAATAACTTTACGTAGCCCCGCAGAAAATACCATAGTGAAGCGGCTGTAAATCGGACGAACAAGGAGGCCAATCGACTACCTATTTCTTGAGATAACAAGCTCAGCATACTTCTTTGAGTGGGGCCACAGTCCGGTATGGATCTGGGCCTCGTTCAGCATTCCTCACCAAATAGCACGAACTTTTGTTAAGCGCCTTCTTTTTCGTACACCCAGCTGATTAAGATCAATTTCCAGCTGGTTACGCCATCGGAGGCAAGGTCTTCCTCTACCGCGCTGTCCCTCATGGTTGGCCTCGAAGACTTTCCGATATGGAGCATTAGTGTCCATACTTACTCATCAATAAATCGATTGAAACGTGTGCTGTGTGGCTTGTGGCACCATCCTGTCCAAGTCGTCCAATTCCCCATCTTCCAAAATGAGCCAACAATATTCCGTAATCATGGCGCGATAAAGCTGACCCTTTACAGTAACTTGATGATCGTTATCGTCGCCTAAAAACGCAGCCGTCTTGCAAACCGCACCAAGCACTAATTTTTTGTAGATGAAGTGATGATTGATGAATTACATCTGGATTCTCACCCAATAACGCATATTTTGTTCATTGACGAACATATTGAGCCAAAAATGTACTCGGCAGTGAAGATGATTTTGCGATAAAATTCATCGTCTTGGCGCATCTTCTCCAGAACCCAATCAGAGAACGTACGTTAAAAATGGTCAGTCGGCTTCAATTCTTGAGTCAGCCTGATCTTGTACAGGACCAATTCTCGAAAACGCGGTGGAATTGACAGTTTTGGATCGTTTGAATGGACGCCTGAACTGCAGCGATATTCTAGACACTTCAGGTAACCCGTTGGCTCACTGACATTTAGACTCAAATTCACTCGTCTACTAGGGCGAGAATTACGATCGAAAATTGGAGTAAACGCTCTTACAGTTGCGGTCAATAACTCCGATTTTCGTAAAAAAATTAGCAGACGTTGCTCACGTGTACTTTACCGTGATGAGCTGAATAAATTGCATATTGTTTATTCCCTTGAGTCACTCCTTCCTTAAAGCCTCTTATGTTGGAGATGGACTTAAATTTTTATAAGTGCGTGTAGTCTTAAGATCCGTTGCTACTTGAATAGAAGAATTGAAAGTAGAAACAACTGGTCTACACCTGACAGACCAAGACAGTCGTCAGCTTTTGTCTTCGACATAAGAGCACGCGATTTTATTTCAAGATGCACTAGCGTCTTCGGCTTTTGAATAACCTTCAATCTTGGATTTGCATCTTTCTGAAAAAAGATGTGAGCTTAGAAAAGACACCTGCCTATGCTCGTGTACTTACATTTACTCCCAGATCCACAAATACTTCGTCCACGACATCAATGGACTTCACATTCGGCAAACCAAACACTGTTTTTGCGTTCATAATTGACGTGCGTGATCATTTAGGTTTTTGGTCGACAGCCGCTTATTTTCAAACCTATTTTTTACTTATATTTACAGAAGGGCTCAGGAATAAAACAATTTATTATTTACTTTTTAACACATTTTGCTCAGGCATGAACCGATTCACTCTGCTGCTCGACTAACTCTGCTCTAAGTACATTACTTGTAATAGCAAACTCTACACTAGGTACTCTCTCACAGCGACGAACAGCATTGCACAAATGCTAACCCAACTGCATGCGTGTATGCTCATTATTTTTCGGACTAACCAAATGATCCAAATACACCATATGTTTGCCAGATGCATATTTAAAATATCGGGCTCGATGGAGTAGAAGTGGTGTTTATGGCTTTATGGCTTCGCTGCTACTGGGAATACCAATCGCTATTCAATCTTAGATCAGGCAGATCATTTATAGAAATTAATAAGAAACAGTATCGGAGACAGAAGACAGCCTTGGGGAACACCGTCATTTAATTCAAATTTGAATTTGAACCCTTCCAATTCACCTTGGATTGTCAGAGAGCAAAAAGGAGAGAGAAGAAATTGTGTCCATTGTGGGAAGAGATTGGACAAGTAATTAAACCTGAAAAAGAGAATGGCTTTTGCGAACAAAGAACATCCAGACCTATCCAAACGAAAGATAGCTTAAAAGAAAAAAAAATGCAATCCCTGGTAAATTCAACTGTTAAAGAAAATTAATAAGAAATAACAATAAATTCCCGCGCCACGAAAAATATTAAAGTCTGCATATATATTCTCTGCTAGTAGTGTACATCGAAATTTTGACATCACCTGTACGGCGTCAAATTGAAGAACTAAACCACTTTTTCATTTTCTAGTACAACATTTTTGTATGAATTCAAAACTAGTTTGCTCTTATGTTTTTAGTTCTTACTGATAAGATTGAAATATAAAAACACCAAAAAATGTATTATGAACATCAACTAATCAACAAGCATTATTTAAAATATAAAAACAATTCGAAACCAAAAGATATCATCATCTACTACAATTTCTCCCATCAGTTTGGCACCATTCTTCGAGTATCGTTTGCCTAGATGACAAAATCCAATATGGCCACCCATCAAAGGTAAAAAGTAAAAACTGACAGATGACTTCAAAAAGTTGAGAAAAATTTCAATAGAAGTGCTTTTGAACGTTTCTCCAAAATATTTTGTGCAAATTTCGTGCGCGTTATTCATCATCGCCGCATTCCCCCTCAAAACAATCGTGAAATAGTCAGACAACAGTGAAAATACATTCAAATCATCCTACAAGTGCTATAAACCTTTTCAAATAGGACGACAGCTGTGCAATCAACAAAAGGAAGAGAAAAAATTGGAAAAAAATCTCCACTGCCACTAGGAATTTCTTGTCAGGTGAGTTTTCTCAAACATTCAACACAATCGCCACTATCTGGTTGACGTTTCCACATATGAAAAACATAATCAAATCACGTATATGAAGAGAAAAAAATGTAACAAGTGAAATTCCAACGAACCAGCGAAACAACTCGCTCACCCGTGTATTGTGTTCTATTTTTAAATTTCGCGTAAGAAATGTAAATACAAATTCACGGGGTCGTTCCCTGGAGTGATCAGCAAGTGAGTGGAATCATTGATTCCTGCGGAGCAGCATGATTGATTAATCCTATGGCACAGATTTTTCCACAGAAATCAACCCGTTCTCATACCAGCGCAGCGCTGGGCTGGTACCACCAACATACTTTATTCGATTTGTGTAGTGCATTGAGTGCTGGGGAGGTTCACCTTGATGGCTAATCACAGTAAGTGAGTCATTGTTGTGCATTATTACAGAAACAGAAAACGCGCACAGCGCCGGGTGCGGGATGATGGACAACGTTTCTGTGTTTTTGTCGCGCTACACTAATTCTATTCTTGATACGTGCTGCATAACAATGTGACTGTGTACCGTCTTGTTTGTTTATTCGCGTTGCAATCGGCTCACGTTTCCACTAAATGGACATACATATGTCGGATTGCCAGTGCTTACCTGGGGGTAATTCAATTTGCGTGATAATGAAGTCCTTAGCAATTAGCTTGTGCTTGTGTCGGTGACATGCCGTAGCAAAATCACGACATTGCTGCGTAATAAGCTCACACTGCATGCAGGCGCTCGTTAATCAAGTGGGCCAGCGCGTAAGTCCTTCGGAACGTACGCTGCTTAGATAAAGACAAGCGGTCATGTCAACAACAGTAATTGTTCATCAGAAGCATTTCAACTGGAAGCGAATTGATTTCAATTGACCGGCGAAGTACGAAGTCTGCACGAGATAACGAAGCCAGCCCCGTAGGTGTTTGAACACAGAACTGACGCACAGATTACGAAATTGCCTTGCCAAACGATTCCTATTGGAGCTGCTCAATTGGAACGACGTATTTGTGTAGAACATACCAGTAGAAGCGGGTTTTTTCTAAACGCAGTATGCGGTGACTGGTGAGGACATGCGTCATTAAACTGAAGATGTGTGCTTTAGCTGCTCATCAGCAAATTTGTGCGCCTGTGTTGATGTAAAACCAAAGAGAATCGGTATTTGAATAAGCAATTAACTGTGACCAACAGGTCGTGGTAGTAATTTGTACGCCAACCGCATCCGCATGGCGATCAGAGCGTCTCTGGGCAATCGTGAGATAGCTGCAAGTGTGAATTTCGATTTTATTCAAAATACCCAATACATATGTTGTAACCTTTTAGACTTGTCTTTTTTTTGATTTGTTGGCTGGGGGTTCTTTAGTTTGCTGCGAAATTGTGAAATGCTGCTTTCAACAATGGCGAGTGGTGTTTCATTGCATTCGACTAATGTGTTCACATTTGATTTCGAGTTTATTTGTACTACAGAGTTGGCCACATTGGTCTAGTTGGAAACTTTGAAGTTATTGAAATCTTCTTTACACGCACAACAAGTCGAAGATGTGTTGAGATGCCTTCCATGCGTTCTACAATTAAAATTTCGAACGAAATATTAAATTTTGAAAATTTGAGGATCTTATGTCGATTTTTGCATAAACAAACTGACAGTTTTCTTACTTCATCTGTCAATGCCAAATGGATGTGCTCAGTATACAATTCACATAATGGGCGCATCCAGCCCTAAATGTACAGAAATAATTAACGAACGTTTTCAACTGTTCGTCAGAATTTCGAACAAATTCGCTGGTACCTCCCTAAAATGCGAGCATTCTTGTTTTCCAAGGCAGCATTTAAAAGGGATTCATCGCAATAAACTTGGAGCTAGACGCACCGCATATGAATAGTCCAAAGGGCACTTTTCCAGTCGAAAACGAGGTACATATACATTTTTGAACTCATATCTTGTTCTTGTCAATCGATTCGCGTAATTTCTGGTTTGCCGTGCCGGAGTACAAGTTTTAATAATAGAATTCATTATTTTGTAAGTTTTTTCATGATGGCATATCAGTGAAGAAACTGAGCTTTGACAGACAGGTGTCACGAATAACACTTTCGCTGTCAAAAATAAAACACTGAAAAATCAAGCAGCTGAAATCCGAAGCTGATTTTGGTCCAGAGGCTTAAGTAAATGCAAGTTTACAATGGGACGGGGCCTCAGATCACTGCTTTAAGCATCACATTATGGCGGTTGTCCTTTCTGCTCCGACCATTGTTAGTGACTCGGCGGAGGTGCACAACATGTACCGTGAAAATGAAAATTGTCTCCAGAATTAGTCTCGGCCCTTGAACGTGGAACGTTACCCCACGCATTGGAATTATCGTTTCTTCTGTATTCGTTGTATGGTGTTACACCCCGAGGTGGACCTGGGCTTCAATCAACAATCCTCTCCAACTAGCGCGATCTCTAGCTTACTGTGTCCAGTTCCGCACGTCAAGTTGATTAAGGTCCTTCTCCACTTGGCTGCGCCACCCTAAACGCGGGCATCCACCCCTTGCGTTGCCCACATTTTCGGATTCGCAGACTTCGAGCAGAAGCTGAATTCCGTTGTTTTCAGAATTATCCACCGGAATTTAATTGAACCGAAGGTTAGCAGGCGATAATCAGCCTTCAAGGACTTCTGACCCCCAGAACAATTATTCACCCAAAGACACCCAGGCCATTTTGAAGGAAACGAGACAATTTACATACGTTTTTCATCACATTCACTTGCAGGCAATTTGTTAGTAGATAGTAAATATTTCTGTTCGTCAATTATACTTTGATGGTGTCGTAAAAGCGCTGCGATGAAGGTTGAACGTAGCTAAGACCTGTTACCGACTCAAAGCCGATTTGCATACAAACGAACTGCAATAAATTTGCTTCACAGATACGATTTGCATTTCAGATGGTTCTCTGTTGAATAAGAGCCGTCCTCAGTGACAACCTCAGTTCAACTTGACAGGAAACACTCAAAGAGTTCTAGTCTTCTACGCAAGAACTCAAATGATCATCAAATCAAATTGAACTTTTTTACGTACATCGACACTACGTCGCGCTGCCATTACGTGTGTTTGGTTATTTCCGCAGTTCCGCGGTGAGATCTTCCGGGAGGCGTGTATGTGAACATCAATGAAACGTGATTTGTTTGCTATCGTACAGCTGTTTCCACTGTGACGGATGCAAATTAAATTGTTTGTTTATTTGCCTCGCATCAAGGTCTAATGCAACTATGATTGATGAGTGACCCTTCTCGATGTATAATCGTCACAAATCGAGCGTTGGGGTATTTTTCAACAAGTTTAATAATTTGTTAAATAAATTACATAACAGACAGTCGCCTTAGGGCTAATGGCGGAATTTATGATAAGAGTTTGTGGTGAATTTGAACACTGGATCAATTGGTTTTCTTTATCATTACGGCGGTATGAGTCAGCTGGAGAGTACATTTTCAAGATCTCAGGGACAGATCGAAGACCGAACTATCCAAGATGATGTCACACAATCCAGGTTGATCCTAGGTCCCAACTGTTAAAACTCTTCAGAAAGCTGAGATCCAAGTTAGCTAAGGTTTTTTTCCATTTAGTGCCTTATATAGCTTTGTCATCGTAAGTCCTGGATCCGTAGACGCTTTGCTGGACTCATCTCAATGTACATATTCTTCTCCAAAACCCATCACTGCAAACAGTATCAACACAATAATTCCTCCCTTAAACCTTGAGTCATTTAGAAGCAAATGTCCAAAATAATTGAAATAAGCCAAATTCTAAACAAATAGCAATTCAACTTATCTTATTTGTGATCAAAGAATGGAATTAGTTGCTTCTTCAAATAGGATAGGCCGCAGTATCACAGATTTCATTGTCAATGAACCAAAAGCTTGCACGCCCAGAATTTTGCTGTGAGAGATGTACGATGTTGTCAAGATCGATATTGAAGAAACGCATGACAAAGCGTCGTTGTCTATGGTAGGAGCGCTGTGTTTATGTGCGGAAAAACTATAAGTAAAGTCATTATCATCAGTGAATATATCATAATCATCGCAGTGAAGGTTTGAACGGTCAGCTTATCCTTGAACCGAGTTAAAATGTTTGCTTCATTCCTCCGATTTGACTATAAAATCTGATCTTCACTTCAATCGTCCGTAAAAGCGTGGCGCTACAGAATGTGGTAGACCTAGGCCTCAACAAACAAGCGTTTCTAGTTTGATCTTCAGCTACCAGTTGCTTGATTGTTTTTTCTCTTGCTTCCGCCATCTGAGACGCGGTCTTCTTCTGCTGCGTCGTCTCTTGGGGTGGATTTGACGACTTGCCAAGCCGTAGCACTGGTTTCCATTCGCTATACTAGCCATCATAATCGTTTTATCTTCAATCTTCTGGTTAAGTCGATGTCGTTGAACAGTTCGTAAACTCACCATCTATGTAGAATCACTCGAAGAATTCTCTCATAGCAACCAAGAGCACCTTCATCCGCTTTTGACGAAGTCAATGCATTGTCGTCATACGGCAAGACAGGGACGATGACGAGGGACGTCTTACAGAGGATCACTTTGGTTGCTCAAGAAAGGACTCTGTTTATCAATTGCTTTCTTAGCCTATATAAACAGAGATTGGCTGGAAACAAATGGTAACACTTTACATATGGTGTGTATATTTGCTAACATTTGTAAGAGGTTTGAATATATTTTCTATGCTTTGTTATAGAATGCTTTATTGCATTCCTTTTAAACTTTTGAAGAGCGTCTTTCAACCAAAAAAGGGAAAATCATTGGCTTGGGAATCCGTTGCAAATAATTAAAAATCAATGAATGAACCTCATTACTGAACATCAGATGAGAGAGAAAACAAAATACGAAAACTTAAACAAAGAGCGAAACGCAATTCCCGATGTCTAGAACTGAGGCTTAAACAATAGTGTACTTTCGCTAACGGATTAGGCTGAACACTCACAATTGAGCCAAACAATTACCTTTGAATGGATCTGATTACCTCATAAACAACACATTATCTTTGTCTAGGTACATTCTGTGGAATTGTAGTGATCTCGAAACATGTTCCCCTTTATCGCAGTCTTTCTGCGCCCGAGTCTCTCACATTGAAGGAGCCTAACAATATTCCCCAAGACTATTCAAAGGGATCGAGTAATCGTGGAGCAAATTGCCATGACATTCAAATTCACATTGAATACCAGGAAATAGCAAAGAAACAACTTCTGACCATAGCTTCTGCGATTTCAAAAAAAATGCAAAAAGATTTAACTTGTGCTCTCTTTTAATAGAGTTTTTGTTATCAGATTCTTGATTACCGAACAAGCTGCATTGCCTCGCATCTTACTGGCAGCACCAGATGCTTCTCACATATGCATACAGGCGTGAGTGCTGACTTCTAGGATCTAATCACCTTTGGTGGTGGCCAGTGGATTTGTGGTGCGTACGTCGACCCCAACCTCGACGTCGTAGGTTCGATTCCAGCTCTGAGCGACAGAAATAATTTTCACGGCCCCACCTCTTTCGAGTCACTGACCGTGCTCAATGAGTATTTCCGGTCTGGAAAAAGCTTCTCAAACTTGGCCGTTCGGAGTCGGCATAAAACTTTAGGTCCCTTCCACTAGTGAGAGAACAATAGCACGAACAACACGAGTGGTTGCTGAGAAGCTAGGCCCTGGCGCTCTATGGGCTGTAGCGCCACCCATATTATATCATCTTTCCGTTTATCGAACCACTGCAGGCAGAAACTATAGCGATTAAGGAAGCTCAGTCCTGGTTAAAAGCATGTAATACTAAGCACAGGCATCGTGATCTGTTCATCGATCAAATCTCTACATTCTGTGACCTTCAAGGCAAAGGCTTCCATTGCCGCCTCTCTCTCAACGAGATGGCCAAGAATTTTAAAATCCAACTTATGTGGGTGCCAGGCACTGACATTCCAGAGAATTGTGAAACGGACGATCTCGCTATAAAGGGTTCAAGTACAGGTACAAGCGTTGTACTCTCTCCGAATGGTGATCCAGCTTCATTCTCATGGTCTACGGTCGACCCTTAACGATCACTCAGCCTGCATTGCCCTCATTTATCATTGCGTTCAAACAAGATATTGCGCGTGCCAATGGCGCAACGCTTCCAGACCTCTTCCCTTCCACGTCTTCTGCAGAAAGTGGATAGACGAGGATGAGGAAATATAGCATACTTCTGGAAGTCTGCTAATAAGAAATAACCTCGCTGAGCAGAGCCGCATAAGAGTCTTAATTAAAAGTAGAGGTCTGCATGAATGTACTCATTTGAATTTTCTTACAGTGTACAGTACTTCAGTGTAATCTATTAATTGAAATCATTCAATATAGTCTGCACAGAAAATGAGTACTGCTATTCGAGAAACAAACATTGTACAACATTCGATCACCTGATAACGAAACGAATACACTGTTTGATTTCGGTCTGATTCGTGGGTGTTTTACTCAAATGAATCAAGTTCACGCATAACGCATGGTCAAAATACACCGAGTACATCGAGTACACCGAGGCACCGAATAAAATACAAAAGATTTGGCTGCTCTCTCTGTCTCTTACTTTCATCGAGTGTACTAGTTATGATCGTATTATTTATTAACAAACGATCAGAGCCAGTGGAGTAAAAATAAGTTCACGCAGTAAAGACGTCATGACACTGTGCATTTTTCGCCTTTCTGGTCTGTGTGTAGTATGGAAGTTACCGTATGATTCTCGATTCTTTGAAGACGCGTTATAGAATAAAGACCTGTAACAAGAACGAGCTGAGTGACAATGAAAACACAAATGTGACTTTTTTTGACGAGTTTAATGTATTACAGTGGTGGCACATGCATCAACTCGAGTTCCCCTTTTTATACAAAACAATTTGTAAAATATTAGCTAGAGCTTCGGAGTGGGTCTTTTCTTCGGCTAGACAGTTGATCTCAGAAAAAAGTAGTGTCATAAGTTCCCACTAAGTTTTGGTAAACCAATTAATGTTCTTAAATTATAATGCTAACAAAACCGAAATTTGTATTAATTTCAATGAACATTGAAATGCCTAATATTTTGGAAAAAATACACATAATACATACATATACAACGTTCTTAACCCTTTATTTTATTTCAATGTATTGCACATCCTTATTATTCTGCTACATTTTAAATACAGTAAGAATAATGAGTTTACATAATAATAATAACCCAACATGTACTCGGTGCACTCGGTGCAGTGTACCCGCTTTATCCGAGTACACTGAACCTAATGTTTGGTTATTAAAGGATGAAGTACTCACCCAGAAATCAAATATAAGGTGCTTCATTCATTTCTCTTTTCAAGATGTGAGTCCAATGAATCATGTACTCGAAAATATATGCATGTCTTGAAACTGGTTTCAAGACATTCATTGCAGACCTCTAATTAAAAGCAATAACTAACAAAGCTTGCAAAATGTCTATTCATAGATCTCCTTAGTAACACAATGAGCCTACGCTGGCACACGGATAGCTGGTTTCTTTCTTTTCAGCATCCAGTCACTTCAACCCAACCTCACCTAATCTTCTTCCGGATAACCAATTCAAAGCTCCATCGTATGGCTGACAATTTAATTGAATTTCCTCTGAACTTATGCATTGAAACAAGGTGAACTCTATAGAGCAGAGTCTCATCTGTTCGATAAGAAATGTTCACACGTTGGAGATGACTAATGCACAAAAGGTGACATTTACCCTAAGTTTAGAACAAGAAGAAATGTCTCTACGTTGCTCTAGAATGACTCACGCCATCGGCAGCTCTGTGGACGTAATAGTCCAATCGGTCTCATTATCTCGACTGAATAAACACCACTTAGCTGATGCAAAAACATGACAAAAAGTCGTATAAAGAGTAGATGCTTTTAGCACATTCCCGATGATATCTTTGTTTTGAGAATCTTTACTGCTGTCACCGCATTTTCGAACTACGTCAACCACATTCAACGTGTGATCGAACAAACCCCAGCTGGAGGGAGGTTTGTTCGATTTCAAAGCCTAAGTGGATTACGTTGTTCGAAATCTTTATTTCTACGGATAAAAAAAATACATAAGCGTTTTCCATTTTTGTCCTCCTTAACGCATAAACTACTCGCATATTCGTTCCGCTTAAAAAGTGAAGACCAAGTGAAAAATGGCACATCCTCCATGGAACTGCGTTTCGATTTCATATATAATCGCATCAGTATAAATCTAGAGCATCAGCCATGGCCCAGCCAGACCAGACACAGCTTCCAAGCAAACGGACGCGACGACAACGCACATTAGTCACAATCTCAAAATATTAACAAACAAAAAAAGACAAAAATTATACGCTCAACCGGTTTACTGACACAGATACGGTACGGCTACTTACCGAAGCGTCCCCAATACGCATTGTTCTGAATTTGGTTGATGCGTCTCTTGGGGCTTTATTTATAATTTCGAAGCACGCGCAAGAGCGCGAAAAACGTTCACCTTCCATCTGGTCAAATGAGCGAGCGTTTAACTTGTTCTCCCCTCAATTTGCATTAAAAATTACTCGCTTTCGTTTCACGTTGTGGCCTGCGAAGTCAGCTAATCAGCAAGTAATTGGTGCACAATGCACATCGCTCAGGCGCCCAATGAAACTCATCTGGGCGTGATGGAGATTTATTGAAATCAAAGTGCTCTCAACAAAACAAATTTCAGGCGCAGCCAGACGCGCAGCGCACGAGTTCAAGCATAATTGCTCATAATTGACGAGCACACAATCGCTACGCCCGAATGCCGGCAGACGATCGCAGCACCATACTTGGGAGAAAGTTCAATTACATTGTCATGCAATTAGCTGTTAAGTAACAAACCGCCGCTGTCATTTCGAAAACAGAGCAACACTGCACACAGAGCGACGCCCACCTGATTGGATTACAAATTATAAATGCAAATTGACGTGACGGAGTCATCGCCACGGCGACTGCTAATCCATGGGCAATGTGTCAACAAGTTACGTTCACGTTCGCGTTCGCGTCTTTGTACAAGAGTCCAGTGATCGGTGTGCGACAATTAGACCTCAACCAGAGTGCAAAGTCACCAGCAGCTCGCTGTCACAATGAAAGTGAAAGTTCTGCTCGGTGCTGAATGAATTTGACAAGTTTTCCGCGCAAATCATCTGCAGTGACATGCCGCAAAGTCCAAGCACATCTTTCAGTCTGAAACCTGTCAAAAAACACACACAACACGCTTGGGAGCAAGTTCGTCCGATTTCAATGTTAAAGAGACGCGAAACGTGCGTTGCAAATTGAAAAACGACGCTCATGGCGGTTGCGCGGAGTTATTGTTATTGACGTTCCGTTGTCGCCGCTTGTAGGTGCGAATCAGCAGTAAGGTCAGGAGGTGGTTTGAGGTTTATATTCATGGTGTGTGCTTTAAGGCGCACCATAACCACTGGCCGGAGTGACCGTTTACAGAATTTGCGAGAAGCGATTGCGTAACTTGTTCGTTTCTTTACGATTCTTTTCAGCGAATACACGCCGAACAAGTTTTCGGGGCCTTGAATGGTGGGTGCGAGTTTTGTCGCTACACACTCTGCACGAGATAAATGAAATGATTTCAATAAATTGACAGCGGTGTGTGTGTTTTTTGGCTCGCGATCAATGAGCTTGAATTTGACCTTCTGCCGAGCCGAGGAGCCCTGAACTCTTTCGCTTATCGTTGTCGTGTGAAGATAAGAGGGCCTTAAGCGAAGGGTAGATGCTAAAATTAATAAACAAATCGTTGTCTCAGTTTGCGTTAATAGGCTTAAGGGACAGACAATGGGTTAATTGTGTTGCTCATGACGGATTTGTCGAACAGGCTTTCCGGAAACTGTTCTGCGCTGAGTAGTCTATACAGTCGAAAACCATTGGATGAAAAAGTGTACTTGAAGGTGAACAGTGATTCAAATTCCAGCATCCGATCAAACTCTGCGAATAGAGCGGGCTCATGTTGCAAGGCTCTCAAGGGTAGGCTTAAGTTCAGTTCATAATTGCAACATTGTTGCCCCTGCTCTGCGCAAACTATTTCCTCGATGCATTTATGAACCGCATATCGCCGCAAACTTACAGCAGGAAAGCGTTCTCAAAAAAGTGTTCATAAATGCAAAAAAAAAAAGTGAACTCTCGATAATTCGAAACTCCATAATTCGAAAACCTCATCGAGCCATGAAAACCAATGCTTAAGAGATTTCTGTGCCCTGTGTATCCATTGAATGGAAAGGTGTGCAGATGGTTGGCAGTAGAGTTTGCAATTTTTCACCCTAAAGGATGCAAACTTACTACTCTGAGAAAGAAAACAGGGATTGTGATATAAAAAAAAGAGGAAGTTGTTACAAAACGTAACATTAAAAGAAGCGAAAATGTAACATACAAAAAAGTACATTTTAAAAGAAGGCCGATATCGACGATCGTTTTTTTCAGCTTAAACACACTCCCTGGACTGATCTTGCACTCAATAACTCAGAAATAAAATTCAGGGACCTAATCGCGTAACTACCGCCACGACTATCCTCCATTCGATTCTCTTCAGTGATACCGTCGACGATCTGCTTCATTGAAGACTATCGCTATCGTCTCGTCTATCGTTTGTTTTGTACACAGTTTGGGAACTCTGCGAAAATATCTCTGACGTTTCTCACAGAAGATTTTCTATTCGATATTTGACTGTACTAGATTTAATTTTTAATGTAATAAACAGCTTTTGAAAGTACTAAAGAAAGAAGCAGTAGCAAAATACGACGGGAAAAGGGTGATGCTTAGCAATCAACACATGTCGGAAACAACACAGAAAACGTTCCTTAAAGTGATTGAACCATGTAGATGATTTTTATGTTATGGGTTTCTCAGCGATCCTGCAATAAAATAAAAAATCACGAGCAACTTGAACGCAGCATGCCTTTCGTATTGCTATTATGAACACAGTTTCCGACAGAACGCAAAAATGCAGGGCTGCTCCATTTTGACGTTTATGAACTCGGCCTAACAAACGTGTCAGTCTTGAATGCGAAACCGGGAAATACAGAACCCAACCGACTACCTACGATCGACGCATTTAAAATTTTTTTATTTCATCATTTAGTTAGTGTAAATGAATGCGCTGTCGTGTGATTTCTTCAATTTGATACTGGAGAAGATAGTGCGGCGGGCAAAATTCAACACGGAAGACACTATCTTCTACAAGTCACTCCAGTTGTAGGGATACGCTGATGACATCGACATTATCGCGCGGTCCCAACGCGCCCTAATGGAAGTTTTTACGGCAATTGAAGATAAGGGGAAACGAGCTGATCTAAAGATCAACGAGGACAAGACAAAATATATGCTGTCGAGCAAAAACGATCCGCCGCACACCACCTACGCCAAAACGTTACAATCGACAGCTACAATTTCGAGGTAGTAAAGGAGTTTGTCTAGCTCGGGGCAAACGTAAACTCCACGAATGACATCGTACTCAAGATCCGACGTAGAATCGCCCTTGACTCGAAGGACCAAACTCATGCTCTACAAAACCCTTATTCTGCCAGTCCTACTTTATGGAACCGAATGCTGGACATATGACTACAGACCTGATTCTTTGTGCCTTCGACAGCTTGGCCTTGTTGACTGGAATCAGCGTACCCAGGACCGTCACCAATGGAAGGCAGTAATTGCTCAGGCTCAGAAACTTCATGGTTCGTCTGTCTGATAAGTAAGTAGTAAGTAAGTGACAGAAATCTAAAATGTAATGTCATAATCCTAGGGTTGAAAACATGATAATTTGATTGATAACAACTCAATTATCGCTTCTCCGACCGAAATTAGCGACTGTGCAAAAACGTCAGTGGGTTCAGTCTCCGCTTCTACGACCTGATGGCGCTCAGAGAGCACAATAGCGGTTTTAATGGCGAGGTAGCTCCGAGAACCCCAATTGCTGAATGCAGGTGTCATGGATAGCCTCATTTAAATGCGAGGTTCCTGTGCTGGATGGCGGCATATATATGCATTTAAGAAATTGAATAAGCCGATAGTCTTACAATCGACAGTACTGAACTCAAATCATTTCTGTAAATTAAAAACTAGAGGATGAGCCTTAAGTACAATGGTGCCACCTCGTTAGTCTGAGGTACTGCTGTAGGGGGCCTCTCCCTTAAAATTAATTCTAGTAGTGGAGTTGAAGAATGCAGATTTGGCAGTCATACTGAATTCGATTGAGTTTGATTGACGGAAAAGAGAGCACAGTTATTAAAGCCTTCATCTTTGTGTCACTTTAGTCGAACTGACTGAAATTTGTTTGAGTTCAACGAGAACATCAGAGCAACAGGTGCTGTTTCGTCCCACATAGTCCAGTATCTAGACTAGGTTCAAAGACCGAGCCCTTACAGAGATGTTCGATTTACGGACCATGCCTTGGCTGACTGACTTTAATTTTCCGATTGCTTTTTTTTACGTGTCTGGTCATGCATTATTTATGCCAGCATGCCTTTGTCTTTTCTGTCTTCTGAAATGGCGGTATTTTTGTTAACTTCGTTGAAAGAATCCTAATAGCGGCTCAACAACCGTAACAATTCATAAATGTGAACTCTCGTCACTACAAGTCGGCGGACGCAGAACTTAAGTCTGTCAAGCATATTTTTTTGTCTGAACGCTAAGTACTAATTTGCCCTCACTCAAATTGAATCTACAAGTTGTTGAGTGCGAACGCCACTAATCAGCTTCATTTCGAAAACGATTCATTCGATATAGAAATTGTGTCAAATATGGAAGCAGCCGTTGACATTTGACTTTTGATGTGATCCTCATACCACTAAACTGACAATAGGGTACGTTCAGTGATCTAAGAAGAAACTATTTTTGTTAACATTTTGGGGAATTATTGAAAAACTAGTGATCGGTTAGGTTATTATACGCGACCACTAATCATAATCCATCCAAGGCCTGGCGGTATTTAATAATAATAACAATATGGGTAGCGCTATATCCCGTAGTTGGCCTAGCTTCTCAGCAACCACTCGTGTTGTGCGTGTTATTGTTCTCTCACGAGTGGAAGGGACCTACAGTTTTTATGCCCAATCCAATCGGCTTTGTTTGAGAAGCTTTCTCTGGACAAGAAACACTCTTTGAGCATTGTCAGTGACTCGAAAGAGGTGGGGTCGTGAAAATTGTTTTCGTCGCACAGAGCAGGAATCGAACCTACGACCCCCAGGTTGGGGTCGACGCACATACCCACAACGCCACGGGTCTGACGGTATTTAACAAACCATTAAGTGGCCAATCACTAGAGAGTGGCCGACCACTAGTGCCGTTACCCTAAAATGTACATTGGATGGACACACAATATGATGCAAAAGTGACGAAAGAGCTACAATTGTACGGGCTTTTTCATCTCTGCCATCAACTGGAACAGTATTCGCCGTTTGGTCGGCTCATTAAACAGTATTTGCAAAAGAATTGAAATATCTCCACGTATCATCTCCGTTATTTCTTCTTTCGTACGAATGTTTAGATTTTTCAGATTGATTGCCAGACAGCACGCGTCATTCCATAAGAACATGTGCGATCTGATTTACGAGTTGTTCGAAACAGCCTTCAACCTTTTTTTTGCTAGCAGGCATCACAATGAGCAATATCTACAGCAGCACATTCTCATGACCTCCTTCCTTGCTTCCGGCCAGAAGACGCTGGCTAGTCTCAATTTTGGGAATACTTTTTCAACTGACTGCTAGATATGTACACTAAGCAAACAAATCAATCATTTGCTTGTGAAAACAAGACCACTCAACTCTACTTTCTCGCGCAGCTTAAGAAGTTTTCACGGAATCAACCACAATGTCCGTCCTAACCATGAGCTACTTAAGTGCACAAACAATTTAGGCTAATGCCTCAAACCATCGCAGAAACGACGCTCAAAAGAACCAAAACGTTGGCCAAATTTAGATCTCAGATCTCCGGCTGGCGGAGATAGCCGACCGGATTAGCTAATCGGCATTCGGAAAATGTGTTAATGTGCTGCTTCCGCGTTGCTTCACTGTACCGATTATTGACCCCTAATTAGGAGCAGACAGCAGAGCACAAAACCAATTCGAATTTGATGAACAAAAGAAGCAGTTCATTTTGAATAAAGCCCAAAAACTTTCACCCTAATTATGCGCACATAAACTACAAAAAAAAAAAAAAAAAACGACTAAAAGAGGAGAAAAAAAACTGTTGCAATACCTGGCTGACGGCTAATTACATAGACACGCGGGTACGCAGCTCGGCGCTGTGAGCGCCTAGCCATTGATGCAAATCTCCATTCAAACCGAATGCACTGGACAGAAACATTCATCATGTGCCAGAGTAATTAATAATCAATCCGAGTAGAGCGGATAACAAAAAAATGGAAAAAAAAACAAATGAAATAAACTCGTATGCGGGCCTATGAGAGAGGCAAAGAGGTGTTCCGCTATTCGGCCTCGACTGGCCGATTCATTGTGAATAAGCTGCCCGTCGTCGCGTCGCTTGGATACCATGGGAAAGCCCGGTGATGCTGGCAATCAGAGGCGCGCTGGCAGTGATTTATCGCACTATCTCAGCTGACCGATCACACCACAATCTGGAGAAAGAGAGTCTACCTGTTTGGCTAGTCCTCTGCTGGTCTTCAGCTTCTCAGCGAGTATTCCGCACGGTCTCAGCGTGTGACAGAAAGCACCATACGACTTCACTGAGCGAGAGCGAGCGAACGAGAGACACACTGACAAGAGGAGAGATAAGAAAAATGTTCATTTCATCGATTCACGATGATTCGCACTCTCAGTTTTATTGCAGCGGTGTCTGGACGGTGTCACGCCGCGTGTTGTCTCTCAGATTTGATCGTTCTCCGCGGAGTCAGTCCAACTGCTCGACCTCTTGCTCTGCCGTGCTGGTAGATAACTGCAAGCGTTTCGTTCGGGTGTCAAAACAACGAAAAGTGTGATCGCCGAAACTACGTCGCGATCTCCCCCATCATCGTCGGTCAGCATCAGTGAGCATGCGTTAATTAATATCGTATCATTTCACAGCAAATGAATGTGTTGCAACCGTCGTGCGACGTCGCTTGTGTGAGAGAGTGTCGCCGCTGTGAAGTTGACGTTGGTCATTAAGTGCAAGAAAATTACGCATACGCAATAGTTATCTCCGTCAATCGTTCGGACGGTCCGCGGCTGTGACTCGCGCATCGCCTAACCTCTATTGTACCTCAAACGGTCGTTAACACCATAACGAGTTTGTTTAAAACATGTTTACAGTTTGCTGAAAACGAAAGTGAAATTTTATTCACCTCCCCACCCCAGTGCGGTGGTAGTGGCTATAATCGGTGCCCATTATCCGTTCAATTGGGGCTGCTCGGGGGAGCAGACGTACACATCGGTGTTTGGATACACGTGAGGATTGGCGCGGCGAGGAGAGCAGTTTGCTGCGCGCACACTTTGCGATTGACAATCGGAATACAATTGCTTGCTTTTTTTTTTGTTTGTTTTTATGTAAGTTTTCGCTTTTCACGCTCCGCGGATTAGGTCAGTCCGCTTGATTACAAACAATGGCCGCATGAATTTGGCTAGAAGTTATTAAAATCTAACCGAAATTATGGTCTGATTGTGTGTACATTTTACGAGTGCGTTCAGCTTAGAAAGCCCATGTCGATTGGCGTGTTTGTTGCCTTTTAATGTAATCTGACTGCGGTACAGTTTGGTTTTACCAACACAACACGCAGGTGGAACTAACGGTCTTAGCGGTGATTACATTAAATTTAGACTCACCCTCCATTGAGGTGTGTTGCGCTGTCGTCGTTCATTGATTTTTGCATTAACTCTGTCGAAAAGTCACAGCAGCTGAAATCGTAAATCAAGGCGTTCTCATTTATTTGAACAGAGTCGCCTCTGCCAGACTGGCGTGCTGCTCAAGGACATTCTCATTAATTGTTTAACACTTTACGCAGCTTTCGTCGTCGTCGTTGGTTTTTCATTTTTATTTTCATCTCAACTGCGTGTTGATTCACTACTGAGTGGTAATTGATATTTATGAGAAGAGTCATGGCCTTTGTTGGACCATTTTGTTGTTCATTTTGCTAAGATTGTTTGCCAAAAGCATCTCTTAAATTGATCTCCACAGCGCCGAGGCGAATTTGATTAGAGTACACTTTTGTTGGTTAGTCTACCAAAGCAGCAGGTAACAACTCCCCTCGTAGATCTAACATTGCTTCACAAGAATGCCCTTGAATATCAAAACAACTATCGGAATCTCATCCCTTTAAAACCATCAATTTATTAAGAGTTGAATGTTTTCAAATCTGTTTCATGTGTTTTTTCTTCGTTTCCTTTCCTGATAAATAATCTTGAAAGTTGTAAATTTGCTTAAAGCAGCTGTTAATTGTTTATCATGGAAATTCCGTCAAGTTCTAAACGAGAGAATCAATCACGTGCAGAGCTAGCTAGCCATTCAGACAGACAGATCCGCCTCGTACTTTCCAGATTAAAAAATGATGGGAAGAATAGAATCGCAATTCTTGAATGGAAAACAACATGCAGGGGTAAACAAGTTAACAACTTCTACAGAAAACACCCATGACATCAGCTGAATTGCAGTAATGATTTTTTAAATGAAGCATTTGTTATTGGATGAAGAGGAATTTCTGCGCAATTCTGTATTTAGGCATGCGACTTAACGGTAATCAGAACGGATGAGCTTTCCACTTGTCTAGAAAATTGTGTGGGAAAAGATAATCGAAATGATCAGTGCATTTTCTAGTAAGAAATCGTTGGTCAGCATTGTCAAAAGGAATTAAGAAGACAGTGCCATAGCCCTCAATACAATGCGGCATTCATTGACATTGATATTTCTGCAACACTTCAATTACGATTGGGTCATGTTTAAGTTTGCCCGTCTTTTGAGGATGCACCATTTCTAAAGTTCAGATATTAAAATGCATCAAATAAGCAGAGGATACAAGGATTTTGACCGAACGCATCGCACGTAATGGATTCTAAGCTGCTGATTACCTTGATCTCCTGCCGATAAGCTCATAGCACGAGTTTTTTTTTACTCCCATTTCCTTCCTCTATTTATTTTTCTGCACTGGATCGGACGCCTTGTAATAGGAATCTCAAGTCCCAAGCTTATGGATTTGTTTCTCCACCTTGGTGAACTGGTGAGGCCTATCTAATACATCTGCTGTTGTTTGAACCACAGGACCCTGTTGTTTTATTTGCAACTCCACACAGATTTGGGTCACATACCTTTCACGTCTCGGAGTCGCCCGCAGTACAATAGACGATGAAACTTTCCTGATCTTCTGGTGGCACCAGACTACAACCTCATGTGAAGATTTAAAAAAACACATAAAATTCAGAAAAATGCATGAAATCTTTATTTGAATCGATAGTACGGTCCATATAATTTAATGTTTGAAGATTATTTCATGCAAATGTTGACCATGACTGCGCCTCAAATGGTCCATCCGCTTAGTCCAATTTTGACCAACATTTCGACCGGTATCTCACGAATAACTGCTTCAATGTTGTCTTCCAATGCGTCAATTGAAGCGTGCTTGTCTGTATAGACATGAGCTTTAACAACATGAGTCCCACAAAAAATAGTCTAAAGGCGTTACATCGCACTATCTAGGCGGCCGACTGACCGGTCCCGAACGTGAAATAAAATGTTCATCGAACTCGCCTCTCAATTAGTCCTGTTGATGTGATGATGTGATGATGTTTGACAGTGAAACAAAACACGAAATGCGAGTCAGCTGTTTAAACCAGTGCTGCCAAAAAGATAATAGCTAAAAAATCACCCTTTAGTAGCATTCCATAACATCCTTTGACAGGCGGCCAGTGCTATAAAATTCATATCGTATGTGGCAAATCTTTGATTAAGATAATGATTTCTCTACGTATTCCTGTTTGCGATCTTGTAACACTGTTTCCTAAAACCTATAGCTCTTAGACAAGGATTTTTCGTCTCTTAAGACTAATAATGGAACCCTCTCTTACTCTCCTAGCGATAGAGGTCTCTGTCTAGTGACCGCCGTACTGTAGTGGATGTATGCTTAGTGTCTAGGTTTAATTCCCAATACGAAACTACTTGCCTCTACTCATTGAGCTCGGAGAGTACATATAGCTAAAAATCAAACGTTGTTTCAAATCCTCCCCCATTCGTGAGAATACATCAGAATACAAC
The DNA here is from genome assembly GCA_916610145.1 of Eristalis arbustorum. Classification (NCBI taxonomy): domain Eukaryota; kingdom Metazoa; phylum Arthropoda; class Insecta; order Diptera; family Syrphidae; genus Eristalis; species Eristalis arbustorum. The sequence continues at coordinate 23,477,057 of OU744316.1, read as the reverse complement.
ACATTGGGCTGTTGTTGCAACTAGAAGCAAATCCTATTAGTTCGCAATTGAATAATCTTTAAGCTGGCACATTAAATCTGATATATGTAGAATGTAGCCTGTCTAGACTCATGTCCTTCTACAATCTGTGCAGTTCCGGTTCAATCTCCTAGACATACCATCAAACAGGACTAAGGTTTCTCTTGAGCAGACCAATGTCTTCTTAACTCCATTTTGCGACTTCAGGCGCCTACAGTAGGACTGGAATCAGTGGCTTATATTGTGACCTCTATCAATTGTTTCTTGAGTCTAAAGAAACAAATATAATTTATTCGGAGTTGATCGTAAGAGTGGTCTAAAAGAATCAAATGTGGAATCTGGGAAGTCCTTATTCTGGTTGAACAGAATATTCTTAATAGTAGTCTTCCATGGAATCTGGGTTGAATGCAAATAAAATTGCCACCACTAGAAGTGGAAGTAGTAATGGGCATAATCGAATGATTTTAAGAATCGAGACTTTAGTAATCGACATATTTTATTTAATAATCGAATGATCACTCGAATGACTGCTAATCACTCGAGTGACTACTAATTAATTACAAACTACTAACACAAGATAACTCGATAAATGTCTTGATACACTTCTTCAGGCCTATCGCTGGATGCTATTGCTAGCAGCACAGGATGCACTCGCTCAAGATGACACTTCAAATTCGTAGTATTACCAAAAAATTTCAGTGTTCAGTGTTTTGCATCTGTGGTTTTCTGGAAGAAAATTTCGTACTATAGATTTTTGCCCCCTGGTTTCATTTTGAAATTGATGTAGTAATAATGCAGTACTCCATGCCATGCAAGTGGTAACTAGTCACTGGAGAGATTAGTAGTCATTCGAGTGATTGATTGAGAATAGAGATGTTGTAATAATCGATTATCACTCGAGATATCATTCGAATGCGCCCATCACTAGGTAGAAGGAAAGTCACCGATTGTACCAACGACTAATTTTGGAGCCTAACCTAACCTAATTTGCCGTTGCGTGAATAATTATTGCAAGCTGCCTCCAAAGCCTTGCTTAGCCATCTTAATGTCTGCATTTTCTCTCTTATTTGTTTTATACCCATGTTTATAAAATTCTCCTATGATTTCACGAGAGTTCAGTTGTGCACGTGACCATTTTCCCTGATACACGCTTTCGCCTAAATACACATGTTATGAGAATAACCCACACCAACATATGTTTAGGCCATGAATGTATTCCTGAGTATCCGTCTGTGACAAAGTTTATAAAAGCCCATTTAGGGTAACAATGTTTAGCAAAATAAATGTCGCTGCGTATCACGAGTCCACGTGAATACTAAAATTAACCTATAAGGCTATAATCTCTTCTATATTTGTTGAAAACAAATCGATAAGCTCTTGACCAACGAGCGACTGAGCGATTCAGGGTGGTCTTTAATTGATCGCAATCGCTTGACCGAAAATGTCATCTCAAAACTAAGTTTATTAATTAAAGTTTATTATTGAAAGCAAACAGATAATTTCAGCGTGCATTGGTCAAATATTAAATGATTGAACCGACGTCATGTCGTTTCTTAGCAACATCACTTATAGCTCAAGAGCAACAGGGTGACCAGATAAGGACGATAGGAAAAGAAATTGCAATAAAACATCAACGATGAGGGATATAAAATTTGATTTCGATAGCACGTCAGTTAAATGACCGTTTTATATACGCTGGACATTCTATAAAAGAGAGGTGCAAGGGAATATACTGACGCTCAAATTGTTCCACAGTGCACGAGTTCCTGTGAAGCTAATGATTACGTCCGAGCTTATGATGGAATTCACGTTACGTGTTGTGTTAACAACTGATCCTGAATTTCGATAAGATTTGCTAATAACACCCACGTGTTCAACAAGCGTGACGTGATGCATGATGGAATGGAAAATATTACTTAATGCTTTGACAGCTGATGGCATTGGCAACTGTGACAGCTGTTGGAACATAATAATTGGGAAAATTTTCATTGCTGTATGGTCTCTCTTTACACTAGTCGTTCTTTTCCAGTTGAGAACGGCCCATGCCGGAAAGACCTAAACAAATAAACGTGGATATTCCTAAGTCTTCTGGAATAATCAAGCTAATACATAGGAGAATAATACCGCGATCATAAAAACAACTACCAACTAACTCCTTAACCGAACCCCCTCTAACTCGAACACGTTCCGTAACAATTCAAGTTAGGGAGTGTCAACATTGGATGAACTCATTTTCGTTAAGTTTCGTTAAATTTTGATTTGACTTTTGTGGGATGACAATGAATCACTCTCTACGTACGTAAATGACAGTTGGTATTAGAATTACGTGTTGTCAGTTGTCAGATGAAATTCGGGGAATGTTGTATTTTGACATGCTATTGACTATTTTTTCTGACGTAATCTTAGATATTTATGGTTGTGTACTAATGTCACAATGTCGCGTTTATGATCTTCATCATTCTCAGTTATAACACTTGAGAAAAGCATGGCTCGATATCGACTTGAATGATAGAGGTTCCAGCGGACTATTCATAACGTCAACAAAGTTGCTACCTTTTCAAGTTGAGCGATCACTGTGAGCAAAGTGTATGCGCTGCCTTTTGCTTTTAATTGGATTTAAATAACAATCATGCAACCGAACAATAATTAAGCGCTTTATTTGATTAAATGCTTGAAATAATTGCATTAATTCACACGTTCAAGACAACTTTCAGTAAAGGAAACAATAAGGTTAAACTGCAATGATTCACGCTCTTCCATTTCATGTCTCCAAACCAGTCTTGTTTTCGCATTTAAACAATTGTTATTAGATCTGTCTTAGCAAAAAAAAATAAACAAACAAATCACACCCATTCTAATTAAAATTGTACTCAGAATGTGACCACATATGCAGCCGACAACAATATGTTGCCATTCAATGGCATGTCAAAAACTTCCGCTGCTCAACTTCCTGCGCACGCTGTACGTGAACCAGACTGCGCAGTGATCGATAAAATTCATGACAAACTCGCCATTTCGCATATTAATAAACTAACACAGCTCATTTGGCAATAACAATATTCCAGAGCGTTGATTAAAGCGCACCAGATCTCGGAGCGTAGATTTTATCTCGACTCACGAGTCCCATTTTCATATGCCCGCGGGGGATGTGGATGTAAATGCGAAGTGTGGTTTGTTGTTTGCAGTGACAAGTGATCGAGGAATTTGTGTATAAACATGTCTAGACTCTCCCAGAGACGACTTAGCAAATACTGACGTCGTAGGTAATTGCGTCTCGACAGTGCGCTTGGCGTCAATGTTTGGTCGGTCGTTAGAAATGATTCAAGGCCGACAATTCACGTCACATATTGGATGTGTGAATCACAAGGAAGTCATGATGATATTAATCGAACATCTGATGACCTCTGAGGAATTTAGCCGTTCAACTGGTTTCGTTCTACCGGTAGTCGAACGTATTTTTGGAGTTTTTTTTTTTTGTTTTTGTTTTGCTAAGCGTGATCTGTGCTATAATCGATTCTAAAATCGGTTGATTCAGTTATGGATTTTATAAATTGCTGAGCACGAGCATGTGAAACGATTGTTTCCATTTCTGGATAAATTAACAGCCAAATCGGAACAGGTTCGGAATACGCATCGATGGTTTTGGTAGCGCTCGTGCGCCTAATCGTTCAGCTTCTAATAGATTATTTGATTGGGTAGGATCGCGAGAGCGCCCATCAAAACAGTAGATAAGCTTGTCTCTTTAATGTACTCGTCGTATAATCTTGTAAAAGTAAACTCACGATAAACTTTGAACCTCATAGGCCACCCCTGTGTTAATGATAATGAATTGTGTGTTCGGAAATGCTGTAGGTCGTATGGGTGTCGTCCGGTTTTTGTTTTTTACTTTTGCCGTCGGTTTATTAAACGTATGGACAATGACAGCAATTCGAAAATCTAGAATTCATGAACATCACGTGTCTATGAAGATGGCGTCATTGGCTTTGAACTCAAAGCAAACAAAAATAAAATTTGAACTGCATCGAGATTAGGTTGAGTTTTTCTGATTTTTATCCATTATCTGCAAGAAAAGCAAACGATGAATATTAATTGAGCAACGAAAGATGTCGCCCAGTGTTCTGAATTTAAAAACCTTGACTGTACTATACCAGCAAACTGTCACCACGTTTGCTGACATGCTAAAGATCCGTTTGATCAGGAGCAGGATCTGTGCAGATTTTGTGAAATTAGTTAAAGTCTCAGAATTGATGGGAATTTCTGACGAAGAAGATGCCATTAATGAAATAGATCCATTCATCTCACATAAATTTGCAATTCTATTAGTTTTTTTTAATGTTTTAATTTTTTATATGTGAAATTGAATTGTGATATGAGCTAAAGGACCGCAATTTCCGATCAAATCTAAGAGCCGTCACAAGTCACAACAAATATTTTAAGAGCGAAGTGAGTCACGAGTGGTATTCCAAACAAACACCTCTGATCTTGTGAGCATCTCAGCAACTGTCAAAATGATGATGTTCGATTCAGAGTATCACAAGAACAAAATGTAAGGAAACTGTTGAAGACTGCAGATAACATATGGACATACAGTAAAAAGATAAATGCTAAGTAGTTACGTTACATTTTTCGTAAGCAAATGCAACCAACGTTCCTTTTTAGCTACCTTACATCGCTGAACGGTCCATCGGTGATGCAACAACAAGACCAATCAGCCTTTTCGAACAAGGAATATTGGCTTTCATGCGTTCGATGTTGCCTAGCTATTGCAGCCGTAAACAGGCAGGACCACACATCCGATGCAAAATTGTATTTCTAAACCAGAGCAAGAATGGACCACAAGTTAGGACACGGAAAATAAGGCTTTCGTAGAACATGTTTTTGTTCGAATCAGGAATCTATCGTTCTACGGAAATTAAGTTTTCCTTGAGGTACATGAAGTCTTTTCCTCCTTGACACAAGTTGTGGATCATGGTGGATCATGGTCACAGAAGGAACGACTCTTGCTAGAGCACATATATGCACTTTTTTTGTCCTTGAGACCGGCTCATTTCGACTGTTATTTCATCGTTGTTAAGTTAATCGTTCCACCAAGGCACATTGCGAACGCATGACAAATTCGATGCTATGCTCGATCAGATTACCTGACTACTGCAGTGTTTATCAAGCAGTGGCCCTGGGGGTCAAAGAAGCGGCCAAAATGATATAATTGACAGTCAAGCGGCCATTAAAGCAATTTCGATACAAGCTGCCGGTAAGAGCTCAGATTCTTAGCTTGCAGCATTCGATCGATAGCGTGCTATGCTGAGTCCCGGATCGGAAGGGCATAACCGGCAATGAAGAGAGCATATAATAATATATAATATGGTTGGCGCTACAGCCCGTAGAGGGCCAGGGCCCAGCTTCTCAGCAACCACTCGTGTTGTGCGTGCTATTGTTCTCTCACGAGTGGAAGGGACCAACAGTTTTACGCCGACTCCGAACGGCCAAGTTTGAGAAGCCTTTTCTAGACAGGAAATACTCTTTGAGCATTGTCAGTGACTCGAAAGAGGTGGGGCCGTGAAGATAATTTCTGTCGCTCAAAGCTGGAATCGAACCTACGACGTCAAGGTTAGGGTCGACGCACGTACCCACAACGCCACGGGCCACCACTAGCAGATGCAGATGAACTTGTTAATAAAGAGTCGGAATCCGATCCCAAGTCATGGAGCTGGCTAATAAAAAGCGGGACTGCCTTTTCACCTATGAGACCACTCGATTATTATGGCATAAGTTTAAAAGCGCAAAAACTGACACACTTCTCCAAGGTTGCCAAAACTGCAACAGAGCGATAACTGGCCATTACCATCTGAGATATCATGAACAAAAAATGGGAATCACCCTTGACACCATATGCAGATGTTGTGTGGATGAAGAAGAAATTGAGGACACAACTCACCATCTTTGTCAATGCCCCTGTCTTTTCGTACTGAGACAGAGAACACTGGGAAAAAAACTTCTTATTCAAGAACCTTCAAGACATAGTAAATATACCTTAAAGTTGTATTTACTGGTTTGGCAGGACCACTTAATGGCTGGAAAGGACGCAATAACGAGTAGGACGATGGAAGGGCATTCATCCCCTGGGACCTTAATGGACCTAATGGTCTCACTGCGTCTACCCACAGACCTAACCTATCGATGTCCACTGCATAGCCAAATAGTTGCACTTACTTGCAGAAGACAGTGTCTTCGGTTTTTACAATCAGATCCTAGCAGCAGATTGAAAAATTAATTCACGACCGCGCGGTTCTTGTTTAAAAAGGCTCCCGAACTCTGCAATAATATCCAATAGGCCCTTGAGATGAATGCTGTCGTTTGCAATTTTTAAATCGTTAAGAGGACCAAAATTCGTCTTAGTGGAAATATTTGTATAGTCTGATTGCGTGCTGATTAGAAGTATTTATACGTTCACACCGAACGCTGGACATGATCTTATAGCTAGGCAACGTAGGTCAGGGATAGAATATACATACTTCAATCTTCGTTCGTTCTTGCAACAGTTAGAATCGCCTTTTCTTCTGCCTATCAGAACAGATCGTGAAGAGCTCTAAGCCGTCCATGCGCCACCTGAGTAATAAAAGTCTTGAACTCCGATAGTTTTGGACAACTTCGTGCATTTTAGCATCCGTCTTCATTTCATTAGAAATGCTTGAAAGCAATTGACCGCAACTATGAATATTCCAAAAACGACAATGTTACCACGTTGAATATAGAATTCCACCACTTCGTTAGATTTCCTGCCCAAATTGCATCATTCCCTGACATAATCATAATCAATTGAATCATTCACACAGCTGTGGATGTTGATGGGGACGTTGAATTTCCCCCCCAGAGGTACCCACTTGGGACGGCTCTTCACGTGCCTTTATTATTTATCGCCAGCGTAATATATTCCGTTCTCTTTTACAGTTCAATTTCAAATTCATTCCAAGTGCTCAGTGGGCACTTAACAAAAGGAACAGCCAGTCCAGCACCTAGCGGCTACGGCATGACAATGTTTTAGTTTTCAATTCCGAAAACCGCCCATGAATCAGTTAGAGCTTATCTGTAATTAATTGTTATTCAGAGTGCAGTTTAGCAAAATTACCAGTTACGTCCTACCAGCCCATTCCTGAGTTCATCCCACGGGCGCACAGACTGTGATCCGACGACGTGCTAGTTAGCACGTTTTCCTCACAGAGCCTCCACCACACCAAGACGGCTCCTCCTCCAGACGGCGTATGCTAATGCAACGGCTGCGGAGTGTGGTTTACTCTGAAGTGTGACGCTGTGCGTGGTCTAGCTCGACCAAGAATTGTGACGCATGACGAGGTTGTACATTTGTATATCGCATCCACATCACATCACTCAACGAAGAGATTCCAACTGAAATTGTATTGAAATTTCAATTCAATCGGGCACACATTTATTGTGCCAGTTGTTCAGTTCGCGTGATGGTGAGATTTATTATTTACTTACCTGATGGTGATGCTTAATTGAATCAATTTTCGATTGACGCAGAGATGAATAATGGACATAGCAACGGAAGCCTTATCGAGAATTCTGTTTGCACTTCGGGGGAGACAAACAAGTTTAAGTTTGGAATGCCAATGCAATTAACGCCGGTTTTGTGGGTAGGTGATGATTTGGCAGCACTTTTTTTCACAATTTGGTTTGGGAAATTATGATGGATGAGGAGAATGGAATTGTTTTAGAAGGCATGGGGAGTATGACGCACCTGTTGAAGGCCATAAGGGTCCAATCATACGAGGAACGTATGGCGACGTGGCCGAAAACATTTAATTCAGCTTCGTTAAGTTTCGTTCAATTTTCCTTATTAAAGTGCGAGCAAAATTAGTCGCTCCCTATGTGCGTAAATGACAGTTTTATTGAGAATTTGTGGATGTTTGCGGAAGCGGCTATTGTCAGCCTACAAGTCGCCAGTACTCTGGTCTACCCTTCGTTGATGGTTGGCCCTCAAGGTGAGGACGAGACCAGCGGTAAGATTCGAATCGTGAGTGAGTGTTATTTTGCCACTGTCACGAAGCTTATCAACGTACCTGCCGCTTAGCATGTCGCATCGGCGTCGAGTTTAAGGACGATTCGACGTCAAGTGAGCCACCGATTAAGCCTGACCTGCTCTTAGTGATGCGTAAGATGTTATTTCTTGTCATTTGAATGAACAGGACATCGGTGATACTGCATTTGTATTGTTCTTGGGCAACAGCAAACGGTCCTTAATTCAAATAATGGACATGTGCTACGGAAATATGCTCGCTGTGATACACACGCTTCCTCGCATACAAATAGAATAGAAATGCTGGTACGCTTGGTGAACCTGATTGCTGTGTTCTAACCCACCAGCGATCCACTTACGGCAGCTGTCAGAAGGTCATCTAAACCGAGGACACGAGCGTATAATCACTCAACCATCCCCGAAAAATGTCTGTCTGCACCTCCACTCTGACATAATCTTCCTCAAGGTGACGTGGGTGGGCGATTATTTGTCAACTCCCAGTGTTATGGATCCCATTACATCCCACAATGGGCATGCACACGTCGTGACACAACACCTCATAGAAAACAAAAATTGTTGTTGAAGTGCAAATAGAGACTTGTGAAAAACCAACCCCAACGTACCCGCAAACATTAACAGAAATCGATAGCAATCGACAATTGATTCGTTGTAATCGCACCCTTGCACGCGACGGAACATTGGTCGCGCCATTCAATTCAATCATGTCGTGGCTGTAGTCATCGACTATATCCGAAAATATTTGTGCTGCTCTTTGAACTTGATATCCATCGGTTGGGCATGAGTGCAAATAATCCTTCATTAAAATTGACTTCCTACGGCTCGATTGAGGTCAAGAACAATAAATAGATCTATTTTTTTTTTCTTGTCGATCTCGCGTCTGTTTTCCTCAAACAATTTCACGCCTGTTTGCCAAAAGTCTACAGATATACGAGAAGGGCGTTTTATATCTGGCCTCAATCTCAATTAGGGTCACTGCCCCGCAAACGCTTCTGTACACATCCATGCGAGTACTCGCGTGTATGCCACACACAGTCTTGGCCATAATAACCATAATCGTAAAAATTCCGCTCCCTCAGTGTGTAGACACTCCAACGCACCAGACTTCGTCGGGTGAAATAAAAAAGCTTTTCTTTTTTTTTCCACGAAATCTTTTGTAGTACATTTTTGGCGAGCGCTCCAGACGCTCAAGGGCGACGAGTAATACACGAACAATTATTATTGTTGCATTTTTAAGGATTGCTCACAGGCGGAAAGTACAATGTCTACTTAACGGGGGGAACGAACATTCGTAAGCGGCAGCAAAACACTCGTACGCCTTGCCAGTGCGCTGGGGGGCTGCTGCCTTACACTGGCGGCCACCGTGGCGAGAGTTATTTTTACATGAACTCGTTGGCGGGGGAGCTTTCAGAGACGACTGCACAATGAACGCATTCCAAGCGGGCGACAGCAATCAACAGAAATTTAGTGAATTTCAATGTGAGCTGACTCAAGGTTGTTGAGCAGCTTCAGATGGCGTCAGTCCGGAATGCTTCTAATCGTGTGACATATCTACAAGGTGTCATAACTGGGTTGTTAAGATCGTCAATAAGGCTGGAAATGTTGGGACAGGCAGCCGCAGGGGCGGATTTTTATCGCAGATGTCGGCCTTCATTTGTCCGTCTGGAATTTCACCTCGAAGCAGTCAAATCGAATGACTGGCCGTGGGTTATCTTTGGCTGTAGTCTACTTGCATAAAATGTATATTCAATGACCTTAATCGGCCAATCTTTACATTTTGAGAGCATTTTCTTGCCGGTTTTAAGGTCTTTGAGATAAAACTGGATTTGTGACAGCAACTGACTCATGTCGTGGTCGTGTCGTGGCCTTTCTGTCAGTTGTTGCCTGATACACTGCTGAATGGGAGGATTGTCATGAGACAATATTAATAGCAAAGTATCCTCTTTGCATCACTTACGTAAACGCTAATCGCAAGTATATAGCTTGACATACCAAAATTAAGATGAAGTTGTAACAACAACCTTTGTTCGAGGAGTAGAGGAATACCAAGAATAATCGCACGTGACTCGTGTGGGCGTCACATCCAGACAGGAATAACTGATGACCCGTGTGTTGTGTACAATAATACTGATTTGGATGTGCACATGTTCGACTTACGTGTGTAATTCTATGATGTATCGGACTTTAACAGGAATTGGATCCCGGGGATGGAGGATGGTCGCGTTTTGCGAACTGAGAACTTCGTCAACTCTGACATTTCAGTCACATGGACTGTACTATATTTAGTCAGCAAATTTGTGGACCGTTTCAGTTTCACAAGTCCCCAAGGAGATGATTAATTCGCAAACCAAGAGATTGTTTGTGGGTTTTTGTCGATAAAACGCCAATCAAGTTTGGCATCGCTTTGTTTACATTTGCTGAAAATTGTGTGTACAATATTTAAGACTTTGCATTCTGGCACTGCTTCACAAAATGTTTGGCACAAAGCATCTGCAACTAGTGCTGAAGTACTCGTCTTTTCTTTTTCGAAGGAAGCAATCCAAAAGGATCTGATGAGCCTACTCCCTCTACTACTTTATTTCCATCCAGTTCAATTCCAATCAGTGAGGTTGGGTTATGTTATTGGGTTGCCAGCGAAACTGACAGCATTGGTCCATTGTGATACACAGTGCCGTTAATTTGATCCCAACGGCAAATGGTGACTGGACCGGATTTAAAACCTGATAAAAGAATTTTAACTTTTCCTTTCACTGGGATTCGAGACCTCTGTAGCTATGGGCAGGTACACAATCCACTGCCCCATCCAGTCGTTTCTTCCAATCAGTTGGAATACGGCTTCTTTTATTGGGGACAACTCTTGCATTCAGTTTAGTCCAAATCCTGTTCCTTTCTTCAAATCTACCAAAAACAATTAAGTGAACCTCGTCCATGCGAAAAATGTCATACTCCAGAAATCAAAACTTACAATAATGGGAATGTTTCGAAGATGAACAATTTTATACCCGAAACTCGTGAACGCTACGTTAGAATTCATACGATTCGGTGGGAACATAGTATTATATGGGTTTATTCAAAACATGGTCTCCTTTTGACATCCCTGTCCCAAGTACAAACGTCAAACCCAACTGTCACAGACTATACGTTCAGTTTTACAATAGTTTTTACAACATCAAACGATTAACAATCGCTGACCGTGTTACAATTGTGAAAACTTGTTACAAATCGATGTACGTTTCGTGCATTATGAGCATATTAGGGTCTCATCGTCCATCTCTAAGCACGCGGAGAGACTGCTTTTGTTGTTCATGTCTAAAGGCCTATTGATAATCGCAATACACGCCCTACATAAATTATGGCTGCCGTCAGTGAATGTGTTGATGAAGATTCAAATCAAGTGAATTAACGGTGAGCACAGAATTGGAACTTGTGTTACGACACATTTTTACGTATTTTCCATTTCAATGTATATTGCACCCTTATATTGGCCAATTCACGAAAGACTTGAACTAATCTGACCATGAAATGAGTAAAAAAATACTCTAATGGGAAATTGTACATGAGGCTTTGGATGACAAATTTTTGTACAACCCTTTCTTCAGCGATGTACCTCATTTTTCTCTGTGTGGATATGCTAACGAACAAAATTATCGCATAGGGTGATATGAAAGTTTAAGACTAACTTTCAAAATACGATTGCGTCTACAAAACGTCACTGTTTGATTATCATTTTGGTTTGATGGTGTCAATGATTCATACATCTTTGAATATTAAGTCAGCGTCAATTCTAATAGACTAAGTAAACGGAATTTGTTTTGGCCCCAAATCGATGGGGACAGTGCCATATTCGCTCCTGATACACAACGAATAGATTTGGTTTTAAATAAAATGTCTTAGTCGTGTAATAAGCTCAAAGCTCTTCCACAAATCAATTAACGACCGTACCCTTTCGCCATCCAAAGATAATTGCCTATGGCACGTCCTCTCTGATTCACCTTACCGTTGACCACTCTGACTTTTAATCAACGCTCATAGTCAAATGTTTGCTTATGGTAACCAGATCATGTAGTCTAATGTATTTGGATCCCTTTTGTGAGCTCCTTTTAAGGATTGCGACTGTCTGAGGATTATTGGCATGAACTTGCAACTGCAAGTAGTCTCAAAGAAAGAAGTCTGGAACGGGTCAATCGGGCAATTTGCCATCTTGCGGGCAGGAATCGACAAAACGAGAGTGAAACGCGACCAGAAAACACTTTCTTCACAATTTTCATTTCGGCTCGCTCTGTGTGTGCAGTTGTATTGTCTTGTTGGAATTATATAAATGTCCCCTAAGCCCCGCCCATTTAATTAGAAGAGGTTTATCATATTCCTGTACCATTCGCCAGTAAAAGCGACGGTATAGCCGATGGCGTTCTTAAAAAAATACTACAAAATCGCTCTTCGCGTGAACGTTTGTCCACATAGTATGTTTGAGTGGATGTTGCTCATTAACTTAACTAATGCGCTCCGTCGCTTAAAATGATTTTCGGTACACAATTGTCCTTTTCTCCTGAGATTGAAGGTAGCTTGACTGTAATTCACACACATCTCATTGCCTGTCTGTTTGCATACCGCAGCTGTCTTGTTCACAAATGTCAAATATGATGGACATTTTCCGTTCGATTGATGATTAATTCTGTGCCACCTTGCACATATAAATAGTCGTTTATTTAAGCACGCGGTTTACAAATTCATGACAATTTGAATGCAAGTATTCGTCAAATTTGCTTTGCAGGAATCAAGTCTTGCAAAAACACCCTTTAAATGTTATTACATTCCATTCAAATGACAAGATTAAAATAATGTGTACAAGTGAAAACGTATGTACCTTCGATAAAGTCCCAAACAACCGGAGCTGAGACTCTGTGGAGCCAAGACTGTGTTCAAGAAGGAAAGCCCTCTCATATTGTCTCTATTTTTCAATGCTTCTCAGACTACTAACAGCAAGACCACATAACATCTAAAAGAACTTCCTTAAGTAGCGCTACAGTCCGGAGTGGCCCATTCATCAAGCGTCTCCAGTCAGCTCGGTCTAAAGCTAGGTACCTCCAGTTTCGCACGCAGTTGGTGGAGATATCTTTTCACTTATGTGCGGCAATTCAGTCGATGCCGATGATACTGCGCCGTCCCTCGGGGTGGATTTGACTTCTTTCGGGCCGGAACATAGGTTTCCATCTGTTCTACTGGACCTAGTCATCTCAATCGTTGGACTCTTCTGGCTAAGTCGGTGTCGCTGAACAGGTCGTGATATCTCCTCTATGGCTGGGTGCCTGGCGTCAACCTGGCGATGCCCAGTGTTGCAACTTTTCCTACACACCTTATTTTACCTCTTAGTGGTAGCCATCGGGTATTGGTTGTAGTTCACCCGAGCTCAACATGCCAAACTTATAAGTGCGACCTCTTGTCCTAGGGGTTACAAAAAAGGAACTGGCCCTCCAGGTTGGGGGTTGTGTCGTCGGGTTAACTGCCCGGCCACACAAAACAAAAAATAGTTACGAAGCAACAACAAGCCTCGGAAACGGATGATTTTACTGATAACGAACCCTGTAAACGATATACGAACAACGACCTTCGGATCTGTACGTGGAATGTAAGGTCCCTTAATAGGCCCCGTGTAGCCGAACAATTAGCAGAAGCCCTAGACTGCGGCAAAGCAGATATAACCGCCATCCAAGAAGTGCGATGGGATGGACCGGGCAAAAGAAGAATGAAAAACTGATATATATTACGGTGATTGCTACAAACAACAAAAAACAGCATCTATTTGGGTGTGGATTTGTCGTTAGAGGCAGACTTAGGCAAGAAGTCTTATCGTTCAGGTCCGTGAACGAGAGTCTCACGACAATTCGCATCCAGGCTAAATTTGCCAACATAAGCCTTATATGCGCACATGCCCCCACAGAGGAGAGAGATGACGACACCAAAGACAGGTTGTATGAGCTCCTGGACAAAACGTATGAGCAATGCCCTAGCTACGACATTAAAATTGTTCTTGGCGATTTTAACGCAAAGCTAGAAAGAGAGAACATCTTTGGTAGTACGGTCGGGAAGCACAGCCTACACGATTGGCAAGTGCTACTCTTCGTTTAATTTCACCGCTGGTGTCATTGTCTGAATTGATAGTGGTTCCTAGGTCTTTATGAGGAGCTATATCTGTATATCGTAACGCTCTTGACTATAACAAAACAATTTTCTGTCAACATAGCCTTAAATGATGATGAGTGGGAGAAAACAGACCATCTACCTATTCCATTCAGAATTCTAAGAGATTTACAACTAAGCCGTTTCCTTTCTGCGTATCGTTGTAAATCAATTACGCCCACTTATGTAGGAACTTAACAAAAGTCCCCACTGAACAATGTTGTCTCAACTTTATTAGAATTATATTGACCAAGGTATGCAAAACCGATATTAATACTCCTATTATTCCTTTTTGTCTCGCCCACAGATAACACAGCCATAAATGCGTTTGCAGAACTAACCTCAACCGCTGTCGTCCTATACCAGAGCCTGCAGGATTTGAAACTCTAAAGCTCCGCGACATCACGCAATATGCTCAGCCAAAAACGGTGACATTTCATCGCCGCAGCACGTTTCTTATCAGCAAACTGTACCCAGTTGAGCGTGAAAATCCCGAAATAACTTCAAAACAAAACACAATCAAAACCCAACCGCATTGAATCCGCAGAAAGAGCGAGAGAAAGAACGAACAATAAAAAAATGTTTACTTCTTAAATTATTTTCTGCCAACCTCTATCGAGAAAGAAATTCGAATGAATTTTTTTTTTCGCCGACAAAATGCTAATCTGTGAGTTGCCGATAACAACGAAAACATTTACTTAAAGATCTCGCGTCAGCGCTAAGCGCTTTGCATAGTTGAAAACAAAAACAAAAAGAAGTTTAAGAAAATCGAATAAAGGCATATAATCAACATCCTTATCAGTCACCTTCCATCTGAAGAGATTCAGCAGGAATCTTGTGTATTTAGTGACGGAAACAAAACCCATGAGCAAACCTTTAAACGTAACCGAGTAGATAAGTAATCCAGTTTATACGGCATTTACGCAAAAATCAAATACAACAAAATACACAAACAATGAGCCGAAGCAGCAGAAGGAATACACCCTCGTTGAGAAGGCTCTTGCTGCAGGGAGTCCGTGCAGTTCGTGGCAGTCCTCGTCTTGGTCAGAGATCGTGCGATGTCGAGCGGGGCCTGTCGAAGTCGGAGAAAAAATCTGTTGAGGGGGCACTAGGATTGAACGAGAACAAGGTGAGGAATATTATTATTTTATTTGTTCATTGATAAGGTTGCCACATTCTACTTGTGATTATACTTATCAACGTTGAGGCTTTCAGCGCGTGACGTTTAGTACTTGGTCTGGAGAATAATTTACGACCAAATTTTGGTCTTGTTGGCGCATTATCATTCTCAAAACTCGAAGTTTACGGTATATCACCGAGACAAGCGGGTTCCGGTCCTGGTTCTCCATCAACTACTCTCTCCACCTTTACCGATCGCGAGTCGACGCCATCCAGTTTCGTACTCCAAGGCTTTGGGCGTCCTAGTCTACGCCATTTCCTACTCCAGCCCCGTCCACCACACTGTCTTCAAAGGACTTTCCAAGCCGGTTTCTGTTCACGTCTCCGAAATCTTCCTTCCTCACATACGGGCCCAACAATTCTACGTAAAACTTTTCTCTCGAACGCGGTTAAGAGATCCAAAGTGCTACAGTTCCGATACTCGAAAGTAAGCACCCAAGCTTCGGACCATACGTGAGTACTGATAAAACCGTGGTCCTGTACAGAAGCAGCTTGGACGAATGGTCGATCTCTGGATTTGAAAAGATTCTGGCTGGATATGATGACAATGGTCCCTGCAGTTCGTGTGCCAGAATCACGGATTGTTTTCTCCAACGTCAAGTTGAAGAGGAGACCAATGTCCTGTCGGAGTCCATTATAGATGTTGATTGATCTGGTTAGCAATCCAGATATTTAAACTATACTAACTGGCTTGCTACATTGGTTATGGTCAGCCTACACAATCGTGTAAATTTATTTGGTATACCTTATCTACTCATGGCTCTGGTTATGCTCTAGCAAACGGCTTCAAAGTCTATAAACAGATGGTACATCGAAATATCAAATTTTAGTCCTCTTCCCTTTACCTGTCTAAGTGTGGAAATCTGATCAGTTGTTGATTTGCTTGGAATGAAACCACACTAGTAATTGCCAATGTTTGGATTTACCGGATGTGGCGTATGGATTACAATTTACAAATTCCCAAAAAGACACTCCCCGTTAATGCTAACGTCTGAACGTGGATACTTATTGCGCTTTTGATGGGTGTGTCACACCATGGAGCCTCTGTGTTGCTTTTTAAATACACAGTAAGCTCAACATTATTTTTCACTTTGCTTATGATACTGGGTGGGTAGGTAGGTAATTAGTTGCCTATACGGCATTGTGTGGCCGTGGCGCAGTTAGACTGATGTTGGGTCCACTGTGCCCATGATGGAGAGCGATAAAACTACCAAGAGACGTAGGTCCTAAAAGAAGACAGATTCGTGCATGAATCTAATGAAGTTTTTTAGTTCAGCTCCGCTTATGTACTCCAGTAACACTATAAGTGAAGATGCTAGATGACCGCATCATTTTCTTGTCATGCCTGGACATTCACAGTGATGTTGGATGGAATGTGTTCCTTCTTCATCTCTGCAGCTTCTGCAATGTCACATTGGACATATTACATCTGCGGAATCAAAGCCGATCAATGACGTTGATCTCTGCTCAGCTCCATCACCGACACTTAGGCCAGACAAGATAGTAAAGAGATATTCAACTACACTCCTTTCCTATCTCTGATTGCTCGAACGCACACTTCTTAAGACTTTGGACCAGCTCTTTGAGCACTCGTATCCACAATTCCTGTTTCTGAAAATGTTATAAACAATGCTGTCAGATGAAATTAAGGGAAGAAGAGAGGTAAAAGTTGAATATCACTAGTATATGATTTCTGACTCGGACCAAGCAAGAGCAAGCCAACGAGCTCTGCCTCTTTCCAGGGCTTCGTCTTCTGTCTGAGCAGTGTGTGCGCGTACGTGATTGCTAAGGATTTCCCTGAATACGAACCCATTTTTGAGAGTCTGTCCGCCTTTTTTCTGTATTCCAGTAGACCCCGGTACGCAGCAATGGTCTTGTCACCAGCACAACTAATTGTCTCTGCAAGTCAAGATGTCTGATCCGACATTTAGAGCCGCCTTACTATCATAGTCAGGGCCAATTATTGATACTAAAAAAGTATACATTTTGTTTGACTTAACATGTGACAGCAATACTTTGACAGATCCATAAAATACATGCGTTCTTAAAGGAGATGTCACCGATGCTGTAGTCGAAGTGTTCGATAAAGTTGCTCAACTTTTAACTTTTCTCTCTCATTTAGCGTTGACAATCCTCACATTGTGACATTTCAATAGAATTCGAATTTTGAACATCTCACGTTTGGTTGTTATCAAAAATAAACGTTTAAAATTGTTTATTTAAATTAAAAATAGAAATTCAAATTGTGCATTGTTATGTGTAAATGGCAGACTGTCAATGCAATCAGCTGTGCTTCGAAGCATTCATTTTGCACCCGTTGCGTCAGGTACTTCACCGTCAACGGATGCTTTTACGCAACGCAAGTAAAGTACATATTCTTTGTGCCGAAGCCTTCAGAAATATGGCACAGCAATCAAAATCCAAGACAGAACTGCTAAAATTAAACACTTCTCACTCTAGTAATAATCAAGCTTTCATCTGATTATTCCGTGATTATTAATGCTAGCAACGGGCACCTACAGTTCTTGTAAACTCGAACTACAAAGTGTGTGAAGTGACTGGAAAGCGAGTGTGAGTCCTGAACTATGAAAATTGTTCTCGTCATGAATCGAATCCACACACCGGACAAAGCAGTTGACGTACATAACCACTACGCAATGGCAAACGCAATGATATTTCAAAGGAATTGAAGTCAAAACATACCCCAGTTTTCGCGGTTTCAAAAATAATAAATCTATTTTTAACAGAAACTAGGACTGAAATTGTTTATTCGCTAACAACAATGTTTACGATTATAATGTGCGTTTGAAATTTCAAAAATCCCACCGAGAAAACTTAGAAAACGCAATTTAGCACATGTCAGGCACATTAAACAAATAAAAAGGGCGCAACTGTCTCTTGATAACCGGTAAAATTCCCAGTACCTAGTGATGATTCAATGACTTTTTGAGCTTTCGGAAACATTTGCAAAACAAATCGTCAGCGGGTGGTTTGATTTGTTGACAGCTATAAACATGCGATAAGGAGATGTGTGCACTTGATGTTCATCATATTTGTTTTTCATTTAGTGAGTGGATAACGTCAAGGGTTCACAACTGAAATGTTGGATTGCAACAAAACCACAAATTAAGTTCCCCTCCCTCTCTAAATTTCTAAGTGAGCTCTTCAGACTTAAACAGAACTGAAGTGATGGCCTTATTAAACGTGACTTGAGGAATTCAGCTATGCGCTCTTAATTGATTAAAGTTCCCTTTAAGAAGTGTCTACACTTGAGATGGAAGAATACTGGGAGGGTTGAGAAACTCCGCAGCACATTCTCCTCTTCCGTATGCTGGCATTCGCCTCCGCAGTGGGAGGGGAAATGTGTATAAAACCACACAGGCAATCACTTATGTACCCTCAATGACTTTCATACTTGTCATTCTCCCAACATATGCTCGGGGGCATTGAACCGAGAAGAAAATTAAACATTCCTTTCCGCTTAGATACTCGCACATTAATTGAACCAACTACGACACATCCTTGAAGCCAAACGTCAGTAAATCAATTAAATTGCCATCAATCATTAATCCAGCGAATAAAAAAAAAACACAAATGTATGACGCAAGCAACCGATACACAAATTCAATCTCAGTGCACAAGTAGAGCCAGTGATTCGTGTCGCTTTATGTAATGAATTCGCAATTTGCACCCAAACTCATCGACACAGCGCGGCCCAATCACTCATTCCATCCACCGAATCGATGGAGCTGTGTGTCCACATTTCAAGGTCATAAACCCAAGTGTTTATGCATTTTTCATACACAATTTGCATATCAACTCCACAGGCGGACACGTAGGTGTCTGGACTGACTGACTTTACTACCCTCTCTGGGCACTTTCAAAAAAATAATGTTATAGTGGCGAATAAAACCGAAAATCTGCTGTTTATACGATCGAACAGAATGGGATTTTAAGGAGGAACAAAAAATCATCAAATTAATATCAGAAGAGTTTTTTTTTCTGCTTTTGTTGAGATGATATAAAACATTTAACATTTAACGCAAAAGGTTGGTCGGGGTACTATGGATGTTTCTGTTTCGATACTTAATAAATTACGATGGGTTTCACAAGGCTGAATTGGTCATATCGTCGAATGGTGGTTTCGCGGGATTGAAGCAATCAAATGACCGCACCTGTATTTGTCATAAATACTGGGTTAGGAGGTGATGAAAGTGATGTGGAAACAAGTGTTGTTTTTTTCATCAAAATGTCGGTCAGAGTGCAGCGTACGATAGCAATTATTCTAATTAACACTGATGACTTATAATTAACTCTGAAGGCTGTAAAGAATACACATTGTATTATTTCTATAATGTAAGTGTTTTCGTGATGTAAGTCATCTATCTTGTCTTGCTATTCAGAATGAAAAATATATGCTTCTTAGAGCAATAATTGGCGCTTGAGTTCGCTAAGGTTCGGAAAGAGTTGCCCTAAGAGACATATTGACATTAAATTGAATGAGAAGCAGGCTTGCAGCTGGAGATGTCAGAAAAATCCTCCGTCTTCTAGGAAACATATTTCTGTTAAGCAGTAACTGAAAGCGGTCCTTGCCCAATTCACCACGCTAATGAAACACAAGAGCTACACTAGTTCATACTTTAAAATTCGAAAAATATTCCACATTGAAATAAACGCTTATCCTGATTAAAAGTCACCGTCAGAATGCCCGGTCTCCTTCGTTTTTCCCTTTTCTATTTCCTTCTTGCCAACAGTTTCGTTTTGCGTTCAATACTTTCCTTATATTGCGAATGCATTTGATTTATCATTGCATATTTTACAACCAACCACGCCGAATATACATTTCTTCTTGGAAACTCACCGCTACGGCGCGGCGGTAATATTTTCTTGATTTCGCACTTATCTCTGTCTAGTTGGTGGCTTTATCTCCAACCCACGTTCAAAATTCTGCACGGTGCGAGGAATTGCATGATCACAGAAGTTATGACCACCGATCGCACGACGAAATTCACGACGCATACTTCCAACTGAGCCAGAATTTCCTTCGACAAGCATGAAACGATGCATCCTCAAACGGCAAATCGCCACGACTTCAAATTGAGGCGAATTACCGTTATATGACAGATCACCAGTTTTGTCCGCAAATTGACCAGTGTCTTGACAGAAATTCCCTTGAGTTCGATTAGATTGTCGTAGAAGTATGAATCTAAAGTGACTTTCCTAGTTGTATCGAGACCAGGTCAGTCACAGAGAAGGTGTTGAATGTTTACTTCCAGCTTCTACAAAAATCATTAGAGAATATGAATAATATATAATAATATATCCACTTCAGTTCAAAATTTTGATCTTTTCGAGGATATGACTCATCATTCATGAACTGTTCGTATATCTCGTTAAGCGATGCACGGCAGTCGATTACTAATTTAGAGTTTTTAGAGAGCGACCCTATGCATTTAATTCCTGCTTGGCTACCCGTAAACATACAGTTAATTCCGGCGGATATCATGTTGCATCTTAGCCAAGACAGGTCTTCGGATATCGGCATTATTTCCACTTGGAAGACACTGCAGTGATTGGGTAGAGGAACTGGTTGATGCCCGTACTATAATAACATGGGTGGCGCTACAGCCCGTAGGGGGCCAGGGCCTAGCTTCTCAACAACCACTAGTGTTGTGCGTGCTATTGTGGAAGGGACCTACAGTTTAATGCCGACTCCGAACGGCTTTGTTTGAGAAGCTTTTTCTGGACAGGAATACTCTTTGAGCATTGTCAATGACTCCAAAGAGGTGGGGTCGTGAAAATCGTTTTCGTCGCACAGAGTAGGAATCGAACCTACGACGCCGAGGTTGGGGTCGACGCACATACCCACAACGCCACGGGCCATCACGATGCCCGTACTACATGTCTCTATTTAGAGGCAAGCTTTCGAAGTTTTTCTCTGGGAAGTTAAGTCTAAGTGAGGAAAGTTAATGTTGTATCAGAAGTAAGACTTTAGACCAACTGCACAGTTGGTTGCTGTTTGCTTACCAAAAATATCGAACGGGGTAAGTTTCAAGAGCATTTTCAGCGCATCAGTGAGAGTAGTACTAAGGGCTCCAACGGCTGGATAGCGCTTTTGGTTGAGTGCCAGCCACTTTTTATGGGTTCGAATCCTAGTGAAACCAAAGTTAATGCGCTTTTATCTAGTTTAAAAATCTAGTCCAGTCAACATTTGGCATTGGCATCAAATTAACGGCTCTATCACTGAAGTTGTCGATCAGTTCACTATCCTAACCTAAGGGTTCCGCTGATGCAGATGCATGTTTGTCTCTGTACCTCCTTTAATTAATTGAGGTGGGTCGTTGAGCTTGGGCCATCACATAAATTCGCCTTATAAAAGGATTGGTCTGATCTCTGAAAGACAGTGTGCCGTATAAGATTAAAAAGACCATTTTTATCCAATGGCTTTAATAAAGCCGAACAGGCGTCGAATTCATCTATCTTGTCCGCTTATTGTCAGGCCAATTTGGCATCCTGCGAGTTTTCGACTCCGAACAACGCAATAGAGAACGACCACGAAGCCGAGAGAGATGGCGCACTCAATTGGAGAAGGACATCAACCAACTTGGAGTACGCAATTGGAGGCATTTGGCTAAAGAGCTGAAGAGGCTTGTTGACTGAAGCCCAGTTCCACCCCGGACTAGAGCACCATAAGAAGAAGAAGAATACTCGACTCAGTAACACTCTTACACGTGAAACAACAACTAGCGCCACAAGAAGAAGAATAAAAATTTGACACTCTAATAAACCTGAAAATGGAGATTAAATGGATATAACTTAGTTAGTGCAGGTCCTGGGAAGAAATGTTTTCTCATTTTTCTGTACCTTAGTTGACAGAAACTGGGACAGTTCCAAAAATAATGAGGGGTATCTTCTTCTCGTTCTCCTTCGTCACCATAGCCTTTGCATGGTAAATTCCAACTTTTGTTTCGTGACACTTCAGATAGTTAGAGCTCCGACTACCCTCCTTAGCAACTTATTGTGACATTGTCAGTTTTTTGGTTTTTCGCTGCTGTTGACTTGTATTACAGGTTGTTAGGTCGATCCACTTTTCATTTCCCGGCTCTGAAGTTCTATCATCCACTTTCTTCTTAAAATCTGCAAGAGGTGATTTAAAACATAGGATTGATTGGGATGGATCGATTTCACTCAGTCCAACTACAAGTTTATCCGCTGCCTCATTTTTCGCTATGTCGCTATGATTCGGTATGGAGTAATCGAGTGCTGCGTGCCGAAAACATTGAGCTTAGCAAAACATGCACTTGACTCCGATTGCCGAAATCACTTTAAGAGACGCTTGACTGTCAATTAAGCAACATTCATATCTTTTGGGCAGCTTCATTGACTGACACGACCCCCCCTTGGAATCCATATGTATCTAATAGTCGCGGATGGTTGTTGGTGCGCTTAATTGTGTTTCACTCCTCCCTTACTAGGGAACAACTACGGGAGGATGTGAATAAAGTCGCTCTTAAGAGGTTATTTTTACACACTAAGTATACCTTCACGACCAGACCTCGCTTGGGAGCCTGCATTTGTATCGACTGCCCCTGGTGACGCTCTTTAAAGCAGCCGTCTGTCTGTAGAGGTCGAGTGGAATAAGATCAAGTAGAACGTCTATCTATGCAGCATATGAAAGGCGCACATTTTTAATTCGGTGCGCGGGATTCGTTGGAATTGGCAAGAGACTTGTTAGGCAGAAGCCCAGTTCGTAGCCACTTCGGACTGCAAAGTCATACAAAGAAGGTATCCACTCAGGGCTTGTGTGGTCTACGGCCCCAAAAGGACTACTTTGGTATGAGGAACCCAATTCTGCCAGTTGCTCGTCGATACTCGTACGTAATTCCTACCAACCCAACAATTCGCACCCAGAACAATCTGCCTGTCATTTAATAACAATTTGCGCAGTCTTCTCGCAGTCCCTGTCTACATTTGATTAGGGTCACACGAGCAAGTTCTATTCACCAAGGTCGGTCCAATAAAGTAAAGCATTTAATGGCATGTTATGGCCGTCGTCCGTGAAGTCTCCGACACACCAGCCCACATTCCTTCGGGGGACAAACATCAACCAACCTCCAAATCAAGTCACCATCCCTTATGAATGCTTATGTTATCCTTACAATGTCCTAGCGTGTCATTTCATGCGTATGATAAACAGCAAAATTCCTCCCCACCTCCGAAGATATTCCCAAGCCTTTAATTAAAATCTGAAAACCAAACAAAGCTTCAATTAATAGGACATTAAAATCTAGGATTTTTTTAAAACCCCCCGTTTAATTGCTTGCTTAATTAAGGGAAGCGGTGTGCTCACATTTGTTGCCATCCCTGCGTTAACACGAAATGATTAAATAAATGGAATGGCCCCCCTATCAACGGGTATTAAATGTAACAAACCCATTTTCCAAACCCAGCCGTCGCATGCTTTCAGATTGTAATATAGCCAGCGCATGACTAGAGAATTAGTTTATTTTCATTTCCAGCTGATTGCTTGGAACAATTTTCCTAATAACTCTACAATTTAACAGCAGATAATAATCATAAATTCAAATCTCGTTAGAAACAAACGTTGAATGGTGAGTATGTGAGTCACACTCAGTCGTGTTCTTTATTGACGTGTAACGAGCTTCGGGTTATAAGTTTACAGCTCCCGCTCGGATGCAACTTAGTGACACAATGACAGAGACTCTTGATGGGAGAATATCTCTCTTAGAGCCTGGCACAGACACTGACACATATCGGTCTTCAAGTTGTGACCGCCAAACAAACTCGAAATGAGATGTATTTTTGGATGCAACTCTCAGTCTCAGCTCAAACTAAGAAAACCAAAATTGGAAGTTATTTTTGGATTTTATGCTTCAATTTGTATATTTCTGGATCAATTCAACGAAAATGTCATTCAGTTCACTCTGACGTCTTCTTCTTTCAAATGACAGCTTCAGCGAATGTGCATTTGCGTGTCATTGATCTTCTGACGCATTCACAAGAGAACATGTGATTTTCTTGAATTTGCGTGATATCACTGACGACAGGTTTTGTGTATTCACCGGCTTCTACGCACGATATGGTTTTCTCAGAATCGTGTCGCTCATTCGTTCGGTCATTATCGTTATTTGAAGGAAGTGATTTCATTTGATTGTCGTTGAGGCCGTTGGAAGTTTTGACAGTTGGACATGTCTTCCTTTGAGCGTTTGCTCGAGTGTTTCGTGAAATGCTATTGTATTTTTATTTTTCAAAGAGGGTATGATTTAAAGCTTGCCAAAGCGAAGAAGTCTGATTGCCATACTGTCACAAAAAAAGGGACGAATGCGATGTCTAGCTTGTGAACATGGAGACAGTCAGAATTAATGTAGGACTGTAAGTAAAACACCCCTATCAGGAATTCCATCATAGTTGAAAATGGGCTAGGAACTCCGAAAAATCCAAGAATTCATGCATAAGTAGAATTAAATTGAAAAATCTGCTACAAATTTCGTGAAGGTCAACTGAACACGAATAAAGTGGAAATTTTTGTGTTTTTCTACGACAAGTTATTTACGTCGGAGTGCGTAATTCCGTTCCGATTTTGTGATACCAATTTTTCGTAGTTCGTATCGTTCGTTAATTTGCTACGAATGGAGGGCTGAAGATTTATTAACATATTGTGCATTATAAATCATAGAGAGCAAAAAAGTGAACGCCTCTCGTCGACTCGATATGTACTGCTCAGCAAAGTCCTCCGAATTCACAGATAACTGAACGAAGAGTCATTCGATTTAAGGCTTAATGCATTAACTACGTTTACTGGGCGTCTACTTTTTTAAGACTTCGTTAGAAAGCCCTTGGTTCCCAGGACTCTGAGTTAATCGTGTCGAGTGGAGTGATCTTAAATCTGGTTCAACGAAATGGGGTGAGCTTGCAATGCGGTCTTACTCACTTACTAAGCACTCTAAATTTGCAATTAATAGCCCTATTCTGGCGCACCTCTTTGATGTGTCACAAGACACAACTGCTTCACAAGAGAAAGGTGAGTACAAAAATGTGAGGCTTTCGTATTCTTAGCAAAACCCCACATTTTGTTAGCTAGTTTTGTGATGCCCTGGTCATCACAACAAATGTCAAAATTGTGATGAACGTCCCAGCGCATTACAAGGAAAAATAAACACATTTGCTGAGCCAAAATGCGAAAATTGGAGGATAATTTTGAGAGTTTGAGATTTTGTGAAGCATTCTCTCTTCGCATTATCTACTCAATGTGTTTTTACGTTCTTTTGAACGTGAGAATGAATAAACGAAATGAATAAAAAAATGCGAGAATGAAATAGAAATCAACGCGAATTCACCACACCGAGGTGAGCTATTTGACAGAATATCAAACAATTAGTTACTCATAGGAAACCTCATAAGAGATACATCACAATTGTCGTATCACAGGCATTTGTGACTTGTGATAACAACACAACTAGAATACGGACATTAGAAACACATTAAGGCTAACAGACTTAGGGATTTTCTGAAAATATTGCAAGAACGCCTGCTTTTTCAGATCGATTGTTGACTATTTGACTGAGAATGCGGTGGAAACTATTGTATTAGGAGTAGTAAAAATAAACCAAATATTTTCCGTTTTGTACATTACTTGTTACGACGGCCCATTATCATGTCGTTCTGCCTCTCTGGTAAAACCCCCCTTCTTTTTATCAGCCAAATCGTTCGCCATGGGTAGACTAAGTACACGGTTCTTAGTCCGGACTATATGGTGGATCCCTAAGGTCTTCCCAGCTAAGCTTTTGGAGTTTTTGACGATCTCTGTCGTCGCTCCTATGGCTGCTTTTGGGCAACACAGATCCGAATTAGGGGTTTTGTTCCCTCATAGTAGATGTTTCCGTGCCAATCCCACACCATTACCTTCCTGGCCGTTAACGCTGGTTTGACCACTATTTGCTCCGACTCGTGATTCCACCACGATCGTTTGCTTTTGATGTCTTTATAAGTGATCCACTTTCCGTCAGCCGCCAGCATCTGCTTTAAAAATAGTTCGATGTTGGGATTCTCAGATTGAAATTCAGTTTCTGAGATTATTTGGTGTTAAATAGTTTGCGAAGTATATGCTGTCCTCAAAAAAGGACATACAACATCGACGTCTTGGACAGAGCGTCACAATGGGCAGCTATAACTTCGAGGTAGTCAAGGACTTCACGGAGCCGAGCTAAGGCTCCGGAGTAAATTGTGCAAATAACATCAGTACCGAGATCAAGCGTAGGATAACTCTTGCCAACCGCTGTTTCTTCGGGCTCAAGAGGCAATTGAGTAACAGAGCCATCTCTCGAAACACCAAATTGACCTTGTATAAAACCCTGATCATCCCAGTCCTGCTATACTAGGTCATGGTCATGTAGAGCGTATGGACACTACAGCTCGGGCCCGAAGAATCTTCGAATCCGAACCTGTCGGGCAACGCAACAGAGGACGCCCGTGTTTAAGGTGGCGAACCCAAGTGGAGAAGGACCTCAACCAACTTGGTGTGCGAAACTGGAGACAGCTAGCCAAGGATCGCGCTATTTGGAGAGGCTTGTGGGTTGAGGCCCAGGTTCATCCCGGACTGTAACGTCAAACAAAGAAGAAGAAGGTTATCCTTCATTCTTGACGAATACATTTTTTTAGTAATTTCAAGTCGAAAATAAGGAAGAATACATCATTCCGTGAATAACAATGAAATGGGCATACCTTTACCAGACCAAACCGAGACGAATACACAATTCACTTATCAACAATCAACAACTATTGCATTCGTTGAAGTGAAAGATAAATATGCACAGTTTACAATTACTGTTTATTTGTGTAACGACTTAGACGAGTGGATCTTGACTTGCCAATGAAATACGTATGTTTGCGCTGCACGTGCTAATTCATCTATGCCTGCATTCTCCGACCAAGATTTGAAAGGTGAACTTGCTCGGAAGTTAATTTTTATTCTTGTACTTTGTTGTTGGTGGCAAATATTCTATATAATACAAGAGAGAGAGAACGACTTTAGCGTGGTAGAGCTTAAGTTATTGTTTCGATATCCTTCTGTTATCATGGAGTGGTGTCATTGTTTCCAATTGTTGGCATCATCAGCAAAAACTTTATCTTCAATGCAACTACAATGTCTTAGAGAAGATATCGATATGCCGCAATTAAGGTGATGAATTAACAGAAACTTTGCGCATTGGAATTGGACAAACCGAATGGTATTTTGTTTTGATTCTTGAGCTGTTTAAAAATCTTCTTTTACACATGTGTACCTTGCTTCTCGAAAGGGTTAATTGGGTATTCAAATAAGACAACAACCGAGAGCTACCACCCTAGTAAATGGGCAATAAATTAGTTTCGAAAGAAGGGAATTGCTCCTTATGGACCAATCCATATCCAATCCTTTGTCCTGAATCATATATTAAAATTGTTAAGTAGACCATGCCAAACCGACAAAATATACAGCAACTACATATCTAGTGTCGTGCAAGAAGCTTTTCAACAAATAAAACCCAACCGTTGCATACTTGCGACTTTTATGAACAACTTAATAAAGTGGCTTATGTCGGGGTAGTTCGAATTGAAATTGAGTTCATGTACACTCAGTTAGCGATGGGCAATTGCGATTAAAACAATCGAATAATTCGATTGTTTTAGCGATCGCAATTGTTCGAATTCGAATTGAGCGGAGTCGATTGTTGAATTTCGATTCTTGTAGGTCCAATTCCAATCGCCAACGAATGTGTGTATTCGTCGATTCTTCAAGTCGGAGAGAGATCACTAAATTGTGTGTATCTGCCGTTTCTCGCAATTGCCCATCTCTTTTTCATTTCGTTTCATTACTAAAATGTAAACTGTACATATATGAGAGTGAGAGTACAATCCTCTCACTCATTGGGTGAGAAGGACGAAGAATACAGTCGAACCTCCAAAATTCAAATAGCCACGGGAACCAATTTTTTCCAGAAATTTTGCTTTGACTTCTAGGAAATTATTCGCAGTTAGTGACAATTCGCAAATAAAAATAAATAAGTTCAATATTTGAAGCAATTTTTATACTCAAACAAAATTATATAAAGCTATTTGGTCCCATGTTTTGTTCTTTTTTATATTGTTGTAATACAGCGGCTGTTTTTTGTCGTACAGACATTGATTTTACCTTACATTTTCAATGATCGTTTGAATTACTTCTAGATCGACAGATGCACTTTTGCTCGTCATTACGTTGTTTATGTGCCATCTGTCAAATTCGCATGTGCGCCGTGTGATTCATTTCAATTTCATTTCTAGCTCATGCTTAACGAAACATTTGGGTTTTGAACATGCTTAACGAAATGCTCGCAATCGTTCTTGGACTCCATTATAGTCGCACACTCACTCATGCGCGTTTGACACTAGCTGATGCACGCTCATGCGAATTATAGTTGGGCCTTTACGCTGATTTTTCACACTAACACCAACATATGAATAAATCGAGGAATTAGTACCCGGAATTCTGTTGGTCGTAGTAGGTACTGAGAATAATCGATTCGATTCGATTGTTTTCTGGTGAGACCGAATAAATTGACAATCGAATTCAAATTTTAACAATTGCCAATTTATTCGATTGTGAATTTCATTCGCAATCGCTCATTAGTACAGCCCTCAGTACAAAACTTACTTTTCCCAAAGTTTCTTTACGAACTTTGCAGCAAGGCAAAGGAATGTATGGAACTAGAATTCACTACAGTTGGCCGTAAAATCAACGAATCAGTATTGACTGTCGGTCTGCTTACTTACTTAGCAGGCCGACGACCCATGAAGGGTACGAGTATGAGCAATTGCTGCCTTCCATTAGTGACGTTGGAATTTGTAGCTGTACATTCTTATGCTTTGGCGTGGGTGGTGTGCGGCGGATCGTTTTTTTGCTCGACAGTTTATATTTTGTCTTGGCCTCGTTGACCTTAAGACCATCTCGTTTCGCCTGTCCCCCAATAGCCATGAAAGCAAATTCGTGCGACAATGTCGATGTCATCAGCGTATTCCAACATCTGGACTGGCTTGTAGAAGATAGTGTCTTCCGTGTTGACTTTTGCCGGCCGCACTATGTTCTCTAGTACCAAATTAAAGAAATCACACGACAGAGCATCTCGTTGTCGAAATCCGGTGCAAGTTTCGAACTGTTCAGAGGTTTTTGAACCGAACTGCAAGGTGCATCGCGTATGTGTTAGCGTAGTGCTACACAACTGGATCAATTTTTTCCCGGTTTCCCAAATTCGACACTCCTCTTTAGTGGAGCATTGGTATCCTTGCGGTCAATGAGGCGCAGAAGGCGTAGACTACACAGTTTATGGAGCTCGTATTACAGTACACTCTCAATATGTCGAAGGATATATAGCATGGGTTAGAAAAAACTTCTCAGACCTTGCCGTTCGGATTCGGCGTAAAACTGTAGGTTCCTTCTGCTCGTGAGAGAACAATAGCACGCACAACACGAGTTGTTGCTGAGAAGCTGGGCCCTGGCCAACTACAGACTGTTGCGCAACCCATATTATACTCATTAAACAAAGGTTAAAGTGGCCCACAACTAGTGCTATTGCCCTACGTCTGTGCTGAAGAAGGTTCGCAAATGTTCTTAACCACATTTTCTTGGTGACAAACAAGCTTATCTTTATTGTTCGTAGTGCAGACGTCGTCTGCGTAAACCACCACCCACCGTTGTTTTTTTTTTTTCATGTGTGTACATCGACAAATCTGGACAATGACATCATTGCCGCGACTTGTGATTACGATATTTTTTTTTATCAACAAATCTATGTGATCATAACGTGGCTAGAGTTCGTTAGCCTCTCTCACTCAAGCACGTAAACATTTACAACAGATATGTGCGTCCAGTCTATATCCTCCTCTTAACACGCAACTGATGGACCTTGTCCACCCAATAAAAGTGTATTTTCAGACGATTTTTAATAACCATAAAGCAATGTTTAATGGTCTTTGCTTTTTTAAATGATTTATTCCCGAAGACATTGATTGCTGCTGGCTTCTCTCAGGCGTAATCTCATTAGTCACTTCGAGCCAGAAACCACATGTGAACTGCTCCACTGTGAACTGTTTGGTTAATTTTAGCACGGTATCGAGGTCACTATTAGACGTAAACACCAAGCGTTGCAATATAGTGCGAACGACTAAAATAAAATAAAACAGATAAGCGAGGAGACGTTTTTAGGTCGCCAATAATGAATCCGCAATGGCAACTATAACTGGTCTATTGTTCGTAGTAAATTACCGACCAAC
This sequence comes from Eristalis arbustorum, assembly GCA_916610145.1. Lineage (NCBI taxonomy): Eukaryota > Metazoa > Arthropoda > Insecta > Diptera > Syrphidae > Eristalis > Eristalis arbustorum. The sequence goes on along the minus strand of OU744316.1, from coordinate 23,446,324 downwards.
TGAATGGCTTCTAGCTGTCACAAAGACTTATCATTTTTTGTGTATTATAGACTGACCTACAATTGGATTTGAATGAAATGGGACGCAAATAATGATAATTTTCTTTTTTTCAGAGCACTCATGGAGACAGCTCTTCACAGCAATCATCGTCCACACCACCGCCGTACAACAGCGCTTCCAATTTACAAGGATCGTCATCGTCGTCATCTTCATCACAGAATGCTACAGTCTTCACACCTTTTAAAATCGACTGCGGCAAGCTATATTGCCCCATATGCTACATAACAGAGTCAGCGTCGAGTCCGTTCTTTACTTTGGATACATGCAAGCATACTGTTTGTCGGGAATGCCTCAAGCGGTATTTGAAAAATGAAATCAACGAATCTAGGACTGATATAGGTGGGTTGTGCAAATATTCAAGGTAACCTCTCCAAGGGTAACACAACGATTCATTCTCTTACAGCTTGCCCCCAATGCTCGGAGGCAATGCATCCAAGTAACATTGAAGTCTTACTAAAGGATTATCCCGAATTCATAAGTAAATATGAAGACTTTATGGTAAGAAGGTTCTTGGTCGCAGATCCAGATTCGAGATGGTGTCCAGCGCCCGATTGCAGGTAAGATACATCAATTGGACCCAAGACATAACCTAAACTCCCATTTTGTGTGTTCTACAGCTATGCAGTTATTGCATCTGGATGTGCATCATGTCCACGTATTCGTTGCAAGCGACCTGGTTGCGGGGTTAACTTCTGTTATCATTGCAAAGCAGAATGGCATCCAGATCAGACGTGTGATGCAGCACGAGCTTCAAGGCAGAGCCCAACTCGTGCCCCGTCCGGTAGCATAAGTCAAGACTCCCAGCATCGTGATGATATTAAGCCATGTCCACGATGCCAAGTGCTCATCGTTAAAATGGATGATGGATCATGCAATCACATGGTGTGTTCAGTGTGCGGATCAGAATTCTGCTGGCTGTGTATGAAGGAAGTCAGTGATCTTCATTATCTCAGGTAACGTAGGATTTGTCTCCTCTTTTGTTTCAATCAAATTAACAATGCAATGTATTCTTGCAGCCCATCGGGATGTACATTCTGGGGAAAGAAACCATGGTCAAGGAAAAAGAAACTCTTGTGGCAGCTTGGAACGTTAGTCGGTGCCCCTGTTGGCATAGCTCTTGTAGCTGGAATTGCAGTCCCTGCCATGATTATTGGTACGTAAAATCACCCCCCTCTTCAATTCACTCGATAATCTTCGTAATCCTCTAGGAATTCCTGTTTGGGTTGGAAAGAAACTCCATGCGAGATACAAGACTGCTACAAAACATAAAAGGAATTGCTCAGTGCTTGTCGGTGTTGCTGCATCGGTGAGTTGTTTTTTCATTCATTCATATGTGTTGTTGACTTTATTTGAATTCAAAACAATCACATCCCCTGACTTGTGCAAAAAGGCAAACAAATTGCCGAGTAAAGTTCGAAAAGGAAGTCCGACAACTGTCAAAGCAAATCAAATTGAAAACAACTTTTGTTTTGCCGTGAAGCCTTTCGATTACGTCATGTTGACTTTTTGCGATTCGTACTGACTGTGTGTACGGCTCCCATTGTGAGGAAAGTGTAACGTGATCTTTGTCTCACCTGTCATTCTACATCTTATGGCGTAACAAATGTATTCCAATCAAATCAAGTTATTTTATGGGAATCTCTTTTCCGATTTCTACTGATGTCATTGATGCGGTTTTATGGTTCCGCATTGCCGGTAGGCAGTTTAATCACCTGCTAAAGGGCCACCTATCAAGCAATCAGTTGAAGGTTCCCACGACGTCAATTTTCATCTTTCTTTTTCCTCCTCAACCAACATAAAACCAATGCAATGTGAGAAAACTGCTCGTAGTCGTAAAATTCGTTCATTTACATTTTAGACAATTTTAACAGAATTACCTCATTTCTCTGTTGGGTAACTTAGCGTTAAGGTGTTACTTTCTATTCAAGCTCACTCGACTTAATTCTATACGACTAAAGTCTGAATCAGCGTTCATGCTGTCTGAATATTCCAACACACAATAAACTAACAAACCCCCCAACACATGCCAAATGAAGATGGTGTTAGCAGCTTTTTCTCGTGTCTTTCACCCTGCTCGTGAACTGGACCACCCAGACGCTTGTTTTTTTGTGGATGATGTTCCGACGATTGCGCGTTGCGTTTAGTGTTCGTTAACACCATTTCACATGTCCTACTGTGGGCTCTGTATCTTTGATGCCATGAGATTGCCTTGAACTTTACGACGAAAAGTATAAAATGTTGCGAATAATTGCCATTTAGTGAATAAAGAGTCCGTTGTGGACCTGAGCCTTCAGGTGGCTCAATCTCTGACTACCTACACTTATGTCTTGATGGAACTGGGCCTCAATCCAACAGGCCCCTCTAACTAACGCGATCTCTGACTAGTTGTCTCCAGTTTCGCATACCAAGTAGGGTGAGGTCCCCTTTTACTTGGGTGCGCCAGCTAATTTTATGTGTGCTACTTCATACTCAGACGTTCTCTAGTTCGTAAGTAAGTTCGTAATATCTAGTCCCAAAGTCTATCAGCCGAAAACTTTGTAGCTCTTCGCTGTTGTCAATGCGCTCTGCATGGTCCACCCAACTTAGATTAGCATTAGATTGGAGTGGCTGACTGCAGGTTGAAGTACTCACATTTGTGTTATTACATGGATCTAAATTCCATGAAGCAGTTTTAGGTCCGTCAAATTATTTAAATAGTAATAGTCTAGGTGAGTTTTTCTATGGGTGGTGATAGTGCTGCAATTTTAAAGAAGGTGTTCCAAATTTTCTACCTCCTTTTGTCTCTACGCTATCTGCAAACGTTCTGGCATAATCTGGAGGCAAGGTTACCACTGCCAAATGCCCCTTTACGGTAATAATGGTTGTGAGGTTAGGCCTCCCTTAATTTGATCAGGCCGCGTACTTGGTAATGAGTGCTACTACATAGGAGTAACCAAGTAGGAGTAGACGTTTAAAGCTTCAGCAGATGCTTGGCAGTAGCAACAGACATAGATGTATGTATGTCTCCATTTGGTAACAGTACCGAAATCGAACCGAAGAACATTAGCAAACACAGGACCAAATATTGCATGCAGAATCTCTCTAACGAAGAAACCAATGCTTCATCTTCATCCGCTTTTGAAGATGTTCCCGCGCGTGATGGATCCATGTCTTGTGTTAAATCAAATCGTTCCGTTAATCAGCCCCCTTAGAAGAAATATACAGCGGTTGACATGAGCTATACGTAATTTAATTTTGGTACTGGTATTGCTTGAACTAACTACGAAGTTTTGAGCACCTGAATGTCATGTTCGCATACGTTGGCGTCATCATTAATACACTCAAATGGTGTGTCTCCTTTATTACTTCCGTCAAGAAGAGTGTTAAAACACGAAGACATCCAAAAGTTCAGACATAATCAGGTTCTAGAAGGTTTTTGGGGGTAAAGCACGAACTAGGCATCTCCAGGTCACTCGATCCCGACGTCGACTCTAAGTCATAAGGATTTATTCCTTGGTGGAACCAGGCGAATTTTTGGATTGCTAGAACAACCCCATCACGGATCTGCCAAGCAGTCACTTAACTGATGGAGTTGCATTTAAGACACGCCTCAGAAGACGTCGTGCTCAGACATGAGGACATTCATGCCATCTGCTCAACGAAGCATAGCCCTTTAATTCTAAGAAGCAGATCATAAATATAGAGGTCCTCGTGTACTGCCGTGTTTTTCACCCTATCCCGTCGACAAACTCCCACAACAGCTCGCCTACTTGTATTCGCGATCTTATTCGTTCGGTCGTTACCTAGATTTCATGCCCATAGATAAGAGTTGGAACAAATACTGAGTTGAAAACGGCTACACGGCCTTAACACCAAGTTCGAACTTTCTGATAACAGATCTTCGAAGCTGTTTCAATATTGATCCAACTTGGCCAATCCTACAAGAAAGCCCAGCATTATTTGCCTCATAACTCGTGAAGAAGACCGCGAAATACTTGAACCTCTCTACCAGCTTCAATAGGCCTTCACTCTACTTCTGGTAACTACAATCACCTTTGCTTTGCCCTCGTTAACCATCGTGTTCCGAGGCTTCAGTTGTCAAAAATTCGTTCATTAGATGCCAAGGTCGTTTTGTTAACACTTGTACATTGTTCTTTATACTCGACCACCCATTCGGTTTTCGAATAAAACACACTCGACCACCCATTCGGTTTTCCAATAAAACACAATTGAACAAGTATATTCATGGAATAACTAACGAAATCGTACAACAGAATAGTTGAGAATGGCTGTACTAGAGGGAAAAAGGTCTGCTCTTGTGCGTCTCCCAGACTTTCGACAAAGTCTGTTATCAGACCCTCCCTTTGAAAACTTCAATAAGTTTATTTTTCAAAGCTAAGTTCGTCATTCTGGGGGATCGCTTTTGGAGACCCAAACGGCCCGTTAAGCTCTCGGTAAAGGCGGCTGCCTATGATTCGTTTATGATTGATCAACTTGAAGTTTAAGATCAAAGACCCTGTAATGGAATAAAACTACTTAATTGGTACCCACCAGGGTTTCATTGTACGATGCGCCACTCAAATAGTTTCCCCCTTAAACCGGTGTTGAAATCATCTCACGACCGCGATGTGTTCGGAGTACATGTTCCCTGCAGAAGACACAGAAGAGCGTCCAGTTCATCGTCTATGAGTGCCATTCTCAACCTGTCGTCAGTGAAGCACTTTCAGGGGGTTCGGGCGGTCTTTCAGTAAAACAAAAGTACGTCTTTCTTATCTATCATTCCACTATAGTTGTGTGAAGTTGGAAGACCTCCGCAGATATTAAAATCAAAGTTTGAGAAACTATGGTTTATGACCTGCCACAATACATGGATTCCCGTTGTCGTCTTCTGAACTTTTTGACAAATTTTATTCCTCGTATTCTCTGGTGTGTTGGTGATCTCTTTGAACGCAAATGCATTCCCATCCCTACAATCGAACCTACATTCCAAAAATTAAAATGCATCATGATACTCGATTTCTTTCGCGCTGTCCAATGCAAGCAATACTTTATTATTCCGCCCTTCTCTGCCTTCTTGTTTTGTTTTTTTGGTTTTCTTAGTATAATTACAACACAGAATAAAAATTCAAAATTTAAATAGCAATTTCGTGCATAAGAGTTTGAGTGGTGTTCCGGTTGCTATTTGCGATAAAAGTATCGTGTCTACTTTTACTTCAGTTTTGATTTCTTTAAGTTTTGGTTATTTTATTAAATTTTGATTTGGTGTTATTGAATTATTTTTGCAATCGATTGATGTCATCCGAATCGTATGCTTAAATCTACTTTTACATGCCGCCTCCGTTCATTTGATTTTGATTTTTGATTTTGTTTTTGGTATCCAGCAAATTCTATATCATGCCCTCCCGTGACGAGCATCTAGTTGTTATCCAAGTTCGTGAGATAGTTCGTGTTCAGTACACCGTCAGCGTTGAAGTCCTCCAAGGCGTCTATCAATCTCTCCTCAGCGTCTTTCTTGCCCAGTGCAATGTCGACTGATCCGATGCACAAGAGCAACGCCAAAAGCTGGGATTTCCTGGAAAATGACATAAATTTAAATTCAAAATGTATTTCACTTGTGCCCTGCTTTGAACTCACTTGTAGTCGATGTCTAGTTTTTGTCTTGAGTAGTCGAGATCAACCTCCAGGTCGACGTTCACCTTGGCGAGATTCTTCTTGAGACAATCGTAGTAGAAGTCAAGCAAATGGTCCGTATTCTTGCGTCTGACGTCCGAGGTCAGCGAGGAGATCATCAGAAGGGCAATGTCGTTTGTTGCTCTGAAATAGGAGATATCTTCACAATCTTTCTGAGTAAATGTGTTTTAAACTCACCTGCTGTATGTGACCATCTGCCAGTCCAAAATCACACAGTTGTCCTCCCTGCTCGGATCTGGTCGATTCTTCAGGAGAAGATTGTTTGACCAGAAGTCTGTGTGTGTTATCAAGCCCATTGGCTCGACTGGCTCCAGAAGTGTCTCGATAATGGTTCGAGTCTTGCTGCGCACTTCATTCAACGCCTGCAGGACATCCTCCTTCCCGCCGATTTCAAGGAGGAATGTACTCAAGTGCGGGAGACCATGTTCAACCAACTGCTGGTAGCTGTACGATGCCTTGTCGATTTGAAAGAGGAACTGTAGGGAGAGTGTCATTGGATCTGATCTTTCGGACGGATAAGTTACAACTTACAGGATACTTTTCGTTCAGTTGAACTTTCTCCTTGAATTTCATCGCAAGTGAGAGAGCGTGCACCGCTGAGATCGAGACGATTGCATACTTGGTCTCGTCCAACGTGAGACCCGATGTAAAGTGAGCCGACTGATAGCCCAGTGGGCGCATATCCTGCAGAACTAAGATACTCTCCGATGGCTCTGGACTGGACTCGTCCTCATTCAAGCCCGTATTGTACGTGCTGTGATAGCACTTTGGCACAGCTATAGTCATTGGTTCGGCGTCAGCGCGAAGGTGACGCTTCTGAAATTCCAACAAGTCGGGAAGAATCTGTGAAAGAGTGACATTTGATATTCAATCAATGAAAACATCCAAAAAAAGAACTTTCTTATGCTGATGAAGCACAAGTCTCTGACAAAAATCCATCGGAATTGAATTGCAAAACTATGAAGTGTGACCTAATTAGATATTCCATCAGGAAGCTTAGCATATTGATTTATTCATAACCAGCGGAGAGTTGACCTCGAATTGGGAATACATTTTCACGCACCATTCAATCCGACAAATGAAGGTGCGACGACAAATTGCTTGTGGTGAGTGATTGAAACAAACTGAAAGTGCTTTAGTTAGCCACAAATGGCTAGACAATAAATGTTTACATCCAACCACGGAACTACACTCAGCGTCGAGGGAACTACCAACATGTGATTTATGTGTGTTATTCGCCATGTTTCAGTTCTTAATTAGCTCTTCCAGAATGGTTAGCAACAGAGTGCAATGAACGACAAGTCAGAGTTGAGTGCCCAACCTCTCTTCTCGCACAGAAGCCAACTTAAGAAATGAATCATAATTTGTTGATATGAATATGGTCCACATTCAAATGTCAGGCCAATTAAATTCCTCCAGTTGTTCTGTTTGAATTTCCAAAATGATTCATATCTCATATTCCCCATCACTTAATCGAGTCTGCGCTCAGTTTTGTGATACAGACACAAGATCAAGGACTGTTTTGTAAATAAACTGACGGCAGACATCTAGTTTGTCAGTCTAAAATCGTATTTACCTGAGTGTAAAATTTAATCTCCCTCAAATCGAACTGAGCTTGGGTGACGAAAAACCTGCTGAACGGATCGTGCGGCAACAATTTGATAAACAGCTCCAACTGATGTTTCTCATCTTGAAATTCGTACTGAATTTTCACAGCTAACACTTCGCTCAGATTGCTGATGCCATTGGAACTCCCCGCTGATATGCTGTAGTCCTGTAAATGAGAACGTCTCTTGTACAATCGTCTTGAATCGCGAAATCGCCTTTCCACCATACCTTCAATATGAAGTCAGCATTGTATTTATGATGATCCTTAAGGAAGTCCTGTATCCACTCAGTGTTGACCAGCCAATTCTCGGACTCAAATGATTCATCATCAATGTCGGACATTTTTGCGGCTTTTCAACGTCAATCTACGTTTCTCTTGCTGGGGAGTGAAAAAAAAACGAACAAGAAATGTTTCAAATTCCCATAAAATCCCCGCATGGAGTACATAATTTGGTTCACAATTAAATGCTTCCCAACAGACTAAACAGTCTAGACGGGCGCTCTTTGCACCTGGGTGGTTGGCTATAAACAACCCCATCAGACGTTTAACAATCAGAACGCCCTAAAATCCGAACTTCGTATAAACACCACCCAGCTCGCACACGTCTCCATTGGAAGTGTGTAGACCCGAGTCGAAGCTATTTCTGAGTCTCTTTTTGCCTGATAACTGGTGTCGTTGGAAAAGCAAACTTGATTTATCCATTCCTACCCATCTGCGGCACTTCATAAAATTGAAATTGATTGCAATTAATTCAGGGATTTTTTTTTTCTGGGCGGGGTTCACGACATAAACAATGACACTACTGCACACTATATGCATTCAGCCTGCCTTCTTTTTCATTCCTCTCCTGCTGAGATCCAGTGCATGTCTTCTTACACTCCGTCGCAGAGCAATTGAATGACCCTTGGGTAATCACTCACAGGCCAGTATCTCTCTGGCCGTTTAATTGAATTCCACTGCGAATTAAAGTCCAACTACCTCGACGCGTGTTCACATTTGACGAACACCATCAACGCACACCACCACCACAGCTGCAAGGTCAAGTGAGGAGATCCATAAGATACAGATTTATCCCGAACTTCCTCAGAACAAAAAAACCAAATGTATCTTGAAATAGTTCACTTTGTCGGGAAAGGATTCGTACATGTCTAGACAGCACTGATACGACAGAAAGTGCATTAAAGAACGCAAAATGAAATAAAACCAAAAAAAAAAAAAAAACGTATCTGTGAGATACTGCCGAGAAGCAGATATCATTGTTCTCCCACGGACACGTATGCTGTTATGTATGCCTGCCTACCTTGAATGAAAATTGCGAAAATTCTTGAGCGAAAAAAAAACGCTTGACTGACTAATTTGATTATTTTCAAGAATAATCCTTTCAAATTTATGGTGGAAAATCCAAAGAGGATTCCACTCCCTTTTTTTTCCGGTAATCACAGACGCGACAACGAACAAGCGCACCACCACCACCGTTCACGGAATACTCTCGGGGAATAAGGGAAAAGTTTTGCCGAAATCGTGAACACGTTCTGAGAGTGTACGATGTGTGGTCGGTGGAGCGTGGAGTGGAGTCTGCTTTGGCCGTGCTGATCAATCTGTGCGCTCTCCAAATTGGGGAAGTGCTTTTGTAATGCACCAGAAGAGGAGCACGATGGTGGTGCCGTGGTGGTAGTAAACACCAGAAACATAGAGTCATTTGTGGGGGCAAATGGTTGTGCTGAGTGTTGACTGGATGAAAAGTTGATGTTCGTTCTCCACTGTTGAATTTCTTTTTGTTTGGTACTTTGGCGTAGTTCCCCTCTTCGGTGGCTGACTCAAATGTGTATGCAAAGAGAGTGGCAGCGCGAGAGAGCGAAAGGCAACAGAGTTGCCATTGCGAGTAACAAGTTCTTCTCCCCAGTCAAGGGAAAACGAAATAAAAGCATCAGTGACATTAGGTGTAGGTGTACGTATTAAAGAAATTGATGAATGATCCCTAATTTTCAAACATCACAGACCTCAGTTAAATCGCTCCTTTGAAGTAAATTGTGGGAGTGACAGAATGGCCCTGAATTTTAATAACATAAATTGAATGCTTATTGAAATGACATATTTGCCCTTAACATTATTTTTTCTCGCTTGCGAGCAGAAGTTAGGTACCCATGGAGCTAGAGTATCAATATGTACACATAACCTTAAAGCTTGGTCGGGTCTGACTAGACACAGCGTGGCGTACCCAGGATTGTTAACAATGGAATGCTCTAACGAGCCCTTATTTCTTTTTGTTTGTTTGCTATGACATCTGTGAAAAATATTTAGTATGCATCAAGTCATTGAACAGACAAAATTATATTTTTCATCGTGTTAAAAATGTCGATGTTTGTACCAGAAAGTGATGATTTGCGGAAAGCATTAATTTTTTGTTTTCATTTGAAGAAAAGTGCTGCAGAGTCGCATCGAATGCTTGTCGAGGCATATGGTGATCATGCTCTATCAGAAGCAACAGAAATAATGATTTTGATGTGAGAAATGAAGAACGTGGAAGACCACCAAAAAAGTTTGAAGACGCCGAATAGCAAACGATATTGGATGGAGATGACATTTTGAGTCAAAAGCAAATGACAGCAATGTTCAAAGTTTTGTACAACAAACAATTTCTGACCGTTTAAAAGCTATGGGAAAGATCCAAAATTGTGGAAAATGGGTGCCACATGAATTGAATGAAGGACAGATGGAAAACCGAAAGAACACTTGTGAAATTTTGCTTCAAAGACACGTAAGAAAATCGGTTTTGCATCGGATTATTGCTGGATTTATTTTAAGAATCCTAAAGGGAACAAATCATGGGCTAATCCGGGTCAACCATCAACATCGACTGCAAAACCAGATCGATTCCTCAAGAAGACAATGCTGTGTGTTTGGTTGGACCAGAAAGGTGTGGTGTACCACGAGCTCCTAAAACCTGGTGAAACCGTTAATACTGATCGCTACCGACAACAAATGATCAATTTGAACCATGCATTGATCGAGGAACGACCAGAATTGGCCAGAAGACACGGCAAGGTAATTTTGCTCCATGACAATGCACCTGCACAGAAAGCAAAACCGCTTCAGGATACAATCAAAGCACTTGGCTGGGAGCAGCTATCCCACCCGCCGTATTCACCAGACTTGGCTCCTTCCGACTACCATTTGTTTTCATCGATGGGACAAGCATTGGCTGAGCAGCACTTCGATTCCTAGAAGTCGAAAATTGGGTGTCTGATTGGTTTGCTTTAAAAGACGAACAATTTTATTGGCGTGGTATTCACAAATTGCCAGAAAGGTGGTCAAAATGTGTAGAAAACAATGGCCAATACTTTGAATAAAATGTTTTTACTTTCCATTTAATTATTAGTCCATTTCCCATTAATAATTAGTATTTTATTTTCAAAAAAAACTCAGTTCATACCGGTATACCTGGTAAATGTGTCACAGGTCTGTTAAGCAAGTTGAGGTGGATTATGGCGGTCGGCCAAACTACTTATACCCCATAAGATACCCACTGTAATTTACAAAATTCGGATTCCATGCGGTATTTTGCAATACGCTTGACAAAGGTTGCTTTCCTGCCACTTTCGAATGGCATCAGATAAATTGTACTTAGTTGTAGTTGGCATCTCGAACAAAAACTTCACTTTAGGTTCGAAATTTAGTAATACAATATAAAAAGGCTCCATTAAAAGCCTAATCGTCGAGATGTCTGGCATAATGATAAAAACCAATTGTGTGTAAGGGTCTCTCTATATAATGTATATAATACCCTTGATCATCTTCTAATGGCGCTGGCCAAAAAGCCAACTGGCACTGTCTTTAGCCAGCTGAATCTAATTTTGCACACCAAGTTGGTTGAGGTCCTTCTAAATTCATGTGCGCCATCAGCTCCGTGGACGTCCTCTATAAGGCTGTTCTACTGGTTCGGGGTTGCAGGCTCTTCGGGCTGAAGCAGTGTTGTCCATACAGACTACATGGCCTACCCATCAGATGCATTGAATCCGTAGACGCTTGGCTAAGCACATCGTTGCCCTTCATCATTCCTGTTCTTTCTAAAGCCGTCTCTACTTCTTCTTCTTTGTGTGGCGCTACAGTCCGGGGTGGACCTGGGCCTCAACCAACATGCCCCCTCCAACTATCGCGATCTCTGGCTAGCTGTCTCCAGTTTCGCACACCAAGTTGGTTGAGGTCCTTCTTTACTTGGGTGCGCCACCTTAAACGCGGGCGTCCTCTATTGCGTTTCCCGACAGGTTCGGATTCGAAGATTCTTCGGGCCGGAGCTGTGGTGTCCATACGCTCTACATGACCTAGCCACCGTAGGCGTTGGATCCGTAGACGCCTAACTAGGCTCATGTCGCTGTGCAGCCCGTACAGTTCTTGATTGAATCTTCAACACAAACAGGACCAAAGATCGTGCGTAGAACTTTTCTCTCAAAGAGACCAAGGAGTTCTTCATCTGCTTTCGAGATTGTCCATGCCTCCGCGCCGTATAGCAGGACTGGGATGATGAGGGCAACTTGATTCTTCGAGAGAGGGCTCTATTACTCAATTGCCTCTTGAGCCCGAAGAAACAGCGGTTGGCAAGAGTTATCCTACGCTTGCTTTCGGAACTGATGTTATTTGTACAGTTTACAAGCCGTCTCTACACGACATAATAATATCCCAGCGGTAAGGGATCTTTAAGCATGCTTGGCTCATCTCACATTTGCCTTGTGCATCGTAGAAAGTACTCCAAGGCATCCGTGTCGTGTCTCAATAAATTCCATTCACTGCCGTCGTGTAAAAAAAAGCCTGTTGGAAATGGGTCAAAACATCACCGACGATTTTATCCCAGACATACATTTGTGGTGACATTACAGCGACAACATTCATTGATGATCTTTGGCATTAAGCTTGTGATGTATTTGGTGCCTGTCCCAATCCGCCGACAAAATAATGCCGACCTTCCGGCAGCGTTGTGTTTTCAATGAAAATGAGAAGAAGAGAATTCAAACCTTACTTTTTTTTCGCAATAGTAGTGATATTTTGGTCGCTTGGACTTGTTTCTCTTAGGTTGTCTTTGTTTATGATTATAACACTTTTCCCCCAACAGTCCAAACGTAAACTCCTAAAAACACACCACGGCAACACACAGTTCGCCTCCCCCTTTTTTGCCATAACTACAAACTCGATGAACTCTCAAATTATTCCGATTCTCTCCCTTTCTCTCTGTTCATTATCATCATGACCATGAACAAACCATGAAGCTTTTTCCTTCTTCCCGCACACGCTTCACTACCTAAAGCAGCACCAAGTTCCAGAGTCGGAGAAAAGCTTTCCTATTATCGCCATTCGCCATTCCTCTTTCTTCGTGTTTCATTTTTCGACCTCGCTTCCAACTCTCTTCGCTGAATCATCTTCGGCACTCAACTGAAGCGACTGGTATACACATATGCACACACATTCACGGCGACGACGACTCCAACAAAACTGAAATACGAACCGGCATACAATTTACAAACATTTGGCGCAATAGCAATTGTCCAGATGACACTCGTAAAAATTAAATGCCTTCCATCGAATCAACATCGTCACACAGTTCTCCGCCCATCCCCTTCAAGTGACTCATGCATCCATGTCTGACTAGTTCGCTGTGTGCCTCTTTTCCTCATTAATTTTCAAAGTCCTCCTCATTGAAGTGTCCTCACTCCAATCATCCAGAGAGAGAAAACTATTCCGGACACCTCCGCGTGTCATTGCACCCTGTGCGGGGGTGTGCTTCCAACCGCATTCACGGTTGATCCATTGCAAATAATTCAATGGTCTGTTGTAACCCGAACCCGCCCACAATGGTCTGCAGTTGTATCTGCCACCAACACCACCGCCGCCGCACCGTCAGGGTTCCTTTTGTTCCCTTCCGTTAATTTCTATTATTGTTTGCCAAGCAGCGCAGATCTGAATGGTGCGGAAAGCTCTTCCGTTTGCGGAGAAATGTTACTTCACTATGGAAAACGTGGTCATGCTCAGTATCAAGAGCAGAAGAATGTGCTCCATGAGGCTGCCTTGCGAACGCTACACCCATCTGTATGCTCACACGTTATGCTCAGGTGTAGTGTGCTGATTAAGCATATTGATTTTCTTCTTCTTTCAACGTCAACAAGCATATGGGCTCGACTGGAATGAAATGAATTACAATTAAGGTAAGGCCGTTGAAGGAACAAAAAAAAAGAAGAGAGGAGTCAAACTGGGCGGATGAATGAATATGACATGCACGGCAGTCCTTCGCCCGGCATAAAGGAATCACTGGCACAGAAATGTGGCCTTGTGTGGGCTCAGTGAAAAGAATACATAAACAGTGTTTGACTTAAAGGATCGGCTGGTGGAGCCTTTAAATTTGAGGAGTGCCAACAAAATGCCTATTGTCTGTTTCTCTATGCTAAATGGCCTTAAATGCTATCGGGGGTGGGGCTTTGTTCTTCTGTTTGCGAACGTCAAAAGGAGCTTCAAGAACCTGTGATTAGTCTTACGGCAAGGAAAAAAAATGCAACTATAACGGGTTACACCGAAATAGGTTAACAAGCAGGTCTCTATTTGGTCTACGAATGTCGGTTGAAACTCGGAAAGAAATCCTTGGATGAGGTTTTGCTCAGAAGTCACTCACGGACGCAGGGGGGTTTATCATCTAGTTGATGAATATTCTTAATTTCTTATAATATTCATTGTAATTTGCGTGTGCAAAAGGCTTTACGAATGTCCTTAACTTCCCGGAATTAAAACGCAGCAGGCGCCGAAAGAAGAAGCGGGTGGAGGTCATTGCACTGATCGACTGTGTCGCCTGCGAGGAAAAAAGCTCATAAAATGGTGAAGGGTGTGGGCAAAGAAATCAACAGTTTTAAGTGGTAGAAACGTGGTTAATCAGTTAAAATGAGAAGCACGTGTTAAAAATTAGTGTAGTGTAGGCTATATTTGTGGAGATGTCCTGCAGGCGTCGGGTCGATTGCGATTCATGGCAAAAATGTTATCCCCTAGTCACATTGACATGATTGCTATGTTTTTTGAGGCCCAAGACCATAGATTCCGTTGCGTGCGTTGCAGTTGACATCCACAAAAATCGTATTTGCCGGACTGCAAAGAGGTGCCAAATGAAATACGTGCGTTGCGTCCGAAATATGTATACATACATACAATCCCATACATCCATTGCGTTCGAAATCCGTACAACCTACACGACAGTGAGAATGAAGTTTCAAACGCAACAAAAGTTAAAATTCGACCAACTCCAACCGTCCACATGTATCCCACATTCGTTGTCTCTCTTTTAAGGCCTATTCATATGAGGTCACCGCGAATTGCGAACTTCGCAAACATTGACGTTTCATTCATATGGCGTTTTTCATTCGCAGAGAACTACGGGTGCAAACTGACACTTCACTGCGAATTTTTTGTTCGTGAGTTTGTGGATCGCGTTTTCGTCTTTGGATTGCGTTTGTGCATCACGAATTCAGTTTGACAGTTCGCGGAGAGAATGATTGATTCGCGGAGAAAAACGTTCAAATCATTAATTAGGATACTTAAACTAAGTTTTATTAGGATTTTTGTCTATGAAAAAACTCGATAATTCAGTTACAATCTTTTTACATACCAAGAAGTTTAACTTTTTGTTTATATTTGCTGGAAAAACGTTGTTTCTGAAAGTTCGCAATTCGCCCCTTATTTGAATGGACCTTTTTTAGGTCTTATAAGTTGTCAATTTTTTGACATGACCCAATTCACGCAACAGATTATATGGGTTTGGACCCTTACTTTTCTCCTATCGCAGGCGTTTGGAGAGCTTGACAGTCTTGGTTTCCAGGTCATCACGACCAAATTGTCTAGTGGTCGTCGACTTCTTCGTGAGTCTGGATGATTGGATGCGAAGACTCTGTTGGGTGAAGCACTCAATGTTCATGCGCTTGTTGTGCTCGTGGGGTCTAGTGTTTTTATTGTTTAAATCATTTGTTATTTTGACACTAGCAACTGCTTCTCGCTTTTAATCTTGACAGAAACGAAGTATCGTACTTTTGAATGAAATGAGTCGCTTTACGATTAGATAACGTTGGGAAATATTGAAAACTTATTTTCAAAGTGAGTTATGTTAGCTTTTCTTTTTAAAAGACGTTTTAGCGGAAATAAAGCAACCACAGCGACTGCTGTACGCAAGTTTGAGGAAAAAGTTAGTGAGACTGGTCCCTGTCGTCATGCTGGCCGAAAGTGTGAAAAATTCCGGAACATCTAAACTAGGTTTGGAAGAATGATTCGTTCCATTCTTGGCGTGACAGAGCCGCGTTATTCGACATTTTTTTCTTTGCTGAAATTGAATATATGGGTTTTGTCGATTGACATCCATTCGATGTCAATTGGCCGCCTCGAAGCTGCGATTTAACCCCCTTTGACTTTTCTTGTGGGGCAGAACCGATATTATGCGAGCAATCCGGAAACGATTCAAGCACTTGAGACCAATAACATTAAAGCAATTCGTCAGCTACAGCCCGAAACCATTAACAAGGTCTTGGAAAATGAGGGTTAAAGAATGCGCTACTGCGAAGCCAGTCGAGGAAGCCACTTGAACGACCCTGTTTTTAATGCTTAATGAGAATGTTTGCCTGATAAATACACATAATGCATGAAAAATTCATATTTAAAAAGAAGCTTGTATTTGTCCCATCCTTTTTCATCTTGGTACCATTCTGGATACAGTTGAACTGCATTCACTTTCCTCACAGACTACCACACTATATCCAACCTAAAACATTTTTTTCCATAACGGCTGGATTACGCAGTTGGCTGACCCCTGGTTATTGAGGTTCCAGGTTCGAATCCCAGTGAAAACAAAATGGGTTTTTAAATCTGTGCCAATTTGTCCTTGAGATAAAATTACCGACAATGGACTAACAACGGTCTAAGTGTGCTGGCAGTTTCGCCTAACCTTAACATACCATGGCGGCAAGAATTAGATGTGGTATTTTTCGTCCACGTTTCGACTCAGCGTAGTGACAAAATAAACCAAACCGAAGTATTACCGTTTTTTTATTATCAATCAGTATTCTTTGCTCCTTCTTCTCTCCGATTGTGATCCTACCCCCCAATCGGTTTGTTCATCGATTTCCACATTAATTCTAAGCTAGAAACACCCCCAACATCTTTGCACCTCAAAATCCACTCCATCAAAACACAAATCCATCATATTTTCAGATTCCCTATCGAGACACAATTTATTCATCGAATTGATTTCTCATTTCAGATTCTCGTGTCACCAGTTTTAGCTGGTCTAGCCGTCGCTATTGGTGTTCCAATTCTCCTCTTTTATGTTTATGGTGTAGTTCCAGTGTCTCTCTGTCGCGCCGGCTGTGGTGTGTCAACACGTGACGGCTTTAAATTCGATTTCGACGATGAGGAAGAGGAAAATCAAATGCGCAATCAAAGTGACGGAGCTAGTGTTGATGCAGTCTCACGAATTGGTGCTACCAGTATTGGTGAGGTCAGTTTAAGTGTAGCCAGCGGCAGTCATATCGGTGTACCGAGCCAGACAAACAATTTCGGTGCATCACACGCATCGAATCGTGAATCAACAACAGCGTTAGCTGGCAGCATTACCGGTCATCATAGATTAGAAGTGCAGGCAGATGTAAGCTCTTCGGAGACAGCTTCTGCTGTGACTTGTGTTAGTGAGAAGTCGGGGAATACACTTAACGATACTGCCTCCACGAAAGCTTTGGCTGGTTCGATACTTAGTTACAAACAGGTATGTGGCTGTGGCTTTCCCTGAGTTGGGTGGAGTAATTTCATGTGTGTGTTTTTTTTTTCTCTCAGCAAATGGATTCGTCTAATGTAAGCGAAGATGGAGCTTCCGAGAGAGTTAGATTTGATAATACCGTTTGTTATGTCATTGATGGCAAAAAGGATTCAGATGTTTGGTACACTGCACCGTTAGATCAGGTAAGAAATACCGTCTTGGGACCGTCTAGTCTTAAAAATGCTGAGCCAATTCTTAAAAAAACCCAACGAACTCACTGATTTTTAGTGATATCATTTTTTTATTTCAGGATCCCGGCGCAGATAAAGCCAGTGTCGGTAGCAGTCGTTCATTTCGCAGCTCCGAGCGTTCATACCGCGAGGACTTAGATCCAAACAATTCAGCTACAACTGGAAAACGTCTTGCATTTAGTTCACGTCATGCCAAACTTAACTCGGCAACACATCGAACTCTCTCACTCGATTCGAATACCGGATCGAATAATATCCCAGAAAACGTTAGTCTAGAGCAACAGGCCGAAGAAGAGGATAAGGCTGCATCATCAGCACCAACAATTTCCCCAAAAGAGGACACCACCAACGGCACAGCAACAACTCCAACGTCACCAACAAAGAATTCCACACGAACATCCATTCTAAGGCATCTCTTCTTTGCTCAAAAGGATAATCAAAACAGCAGCAACCCCAAGCCCAGCAAAGAGCATTTCGATAGCGAAAGCAGTGCATAGAAATCGCTTGAAATTAATTTTACAAATTGTTTTAAAAAGCATAATGAAGGAAAAACAAAAAAGTTTTACTAGAGAACATGCTTCACCAATAGTCGTTGTTGTTGTTGTTGTCCCCGTTGTCGTCTAGATAGATCAGAAATCAAATTGTTCACAGAAAATATTGTGTGTCTAATCATTTAGAATACTATACTTACTCAAATTGTTGTTCATCGTAACTTCTTGCATTGATATAGAATCCTGCATACGTTGGAAAAAAAAAACGCTGAACCCCCGCTACTGCTTTTGAAGACCTTAAATGTGCATTTGTCCACTTCAGAGAGATTCTCAATCGCCTGAATATATGATTTCCTATCTGAAAAGATAATCTTCCCTGTGCCAAAGTTTTTTTTTCCTTCAAAGAAAAGAAACTAAAACAAATGTTATTACCGATATTCAGCTCATAAGTCTCTAACTTGCACATGAGACACGATATGAGATCCCTTCACTTTTATTTGCTGCTCTAAAAGACTGAATCACTGAAACACAATTAACAACAAAACAAAATGCACTTGGATTTTTGGCCGAGAAATCATCCAAAACAAAAAGAAAACAACTATTTCAGCCACACATTGCTCGAAATGATTAAATCATTTACTTTTTAGATGTAACACAAACATACGTATGTTTATTGTCCAAACAAACGCATAGGTCATTGAAAAGTACACCGTTACGTTTTTATTGAACATACATCTGTCAGTGCGCTGCAACAAGCTCGCACTCTTTATCAAAAAGGATAAACAACAAAATTTTAAGAAAAGAAAAAAAAACAGAAAAAAACATTTATAATATATCGTCGCTGTGTATGAATCTATTGCATAACGTAACACTTAAGTGAAATAAAAAAAATTTCTTCAGAATTAATAACATATACAATATAAATACAAAAAAATAATATAAAGGATATTCTTCAACGGGAAAAAACCTGAATTTCAAATGTGATTTTAGTTGGAATCGAATTACAAATGTAAGAGAAATGCATTATCAAAAAAGCGTTGCTTAGTTAGTTTTTAGTAATGTTTATGTAATGAAAAGAGAGAAGAAAAAAAGAAGTAAAATATTAATAATTAAAATCAAACAACAACATATTACATATATATTTTTTGAAAAAAGAATGAAGAGAGAACAAAAAATGAATAGCAAACATTTTTTACAATTCAAATAAATAATAATATTTTATCCGCCCTAAACAATCAAAAAATGAGAGAGAATAAATCCATTAACCTTTGCGCACAACCTGAGAGTTTCCTTAAATTGAATAGTATCAAGTAACCTTAATCCACATTTTATGTGGTCTCCTGAATGGGTGTGAGAATGATTGAAGTGAATAGCGGGTGAATGGCAGTGTGTTATGGAGAGGATATGTATTCTTCTTAGCACTTGGATTGCTGTAGAGGTCCTCTACATGTGCAGCGTCATCCAGTCGACGTGCTATGAAACGCTGTACACACCTGTGGTCACAAAGGAAAACTGCCTAAAGTCGGTTTTACTCATTTTTCACGAATCCAGTTCAAAGGTTCTAATGAAAGAAAATGTACGAGAAAGTGTCTTGTCTTTTTTAAACTGTGACCACATTTTTAAAGACAGAAATATGAAACAAATCGCAAAACAGATTTCAGGACTCTCAATCTAAAGACATCAACCTTTGCGGTCATGGCTTGTGGCAACAGATATATGAATTCATATCTACATCCCTCGTCACATGCCTTTTCTCAGCTTTCATTGTACTCGGTTCTTGTTTTAGATTTTAAATGTCCTCTTAAGATCTAATACATGTCAAGTTCCTCCAAATTGGAAGTCAGGCTTGCAATTCGACTTAAGAACGGATTTCCGTCCCGAGACCTTGGAATGGCAAATCTGTGGATGTCTTCTGTTTATTCACTAAGGGGAGATGTACACACAAGACGAGCAGATGTACTTACCTCAGAGACCACTTTAATTCCAAATGTTTTCGTCCGGCAATCTATAATAATATGTACAGGAGTGTACACAAAAATTACTGAATACAGTCTCTGGGTGAAAAATAAGCTAATACAACGCTAATACCATCATTCAACAAACCTTACATGTCGTTGTTGTTAATTTTTCGTAGCAGGTGGATTATTCCATATCCCTCATTAAAGCCTTTAGGCAGTTTCATGTCGCTTGTTGTTAAAAAGTACGGAACCCCAAACCACGTTTTCCAGCAGTAAAGTTGGTTTTCAATTGTGTCCACATTTCCTTAGTCTTCCTGATATCATAAAAGAGAGGAGTATAACCCTGATTTTACTTAAAACTGTTCAGAATTGATTCTGTTCTAACATCTAAAGTTTACATATTCCACATTGAGGAAGTGCCATGTATGTTTAACAAATGTGATCTTCAAACATCTCCAACAATTATGAAAACTAAATTCGCCACACACTCACACACGATCAGCCACTGAGAATCCGTCAATCATTGCCATTTACTAAGTCAATCTCACAACTTCATCCCATTACCCGCCCGAATCTGGAAGCTTTAATTAATTTCCTTCGATAATAAGCAAGAAATGAACACTGAAATGAATATATCAACTTATGAAAACAGAAAACTCTTCAAATTTTGCAAAAAGTTTTCTTCACTTTTGTTCTATTTTCCAATTGTTTTTGTTTGTCCTAGTAAGTTTTTTGTTGTTATTTTACATTTGCCAATAGGACTTTAGTTTGTTAATGAAATAATTGTAAAACATGAAGAATGAATATTAAAACATTGTTATATGCTGTCTGTCTACATAATAATCTTAAAAAATATATGAACAAAAAATGATAAATTTATTAGTGTAATAAAAACATAAGAACACAAAAAAATTGTTAGCATTAATATTCTACAATTACTATATTGTCTGATAAGTTTCTCTTCCTTTTTTGTATAAAATAAAAATCGACTGTAATAATGTTTACGAATGAAAAATATTCACCTGTTTTATTTTTATTGTATTTTTTCCTGTGTGTCTTTCCTAAGAAAAATAATTTTTCTAGGAGAAACATTTGTGAATGGTAAATCGAATGGTAAACCTACTCTATTTTAGCGATGGGCAATTGAGAATAAAAACAATTGAATAATTCGATTGTTCTCGCAATCGCAATTATTCGAATTCAAATTGAGCGGATTCGATTGTTGATTTTCGATTCTTGTAGTGACGATTCCAATCGTCAACGAATGTGTGTATTCGCCGATTCTTCAAGTCGGAGAGAGATTTCTAAATTGTGTATCCATCGATTCTCGTAATTGCCCATTTCTTTTTCATTTCGTTTCACTACTACAATTTAAACTTTACATTTATGAGAGTGAGAGCACAATTCTCTCACTAATTGGTTGAGAAGGATGGAAAATACAGTCGAACCTAAAAAACACAAATACCCAGGGAACCAATTTTTTCCAGAAATTTTGCTTTGACTTGTAGAAATTCGATTAAGGGATGTTCCAATAACAGAGGCTTTGCTGTATTTCCATTCCCAATGTTCCTATTTTGGTAGGTATAGTTTCTTATTGGAGCAACAGCCTTACGCTGATTTTTACACTGACGCCAACATATGAATAAATCGAGGAATACATACAGTACGCGGCATTCTCTTGGGTGTAGTAGAAACTGAGAATAAATTGTAGAATTCCATTCGATTCGATTATTATTCGATTGTTTTCTGATAAGAACGAATAAATCGGCAAGCGTATTCAATTTTTAACAATTACCAATTTATTCGATTGTGAAATTCATTCGCATTCCGGATTTCTTTCAACAATTGGAAAAGTAAAGAGGAGCTAAAGAGGTGGAGCATTTTAAAAAATTCTGACGACATGTGTGAAGAATTTACAGCAGACAGAGTGGGCGAGTGAATGTCAAGGGAGAAGTTGACGGGAATCATTGATTGTTGGTTGGTACACGAAGAGGACGCCAGCTACATCACAGAGCAAGGGTGGTAAAGCAAGATTGTCATGTATGGGTCCGTTGGAGACCTCGTATTGCAAAACATGAATGAATGGCTGACGTAGTGTGGAGAACAAACTTGAGTGATATATTCGGGGAGACGTACATAAATGAGTTAGAGAACTTACGAGAAATAATCCATCCAATATAGGCGATGATGGACAAGAATTCCTCCCTGCCGACCTCAATGAAGTTACGGCTGCCATACTGAAGACCAAGAAGGCTGCTGGTGCCGATGGATGGCGATGATTCTGAAAGGTGCATTCACCAACTCATCTGTAAAATTTGGTCGGATGAATGTATGCCTGACGGATGGAGTCTTAGCATCGTTTGCCCGATCCTGAAGAAAGGAGCCCCTTTAGACTGTGCCAATTACAGAGGTAAAAGTTCTCCTGAACGTAGCTTATAAGATATTTTCTGCGGTCTTGTGTAAGCGCCTGGAACTATACGTCAACAGCGATATCCACTATTGACCAAATTTTCACATTACGGAAGATCTTGGTAAAAGACGCAGGAGTTTCAAGTCTATACCCATCACCTATTCATCGACTTTAAGGCCGCTAGTGACAGTATACCTATATAGAGACTAGCTACACAGCGCCTTGTCTAGTTCTGGCATCCTTGCAAAATTCATCCGTCTGTGGAGAAGAACAACTATGGAGAACGCCCGTTGCTTCGTCAAGGTCGGTAAGGAAAATTTTGAAGTCCAAAAAGTCGCACTGTCATGCGACTTCTTGAACAAAATTTTCGAAATATCATGCGGAACTCAGACGTCAACACAAGAGGCACGATCTTCCACAAGTCTGTGCAACTGCTGGTGTATGCCGATGACATTGACATCGGAAGAACTCAACGGACTTTCAGTGAGGCATTTGCTAGCAATGAGAGGGAAGCGGCTAAGTTAAGTCTTGCGATGAATGGAGGGAAGGCAAAGTACATGCTTGATTGTTTGGAAACGAAAATGCTACTAATCATATTCGGTCCCATTAGCGAAGTAGTTCGGAGGAGAATATTGAACGACGAACTCTTCGAGCTGTACAACGACATTGGCTTAGTCAAACGAATTCGTTTATCTCGACTTAGATGGCTAGGCCAACCCTGAGAGGCAACGCGGTAGAGGAAGACCTCGCCTCCGATGGCATAACCAGCTGGAAAGAGATCTTAATCAGCTGAGGTACGAAACTGGAGGCGCTTAGCCCAAGATCGTGCTAGCTGGAGAGGAATGCTGACTGAGGCCCAAGTTCTCACCGGACTGTAGCGCCACTCAAAGAAAGAAGAAGAAGGTGTTCGAGAATGCTTGGGACCAGCGTTTTATAAAGTCAAGGGATGGCTCTATGAATCATGTCATAATCGAGGGATGGGAAATTTTTCATTCATGTCATATCACTTATTGGAGAGACTATTTAGGTACAGACTCATTAAAATGGTATATTCTGGGACGTGAGGAAGGCATACTACTTAACACACGAATGCGAATTTGGACAACGCGAAGCTGTATTCCCCGGGATGAGCAGCATGATGAATTACGATATGTGTTGCATGTTGAATTTGGCCAGCACATGTAGGAAACCACTGTCAAGTTGTAAAAACGATTTTTTGATGTTGGTCGTTAACGTTAAATAGGGTGCATTTTGCTAGTATATTAAGGGTTATAATCTATAAAACCCCTATCACCAATTCCAACCAACTTGTTTTATCATATTTGACTTCAGGTCATCAGTCGTAGAAGATTTGGCCTTCAGTACATAAATGCGTCTAAATGGGGGACACAAATGTATGATGACGAGATATTTACCTCTTTTTTCTAATTTGGTATGTGCGATGGAATGGTGGGTTTCTGACTCCAATCAAAAATATAAAATAGGTGGCTGGATTGCATGCACTTTATCTCTGAATATGTGAATTCCACTAATCCACGGCATGAAGTACGTACGTCATCGCCAAAGTCAGTGACTATTGCATGAAGTGCCCTTTCAATGCGTATCGCTAAAATATGATTTCTCTAACTCTGCAAAACAGGACTGTTTGGACTGCGCCATCATTTCTGTTGCACAGTGGTTTTGGTGTTTTTGTCCACCGTCAGCAAACGCGACACCCACTTTGCTAAACAAACATTTGGCGCTCAACTGATTAGGCAGCACAACAATTTTAAATATTCCACCTTGAATCGGCGAAAGCACACGAATATCAGTTATAAAGCAATTTGGAGATCCTGGTGGCGACTATTAATTGTTTTCATTATACGCATTCGATGCCCAAACTCTTTCGAGTCATAGAGAATGATCAGATTGTAAGTGAAAGGCTAAAACACTGATGAAAATAATTGTCAAACAACTCCAACCCGGTCCTGACTGACAGTTTACGCTGAAAATAATCATCATCAAACATCTCAAACATTGGAATTTAAAGAAGAAAAATAACACCAAATTTAATTTCGTATTAAGGAATTTTAATATTTTCTTTAAATGAAAAACAGGATTTATAAAAATACATCTGCGAATTATACAAACGGTTTGCTTTAAAAAATATATATTTATATGTTTATTATGTTGTTTCCTGTAGTGCCAAAAGCAATAAAAAAACATTTACAAGAGATATACTTCTACAGTATACGAATTAAGAACAAGAAACAAGACAATATTAAAAAAAAGAAATTAAAAAAAAGTATGACACAATCGTTACACAAAAACTGTCACAGTTAAATTATGTTTTTACTTATACGTATAAATATAGATCTTCATTTTACCACGATTTTTATTACACTTTACTTGTACAGAAAAGACACACGCGTACAAACAATTAACGTTTCGCCACTTGGTTACATCGATAGCGGTGTTCTCGTTTCACGATTTGTTTGACTTGCCATTTGCAGATAATAAATGAAGACGGATTAGATACTTTTACAAACTATAACCTAATAATTATGCATTTGTTTGCGGGTTTTTTTGTTTCACTTAAGAAATCCGGTGAGTTGCAATACCTCACTGGGTTGGTGGTTGGAAAATGGATGGGTGTGGCTTAAAGTTCACAACCTCATTGAAGACTAGCTCCTTCCATTTCTCAACTGGTAACTCCATCACTTCGAAGCTCTGATCGTATAATGGTGATGTCTGTTCATCCGATGGATCTGAATACTTCTCGACGTATCTGAAAGAGAGAAATGTATTGTAATCCTGATGGATGTGCGGATGGTATTGTGCTTACTCATGGGCAAGTGCTTGTTCAGCGGTTATTCTTTTTTCGGAATCAAGCTCTAGCATCTTCTCAAGTAAATCAATTGCCAGGGGGTTGGCACCCTTGAAGACATCCTTGAAGTTCCTCCTTCGCATTGGGGGCAACGATTTAATGTAATTGCGTGCCTAAAATCAATTGTAATTTAAGAAAACCAGCAAGAATAGGGGGAAAATAGAAAATAGTCACGGAGTGAAATATGTAGAAATAGTGTTAAAATAAATTAATTAGAACCATCGTTGGTGTTTTGTTAGATAACTAATGAAGGGGGTGTGTCTATTCCCGCCCATAGTTTAGAGTAACCGGAAGATGCTATATATTGTTTACAAAGAGCTAAATAGAATGCACAACAAATGCATGTCTACACGCGGTGCTTAAGAGATTTTTTTCTTCAATTAAACTCAAATCAGATGTGTTCTCTAATTACTGCAAATGCATAACTGCGACATTGTTTCGAATACATAGTGATACTAACAATAATATGAGAAGCATTACAGCTCCAGGCCAACCTGGAGTTACCTCACACAACAACCGTGTCGCGAATGGAACCTAAGCTAAGCTTGAAATTATCTTACACAACAGCCAAGGCAAGGTTCAAGGTTGTATTATGAAACTTGTTCGTGTTGCGAATGGAACCTAAGCTTATGGTAACACTACTTCAAAGATAAAATTCATATAAAATAACACACAATTAACAAAATTAATTTATTTAATTGATTTTCAAAAACATCTGAATGATCTTACGTGTTTCATAAATTAAGTAGGCAGGAAATAATTAACGCGATGAAAATCACATTTGATGCGAATGATTCGTCAGAATCTGCTTGAAAATGAACGTTTTTCGCCTTGTTTGCGTTTCTACTCAATTTCTAATGAATATAAATCTCAAAATATGGCTGAATATAATAATAACAGTAGAGGCCCGTAAAGGACCAGGGCATAGCTTCTCAGCAATCACTAGTATCAATTATGCTATTGTTCTGTCACGAGTGTATGGGACCTACAGTTTTAAGCCGATTCCGAACGGCCAAGTTTGAGAAGCTTTTTCTAGACCTAAGTACTCTTTAAGCATTGTCAGTCAAACTCGAAAGAGCTGGGAACGTAAAAAGTATTTTTGTCGTACACACCAGGAATCGAACCTAGACGCCAGAGGCTTTAATGTTGAACTAGATGACACCTAGACGACATAGTTTAACTGCGTGGGGGTGGACGCCCATGAAAGGATGACGCCTGTTAACCTGAAGAAGCACGATTGTCCCGAAGACTTGGAATCCAGAAGTTAGTAAACAGAGAGGTCTATCGTTTTTTCTTTGTTTCCTAATTTCAGGTGCACAACAAACTTGTCTTGAATAATGAGCACCGCTTGGCGCATTTATAATTGCCTTAAGGTAATTGAAACACCCTTGTTGTACGAGTTGAACTGAATGCTAAGCATATTTAGTAGGTCCAGAAAGGTATATTGAAGAATGGACAGGCATACAACAATAACTCAAGAAAAAATTAAAGAGTTTTGTAAGCAGTTTTTTGCAGTTTTGAAACATACGAAATTTAATAAAACAGCCTACAATACACAATTAAAAAAAATACCTAAAGGTTCAACCAGACACTTGAGGGGTATCTGAGGAAAGTAGTCGACAGAAATCAACGAAACTGGAATGAACAAATACCAGTTTTCCTGCTGGATCTGATATCCACGACACGACATCAACAACACCGGCAACAGCAAATTTCGGATCGCATTTAAGACTGAAGAGTTGTCAGCTTTCAAAGAATCTCTGTACCAGATTCATCGAGACATAAGGAGGCGTACAGCTCAGCGCGGCTCAAAAGCAATAAAATGAAGCCAAGATTTGACACCAGAGCAAATTCTGGTTACCTATTATGTGTTCAACAATAACAAATGTGTTTTCGTTTCAAAAAAGTTGTTTTTCATCACTTTGTCTCTATTTCTATAGAACCAGCCATTTTGACTTCTAATTCTTATTTAAAAAATGTGCAACGATCTCGGTTATTGCAAATGGGTTGATTTCTTTTAGTTGCATAAATCGAGTTTGTAATGTAAACTGCAACAAAATCGAATCTGTTTGATTTATTGATGGTTATTTGAAATATTCAATAACCTAACCTATATTGACTATTCATCTTACTACATTCAAATTATTGTAGTTCAATCGTTTTTTAATTTATCTTGCTGATAATAATAAAATCTTTCGTTAACGTGTAGACAAAACGTTTTGATAAAATATCAATTTTAAAATATGCGGTCTATCCATTCTGGAAATCAACATTTGTTCAATAGCTTCTTCTTCTTTGATTGGCGCTACAGTCCGAGGTGGACCTGGGCCTCAATTGGCCAATCTACATATGGCTCTGTCGGAGTTTTTTGGTACTAACTTTCTTAGACAAAATTCTGACAGATCATTGAGGGTTAGGAATTTACATTGAAATCTCGAAATATGGTAATGATTTGAAAAAGTGAAATTAAATAGAAAACTAGTACTTTTTAATGCAAATAATGTTGAAATGTAGAGTATAAGTACCCAAGTATTGTATTAAGCGGCTGTCATGAGTTTAATTGATATAGTTTTTGCAGAACACTTTTTTAAAAAATGTAAACAAACCACCATTTTACACGCAATTGTTGTTGTTCAACAAAAAAAGTCAAATTAGTGATAAACGATAGTATGTGTTAAATTTCGAGAAATTTACTAAAACTAGCTCAGTAGAGGGATATGCAGTGGAAAATTTATACATTCATACATATATGTGTACATATTCTTCTAATTTAGCAAAACACACACACATTTTTCATTGACCAATTCCATGTAAAATATCTTTTTTGAGAAATTGACAACCACCTATTACAAAACTGGCATACTTTTTGCGGGTATTCCACCAACAATTATATCCGGAATTGATAATTCAATGTATAATTTCAGAAATAATATTTTCTACCAAATTTGAATTTTCAATACAACTTTGTTCCCGCGAATGACCTCTCAGTATTTTGCATAAGAACGTAGCTAATCAAAACTAACACCAGAGAGCGCTGACTATCGAGGTCGATTCGCCAATAGCTATGAACGTAGTTTTAGAAGCTCAAAGATGCTCAATTTGATACGTCGTTGATACTAATGACATTTTTTTTTTTATAATTTGCGTGTGCTCAAGGGGTTATTAATACCCTTAATTGTCCGGGGTCAAGACACAGCACGGGCCGAACGTATAGAGGGAGAGAGAGAGAGGAGGTACCTGTGCACATTGGTCTTAAACATCTGCGGGTTGTAATCTATGGGGAATATTGGGCTGTGAAGAGCATTCCATATTCGTGTAATGCGGCTAAAAAACGAGTCTCTAAATTTCACTGTGCGCCCGAAAGCAGGTTTAAGGGTAAACTGATGTGCATTCCTGGCGAGACGTGTATTGCGGGTGAATTCAAGGAGAGGAGGAATGCAGTTGGCTACCTCACTTGAGCATTGTTTGTTAAAATAACGATAAAACACGGACAAAGAAGACATGGTAAGTCGATGTTCAAGCGAGTCTAATGAACCCGCGATATCATTGTCTCCTATAAGTTTTATCGCTCGCTTTTGGATTCTATCTAGTAGGTGCAAGGTGGTCTTGGGGGACCAGACCAGATATGAGCGTTATACTCAAGCTTAGGGCGAATATACGCCTTATAGATTAAAGCCAAATCAGAGGGGGTGAAGTATTTCTTGCATCGATTAAGGAAACCTAAACATTTCGGAGCATTTTTGGCGACCTCGAATATGTGATCGTTCCAACTAAGTGTTGTGTTGATGTACATACCGAGGGTGGAAAGTTTTCCGGTTTCGTCGATACAAGCGCCATTCATGGATAATGGCTGATTATCAGGGGTTCGCTTTAGAGACAGCAGACAGCATTGAGTTTTGGAGGCATTGAATTCCACTCTGTTTTTCTTACCCCAGGTAATTATGCTGTCCAGATCGGAATTCAATGTGCTTGACATACGCTGCCGTTCCAATACTACGTCCGAAGGGCAGGGTGGTGAGTTTTGGAACGAATATGAAAAGCTGAGGGTGCTGTCATCAGCGAAGGAGTGGATTGGATTAGAAGTGGCAGACAGGAGATCATTTATAAAAATGAGAAAGAGTGTCGGAGACAGAATAGAGCCTTGGGGGACACCAGCATTTATTTTGTGGATGTCAGACTTGAACCCATCCAAAACAACTTGGATTGAACGGTTCGAAAGGTAGCTTCTAATCCATAGAAGCAGAGATTCATCAACACCATAAGCACGCATTTTCGACAAAAGAGCTTGATGCCAAACTCTGTCAAATGCTTTAGAAATATCAAGCGCAACTATTTTGCTTTCGCTTGCATTGTGCAAAGATTGGTTCCACTTTTCGGTGAGATAAGCAATCAAATCACCAGTGGACCTGTTACTGCGGAAGCCATACTTTCGGTCATTAAGAAGCTTCCGCGATTCAAGATATTTCATAAGCTGACGATTTATCAGCGTCCATGACCTTAGAAAGAAGGGACGTAAGTGCTATGGGTCGGTACGAGGTGGGTGACGAAGATTCGCCCTTTTAGGGACGGGCTGGACATTGCTGTTTTCCATCTACTCGGAAAGAGACCTGAAGAGTAGGATAGATGAAAAAGCTTACGCAGTGGTTTTGCCAGCGAAGAAGAACACCTCTTCAGAAGTATTGGGGGAATACCATCCGGGCCAGCGGATTTGTGCACGTCGAGATCTTTAAGTACTCTTGCAACTGTACGAGTGCGGAAGTGAATTTGTCCCATGGTGAAACCAACGCTCTCGAGTACAGGTGGGGACAAATTACAATCTTGCAGTGTTGAGCTGGCTGCAAAATGCGCCGCAAGCAGATTGGCTTTGTCCAAAGAGCTGACAGCTGGGATGTCATTGTAAATGAGCGTGGGAATTGAGGACGAGTCGGAATTCTTTATGTTTTTCACAAATGACCAAAAGTTTTTGCTACCCTTGGGGCATTGTAGCACTTTGTGCCTCAACTTTTGTTCATGGGAGAATTTCACACGTCGGATTATTGCATTGCAATCATTTCTGGCCCGTTTAAACTTATTCTGGTTTTCCTCAGTAGGGTTGGCTTTGTATAACCGGAAATTCAACTCTCTTATTCTGATAGCCTCTTTGCAGCTCGAGTCATACCATGCATTTGGTCTGGGTTTGATACACTTCACTCTATGCGGAATGAAGGATCTCATGCCCAGCTGAAGAATGTTTTTGATCATATCAGCAGCGGTATCCACGTCACTATCGAGGAAGCATAGTGACCAGTTAAAATTCCTAAAGAAGTTGTTGAGTCCGCTCCAATTGGCTTTCTCGTATAGGCATACTGTTCTTTTCGGAATTTGTTCTCTAACCAAGAGGCGACGATATGTCAACAGAATATTTATCAGGATGAGAGGTGAGAAACAGGTCCAGTGTGTTGGCGGAATGATCTGCAATGTCAGGTATTCGTGTGTGCTCATTTAAAAGCTGGGTCAGATTGTTTACCTCAGCAAAGATTTCAACGTACCTTCCTTCGGGTGTTGTCTGGCCTGAATGTCGAAGCCAATTAGAATTGTGTACATTGAAATCGCCCGCAATGGCAATTTCAGTGTGAGGATACAGGGAAACAATTCTTGAGATGGAATCGGATAGCGCATCAAATTCGTTAAAAGTTTAATTGCTATCCAAATTTGGACTTCTAAAATACATACTTCCCATTTGGAACCATTTCGTTAAAAGTCTGAACTTATATTCTCCTACAACAGCCGTATAATTTCAAAGTCAAACTCTAAAGTGACGCATGACTATTTTGAGAATATTCCAATTGATTACATTTAACCATGTGCTATACTAAATTAAATGCTTTGATTAGTGACAGCTTCAAATTAGTATTTTTCTAGTTTTATATGCAGGCAATGGTTGGCAATTAAGCCTTTTCCTCATCCTTGTAGAAGAATTGATTTACTATTGCATGACTAAAGCATAATTTGTGATGTTTGGCAAGAGATTTTAGAAATTTAACCCAACTCTTATTTCTTATTACCAAATTGTTAGTGGTAAAGGTAAGTTTCACTAAGGAAAGGTAAATGATCAGCTCCACGATGTTATAATAGATAGGCACATCATCTGCATCTAACAGTAGCGTTAGTAACAACACTGTTCAATTAGGAAACCGACTACAGACAACACTACAAACTACAACCCAAACGACCACTCAACTCAATTAATACTTTCATCATACACACAAGTTAGATATGCTATCGCTACACAAATGTATCTAAAGATTCTTGTTTGATTGATCTTCTCAACAAAAGAACATGCATAAACACTTTAAAATGTTAGATATTATTCAAAAGGAAAAAACAAACAAAATGTAAGCATTGCGCGCAGTTTACCTACCTCTTCGCTTGTTATTTTACTCATTAGTTCTGGCTCAGGAGTACCACATAAGACAAGAATTCTTGTTAAATGATCAAGATCTGGTAGTAGTAGTAGGGATGTCAGATTGTTCACCAAAAACCGATTGGTTTTTCGCATGAAGATTTTGATATACATTTTTTTTTTTTTGATTTTTCAAAATTTTGATTTGAGGCGAAAGTTATTCTGAAGTTAAGGTTTTTTTTTCTTTTTGTTTTATAATTTACATCAGACTACAGATTTAAAGTAATCACCCAAAAATTTAATTAGCATTTAAATGTATGAAGGAAATTAAAGAAAAAAAAAATAAATAATTAAATATACACAAAGGCACGTTAGTGGGAATGAGTTATGTTAGGGAAACACTTAAAAAAATAATCTCTTGCTACATTCATTGCAACCCAAAAACACATTGACATGAGTATATACATACATATTTTGTAAGAGTAAGTAAATAATAATAAATAAAATATATGTGTAAAAGGAAAATAAATTATAAGAAACTTACACTTTCTGATGAAATTTTCTTCATAAAATCATCAGGGGGTGTTCCCAAAATTTCCATAATTAAATTCAACTGGTGTATGTCTATTTTTTTTGAATCGGTGAATCAGGGTTAAGATAATAGTTCTTGACTAAGGCTTTAAATAACATGCATAAAATATCTTGTTTGGTTTTTTTTTGTGGTGAGGTGTTTGTTTAGTACTAGGATACATAAATTTATGACATACATTGGCTATATGAATCTAAAAGGAGTGACAGCAAATTTACTTGAAGAAGAAAACATGCGTGGTGGAGTGATATAGCTCGAGAGAGGGGGGTTCTTTTCATGTTGGAGCAAGACGATAGACGGAGAGAGATTGTTAAAGACACTTTATACGATTACATGTGGTCTCATATACTGCTTTTAATTGTTCTCTAATTCGCAAAGCTCCTTAAATAAAATAGGACTTCTGGATTTAAAACTGACAGCAAGCGGTTGAGCTGAATTCTGACATCTAACTCCAATAATTCCTGTAAACGCTTCGTGTTTAATACCCTACGACATCGTTACGTCTGGCGTAATCTTTATCAGCTACCGAGAGTTCGTCATTAGTTCAAATAAAGTCCAATAAGCTCTAGCGTGGCGACAAAATTAAACTACGTGCAAATGAGTGCAGGGATATCTTCCAGTAGCTAGCACTCTATCAGCTCCAACTAAAATATGATATCTACTGTGATACGCGTAAAAAATTGATGTTATCTACGAATAGGACAAAGAGGAAACCAATTGAAATTGCCTTTATGTCTATTATGTGTCAGTGCTGTCGATTAACAATCGATTGTTGTACACTATCAGGGCAGACACGATGTTTTTGACAACTAAAACAGTGATATTGTGCCGTTTTCGCACACATTGATATTGATACTGTCATATGCATTTTTTCAAAAACGCCGACCCCGCTAACTACCTCTATAGTGCGTGCTATTATCCCTCTACGAGTGGAAAGGAAATACAGTTCCATGCCGACTCAAACGGCCAAGTATGCTAAGTTTTTCAAGAAAAAATATATGATTAGAGCATTGTAAGCGACTGGAAAGAGCCAACATGCTGTTAGTCCGTATTCTTGTATGGAGTAGAAACATTGACGCTACAAAAAGCAACAAGAAAATTATAGTTCTATGAAATGCGGACCTACAAAAAATGACTGTGTATCTCTTGGGATGAGATAATAACAAATCAAGAAGTACTAAAGCGCCATTTATATGAGGTTGCTACGAATTGCGAACTTCGAAAACTCTTGCACTTCCATGTTCGTAAATTTGTGGATTGCGTTTCTCTCTTTGTGTACTGCGAATTCAGCTTAAAGGCCCATTCATATGAGGTCGCAGCGTATTGCGAACTTCGCAAACATTGACGTTTCATTCATATCGAGGTTTTTCATTCGCGGAGAACAACGGGTGCAAACTGACACTTCACTGCGAATTTTTTGTTCGTGAGTTTGTGGATCGCGTTTTCGTCTTTGGATTGCGTTTGTGCATCACGAATTCAGTTTGACAGTTCGCGGAGAGAATGATTCAAATCATTAATTAGGATACTTAAACTAAGTTTTATTAGGATTTTTGTCTATGAAAAAACTCGATAATTCAGTTACAATCTTTTTGCATACCAAGAAGTTTAACTTTTTGTTTATAGTTGCTGGAAAAGGGTTGTTTCTGAAAGTTCGCGTTCGCAGTTCGCCGCTCATATGAATGGGCCTTAACAGTTCACGAAGAGAATGCTTATTCGCAGAGAAACACTTTTAAAACATTAATTCGGGTAGCTAAACTTAGTTTGAGATGAAATTTTGGTCGAAAAAATGACTCAACCTTTAAACGGCAGATATAATGAGAGCAATGATGATTTGCAACCTCCGGCTCAAAAAGGAACAATAAGAGGAAGAAGTATAGAGGTGGAATCATAAAAATTCTTCTTGTCGTACCAGTATTCGAACCCGCAGTGTTCACGTGCGTCGGAGTTTCTGTTTATCGAGGGGGGTTATACATCTTCTACTGAGTTTTAATAAACTCACCTTTTAACGAACTAACGTGTCTGCATTCGTTAGCAGAGCGATAGGAAGTACTCCAACCGCTGCACTCAATGTATTTCTTCACCTTCTTCCATAAGATATATTAAGAAAACATTTGGCGCTCAATACTCTGATTCGATCCAAGAACTTCGATCAATCTTGAGAACTTGGCATCGGGGACTTAACGAATTCAGGCCCTAATTGCGAACGTCCGCTACGGATCGGATCGCTAGTTGGCAAGTTTATCGATGATATCACTTTTGGTATTGTATAATAAAAATTTAACTTTGTCGGTATAATGTGAGTTCGATGTGTTCATTTGGATGCGTATCGAAATGAATAATAATAGTAATATGTAACATGAGTGGCGCTACAGCCCGTAGAGGACCAGGTCCTAGCTACTCAGTAACCACTAGTGTTGTGCGTGCCGTTGATTTCTCACGATGCCGACTTCGAACGACCAAGTTTCAGAAGCTTTTTCTAGGCAGGAAATACTCTTTGACCATTGTGACTCGAAAGAGATAAGGCCGTGGGAATTGTGTTTTTTTCGGTCGCATAGACTAAGGATCAAACCTACGAAGTCGAGGTTGGAAGCGAAATAAATAGTATGAGAAAATACTCATCTGAATTAATACATTTCAGGACATATTTTAAACGTCGTTTTATTTGTCTTTTTATTTGGTTATACGTTGAAGTTAATTTATGTTGAATTTAGTTAAATAAATAAATTTAAACATGTTTATTTTATGAAAAATTCCGTCGACGAGGAGCGCTCACAAACTTGCGATCGATAAAAAGCTTCTGTCGAAGCGACAAATTCCGACTGCAATCGATAGTCTCAACACCAAACTTGGTCGACAATTGTTAACTATCGATTGCCACTCGGTAGTCGCTAGTCGCAATGTCCCTTTCCAACGGCAAAGATCACCCCTTGGCTTAGGCTTCTATTGCGAGTGTCGATTATCGACTATCAATCGACTATTGTCGAGAGTCCTATTCTGTTTGTCGATTGCGATCGATAAATGTCGATTTTCTTATCAACCTTTGTCGCTCACAAATTTGCGCTCCACCGTTCTAGTGTGGCAGAAAATCATAAACAAAACCAACACATCCAAAACTGAGTGACATTAGAATTCATAATATACACGTTTTAAATTCACAATAATACGATTTTCAGTCGTATGAGACATACAATACCAAAGTAGATCTCAGTCGAGAAATTTGACGCCTATCGATTAAATCGACTATCGATATTTTGAAAGGGACCTACGTTCTAACACTCAGATGCTGAATGTTCCCCTGCGACCATAATTCGATTACGTTGCCACGGTTACAGCCCATAATCAATAATGATCAAAATGTGTTTGCTCTCAGACTTAAGCTAAATCATTGTCAGCACTTCATAGACCCTTGCACATGATGCACAACAGAATGTCTTCGCGAAAAACTAAGTTGCAATTCGAAACTAATTGTTGGCAGCTTCAAGTATTTGCTTGTATCAACTTAAATCAAAATTCATAGAGATGACTGTCAGTCCAATTGCAAATTCGATGCACTCTCTCAATGTGGAAATAAAAGCCTGATGTACACACCCCAAGTTACTTCATACGACCAAGCTTGGGTAATCTTCATTTACATGAACAATTATACTGCGTCTAATAATTACATCCCACAAGTTTTGCCGTAACTATTTCCATAACACATCGGATGGAACGTGCGAAAAGAGGGACCTATACGCAACCTAGTAACTAACCTAAGTCATTACTCAGTCGTGAGAGTTCACACCGCAAAATGAAGTAGCCTGTGCTAAAATAGAATTCTCCCAACATTTTCAATGCACAATAGACACTTTGTTTAAATTGCAACTGATACTGAACTGTTCTAATAGGAAATATAATAATTAACACCGCCTTCCATTGCGTCATTAAGTATCAGATCCGAGCTAAGGTGAAAAATCATACTCCAGACACACTGAATACAATGCTAGAACATTTTACCATTTGCTAGTCAATCGTAGCAACGACGAACAAAATATGCTTGACTTACAGAAGAGTGCTAACAGATACAAATTAACATGAAATCAATGTTGAACAATACCTTTGTTTGTCGACACCTGCCAGTCACAAATGCAATCAAAGTTAAGATTAGAAAAAAAAGGGGAAAACAAAAATGAAAAAAGCAACAACTAATCAATCTTTGTTAAAAAGCAGACATAAACGACGTCATCATATGTGTAAAGTATTTTTTTTCCCATTCGATTAGCACTTCAATCAGTCGAGGTAAATAGAAAACCTCAGTTCAATTAGTTCTCACGGCTGGGTTTTACGTAAGTAATCTATACCAGCCGTCGTCCTCTGATGAGTGTGTATTTGTATCTTATAGCTGCCGTATTAAATGAGAACTTAGCCTCTTATCTCTGCACTCTTTGAGACGATAACACATTTGATTAACCGGAGAATGTGACCGTCGAGCATTTAACATTTTTCAAAATAAACAGAAACTGAGATAAGGAGTATTAGTCACAAGCTCAAAAATGCACACGAATCACATCATTGACATGTTAATTAACTAGTTACACTGTTATTAGCACACATGTTAGCACATCAAGGCGGTGGTGGGATGTGGGCGGAGATTCAACAACAAATAGATTAGTGGGATATGCATGCTACAGCAAAGCAACAGTAAAATGTACATATATTGGAATGAAAAACACGTCGCTTTGAAAAGGATACGGTCTGTTCCAGGGAAGAGTGTCCTTCCTGTCAGCAATTCGGCCATGATACAACCGACTGACCAAATGTCAACTGTCTGATTGTAGTGCATCCAGTTCAGCATGATTTCCGGTGCGCGATACCATCTAAAAATAAAAGGAATAATTAATTGCTTGGTTTCACTTTGTGTGAAGACACTCACCTAGTGGCCACATAACCGGTCATTTCATTTTCTGTCGGGCGAGCAAGACCGAAATCCAAGATTCTCAGCTCACAATCCTCATTGACACCCAAATTTGAGGGCTTCAAATCCTAGAAACCAACAAGTAAATAAGTGAACTCAAGCTTGCACCACTCAAACTCACTCTGTGTATAACACCAGCACTGTGTATATACTTAAGGCCACGCAAAATCTGATAGACCAAGAACTTGACGTGGTCATCAGACAGTCTCTGTGTGCGTATGATGTTATTGAGATCTGTGTCCATGGGATGTGTCACAAGGTAGACCTGCTGGAAACTGTCTAGCGCATTGTCACCTGGATGGAAGACGTCTAGAAGGCCTATAACATTCTCATGGTCCATGTGCTTCAGAAGCCTCAGTTCGCGGTAAGTGCGCTTAGCATGTACAGCCGATTGGAAGGGTCTGGCGAGTTTCTTAATGGCCACCTTCATGCCGCTGTCTTTTACGATTGCCTTGCTGGAAAGATAAAACGAAATGATATTTATTATCTACAAATTCTTTAGTGATATGATTGTTATCTAGAAAAGGCATATCGCTTAAGGTACGTTTAGGGAACAAGAATTCTTTGTTCATATTCGAGTTTTACTTCGCCGCTGAACAAATGTGTTGAGCTGATGGAATGATAATGATGAATGTGTGTGAAGGGAAAGTGACTCTCCATGTGTCATGGAGCACTTACTTGTAATTTTAAGTGTTTAAATTTTGTTTTATTGTCGGCAAATTGAAATTGGCTTTATTATTGGTACCAGCGTACTGTGTGAACGTCTAAAGCCGTTTTGCACCGCACTAATCGGCACGTACCAGTGCAGCTTCCGGCCCGGCAAATCGACTATAGACCAAATTTTCACACTAAGGCAGATCCTCGAGAAGACCGGCGAGTTTCAAATCGATACTCACCATCTGTTCATCGATCTTAAAGCCGCATACGACAGCATTCATCGCAAGGAGCTATTCGAAGCGATGGCCGAATTCGGGATCCCGGGAGAACTGATCCGGTTGTGTCGCACCACGCGAACACATACGCGATGCACCGTGCAGTTCGGTTCAAAAACCTCTGAACCGTTCGAAACCTGCACCGGATTTCTGCAAGGAGATGCGCTGTCGTGTCATTTTTTCAATTTGGTACTGGAGAAGATAGTGCGGCGGGCAAAAGTCAACACGCACTATCTTCTACAAGTCAGTCCAGCTGTTGGGATACGCTGATGACATCGACATTGTCGCGCGGACGCAACGTGCCACAGTGGAACTTTTCACGCCAATTGAGGAACAGGCGAAACGAGCTAGTCTTAAGGTCAACGAGGACAAAACAAAATATATGCTGTCGAGCAAACAACGATCCGCCGCACACCACCTAGGCCAAAACGTCACAATCGACAGCTACAATTTCGAGGTAGTAAAGGAGTTTGTCTACCTCGGGGCAAATGTAAACTCCACGAATGACATTGTAGTGGAGATCCGGCGTAGAATCGCCATTGGCAACCGATGCTACTTCGGTCTGTCAAAACAACTGGGCTCGAAACTCCTGACTCGAAGGACCAAAGTCATGCTCTACAAAGCTTATCCTTATCCTGCCAGTCCTACTTTATGAAGCCGAAAGCTGGACATTAAGTAAGGCTGCAGAGCTGATTCTTGGTGCCTTCGAAAGAAAAATTCTGCGTCGGATACATGGTCCCGTCTGCGAGGAAGGCGAATGGAGGAGAAGACACAACCGCGAACTCTACGAGCTGTACAAGGATGTGGATGTAGTCCGGAAGGCAGAAATCCGTCGACTACACTGGCTCGGCCACATCGAGTGAATGGACAACAACGCTCCAGCAAAGAGGGTCTTCGAAACTGAGCCTCCTGGTTCTAGAAGGAGAGGAAGACCGAACCTCCGGTACAAAGACCAAGTCATCGCAGATGTAAGACAGCTTGGCCTTGATGACTGGAAGCAGCGTGCCCAGGACTGTCACCGATGGAAGGCAGCAATTGTTCAGGCTCAGACCCTTCATGGTTCGTCTGCCTGATAAGTAAGTAAGTAAGTTGTCACTTGCAATACGACATGATTAATATTGCAAAACATTTACGATTTTGCACAACACAATTCGTTGAAAATAAAACAAAATCTAATTTGGAAAGACTAATACATTTTCCATTTATTTAACGAATAATGTTTAAAGCTGTCAGTTTTTTTACTTAACCTACGAACTTCAACTAGCGGAATATGTGATGCAATCCACGACCGTTACTGTCATCACTAGTAAACAACACATTTTTTGACAGATCTTTCCACAACGACCATCGGACCACCATTTTGTTTTGAAGAACATATTCGGTCTAACCACAAAACGGAATATAAAAGATGTGCAATCCATGACCCTCACAAAATAACTTAATAATAATAATATAGGTGGCGCTACAGCCCATAGAGGGCCAGGGCCTAGCTTCTCAGCAACCACTCGTGTTGTGCGTGCTATTGTTCTCTCACGAGTGGAAGGGACCTACAGTTTTACGCCGAATCCGAACGGCTTTGTTTGAGAAGCTTTCTCTAGACAGGAAATACTCTTTGAGCAT
The DNA here is from genome assembly GCA_916610145.1 of Eristalis arbustorum. Classification (NCBI taxonomy): domain Eukaryota; kingdom Metazoa; phylum Arthropoda; class Insecta; order Diptera; family Syrphidae; genus Eristalis; species Eristalis arbustorum. The sequence goes on along the minus strand of OU744316.1, from coordinate 23,406,769 downwards.
TGTCAGTGACATGAAAAAGGTGGGGTCGTGAAAATGATTTTCGTCGCTCAGAGCTGGAATCGAACATAGGACGTCGAGGTTGGGGTCGACGCACATACCCACAACGCCACGGGCCACCACTGACGTTATGTACTGATCGTTAAAACATTCGCTTGTAATCTTACTAATTACAAAATTCCGGCGCCAAAGATAATAACGTTTATAAAGTGAATTAAATAGGAACTGAAATTACAGAAAAATTACCCAAAATTACAGCGGCCCTGATTCTAAGAAACACACAAACTTACAATTTTAAAATATCTAGATAATGGTGAGACGCTGAACACCATTTGTGCGCATTTTAATTGCAGTGCACCAACGCAGACAAGGATATGAATACAAACAGATTTTAGTCATCAAATTTTCGGATCCACTAAATTATTCTTTAAATGAAATCTTTTTTTCAATTATCCGAGGTCCGCTCAAATGTAAGACCCGGTTAATTGAAATTAAATTTCCAGTTTTTTTCACTTCATTTAAGCGGTTCGACTGTATATCCAAAGTTTTATTCCAAAGATTTTTAATTGTTTATCATTCCGAAAAAATTGTGTCAGTCGTACATTTGTCATTAAATGCCAAAAGGAAGTCTAAGTGAACTATGGGCTAGTTACATTAATTACCTTGCACTTGAGTAGTAACTTATGCATTCTTGCGAATAAAAATACCGCTCAAGATACAATTTTCCCTGTTATATGCCGATTCATTAAGAGCCCAAATCTTTCTCTCTATCTCTGCCGCTGAACTTATAGTCACATTGAAAGCACCCAAATCACATAAAGATCAAGTTGCGACTGAGTGCTCAAAACTACTATCAACCCATATCGTATACAAAAATATACCAATATGTCCGTATTAATAACACACTCAAGTTGATGTGGGAGTGCGTCGATCAGGTGACAAAACTCGCCGGTCGATCACCCACATCTTTCTTAAACACCTACTGCAAACTATACCTCCGTGGGCATGCGGATAGACTCATTTGAAAGAATAAACGACTGAAAGGAGTGGCATAATTGATCCAATCACTTCAGTTCATCCATCAACACCACTTTAACTCGCCTCGCGACGCACCTTTAGCCCGCACTAGCATACGCTAAGTACACTAAATTCACCAATTTGCTCGACATGCAATAGCTTCATTACATAGACCACCTACTTGGCCTAACTTTTTGCAACAACATCTGGAATTAATTGCCTCTTGGGTTGGCTAGTAGAGTTTCCCCATGAAAAAACCTTTCTCGCACTAGACAAAATGTCATTTATGTAGATCAAAGAAAGCTATTCATCCTTGTTCCATCCAGCGAAGCTCTTGTCATCACTTCCACAATACTCTCATCCCTCTCATAAGCGTGTACTGACCGTAAGTTGAAGTAAATAACGAAACACACGTGAAGGTCACGGCATTTGGCATCTTCTAAAATTATTCACTAAGAATGCATTAACCAAACAATCCCTACTCTTCGAACACGTTGTATGGAATTCCAAAGAAACCACTTTACAGAATGTGTTTGCTCGTATTCCCAGCAGGGGAGGGCCTTGGAAAAACGGGAATACCTGCGAGAAGTTAGTCTATGGCCCGAACAGGTTGCTTAATGTTTATCATTCTTCGGTGTTTAATATCAAATGCGATTGTAAGGTAAATCCGCGACCGAATTTGTTTATTGTTTCTAAAGTCTGTTTCTGTTAAAGTCTTACTGTACAACGATTGAAATATATTCTTACCACAACTTGATCTTCGTCCTGTGGTGTACATAGATAGGAGACAAAACATACGAACAATGCTTGTGCTTATGACACTATTCACGCTCGCAATTGGTGATGGCAATTGTAATTCAGATATGAGTTATTGCTGAATTGCGTGTCATGTGCTTTTGTGTACGACAAGTTCACAGTTTTTGTTCGCACCTTAATATTCAAATATGATGGGTGTGTTTGAATGTGGGAAACATTAATTTGCAAGAATTTCCAGTCAAATAATCATACAGCAATCTGACACTTGGTCCGTGTGGCTTTTTGTAGGGCATGTTCGCAAACGGCTATCAAATCGTTTGGTCTATCCAAAATAAAATGAATACGATTGGATATCGTTCAAAACTATTTGTGTTATTATATAAGTTGACTGGAAAACAAATTATACCAAATGACATCCACTTGCGCTCCAGTAACGGCGTAGTTGGAGTGACTCATCATTTCCAATGTGCAGCAGTTCTACTGGAAGTATTTCTTTCAGTGTCTTGTGACACAAGCTATTGTCTAAAATGGACTATAATTTGTAGCAGAGATAATGGAAGGAGGAGATATGCCACTTCTACGTTTCTTGCCCCTCAGATTCATCGTTTTTATAACATTTCACAGCTGTTTTCCTCCTGCTTCACAACCGTTTGACAGATAGAGTCTGTGAATACGTGTAAAGTCCGAGACCAGCTGAATGTGAATGTGCTTATGTAAATGCGTATTAGTTTATGGGAGCAGTTGATGAAGTGAACTATCCGGAATTTCCGTCTTTGCCACTAATTTGAACGCCAAAACTCCTGCTTCACAACCGTTTGACAGATAGAGTCTGTGAATACGTGTAAAGTCCGAGACCAGCTGAATGTGAATGTGCTTATGTAAATGCGTATTAGTTTATGGGAGCAGTTGATGAAGTGAACTATCCGGAATTTCCGTCTTTGCCACTAATTTGAACGCCAAATATTCAAATATTCACCTAAAAAAAAAAAAACGGAAACTAAGAGACAAGTGTATGTTCGCAAGATGCATTGAATTATGTTCTTATTATGAGGCTGGAATATTCCATTTAAAAAGACGTTAAATTTGAAAACTAACAAATTCAGGATAAACAAAATAGGTCTGTTCCCGTAGTTTCTGCACCAAATTTTGAAGAGTGGAGATAAAAACCTCTCAGAATGAACGAAAATGTGTAACTTCTGTGTGATTTGAGAGACGATATATATCAAAACTTACAGCAAAACATATACATTAAAAAACAGGGTTTTTTTGGCATTTAAGTCGGCTTCTATTCTTCTGAACTACTTGTTCAAATAAACTCAAACTAATTCAAAACTTTTGAATAGCCGCCAATACTATATTCGAGATTGACACATCAAATGATTTGACAGAAAACCAACAAAATAACCAAATCTACCCATAGACATATCTTGGGTTAAAATGGACAGGGTAGGGACCTTTATTTCTCTCTCCTGACAGCCCTCTTTTGATATAAATTGTTCAAATATAGTACATACAAAACTTTTAGTCTTACCTTAATCCACAATACGTACTACTACTACTACATACATTAACATTATGATAAAAGTTCCATCAGTGTATGAAAATAAATTGTAGTATTTTTATGAATGTTTTTGCTAGGTGTTTTGACTAGGGGTTTTCCAATGGTAAGATGAACATCTCTTTCATTCCATTATCTCTGATTCGTAGTCCAAACGTTGTCGGCTTTCAAATAGTCTATCATCCGTGAAAATGAAGTTTGAAACGCCATTTTTCTAGTCATGTTGCCTTGTTGGAAGGTGGACGCATTATTTTTCAATATGTGTGTTGAGATGTTTGATGATGAAACAAACATTTCGTAATCATTTTTATAGTGTTCAACCCACAAAATTAGGTAAAACACATGCGTTGTATCAGTGGTGATTATTTTCAGTTAAAAGGATTAGCTGTGACCATTTTCGTCGCGTACTGGCCAAGCTTGATGCATTACCTGATTTAGGGCAAATGAAGTGACAACTTTTAACGCGGAAAGCAAAATTGTGTGCATTCAATGCTTTTCCGCAAAGCAGAAGAACTCGATAGGTGGTTGTGCCACACCCATCTCACTCCGCGTCAAGAGGTGCTCCACCATTCATGTCGCTCGATTAGCCTACCATCTCATCAAACATCATACAAAAACAATCCACAACAATTGACTAGAAGGCCCACTGCGCTCTTAATAGGTGACTAAGAGACCTTCATTTACTTCTCAAACCATACAGATTCGTTAATGTGTTTAAGGAGGTTTTTCAGTTTTAAGCCGCTAAGGACCAATCGTTCTACGAATGGGAACTTCCTTCGCAACTTTTTTGTTTGAAGGATGTGCATTCAGATAGTGCATGTTGGACAGACACTTCTTCTTTATCTCTACATCGCCTGCAAAAGTTGTTGTAAAATATATCCAATCGCAATGCATGCGTGCCTATAGCAGAGTGTAGTAAGGACTATTATGCACACTTTTCTCTTTTTACTCAACGTTGACCACCGACTTGCTGTTGCTCCAATTTTGAGACAAAGCTTTCGAATTCTGGCTCTAACCTGAGTTTCGTCTTCCAATTTGTTTCTTTAAAGCGGCATGAATCCATAAGGGATTGCCCGACATTTTCCCAGTTCAGATATATCTCTCGCAAGACTCCGCTTTCTCTTTTCCTTGGATGCCAGTATGTATGTCTGGGTGCTAAAACCCTGTGCGTCAAGGATATCTCACTGACACTTAGTCTACCAGTTTCGATGTCAAAATGTCCGAAGCTTGTTGGGTTTTGCCGCTTGGATCCTCATCTCCGTCAAATGAGAATCCTGCTAGCGATCCACTTGTTGGTTTTGTTGCGTTGCATTCGTTCAAGTGCTGCCTCGTTCATCGCATCTGCTTCAGCTTAGAAAACTTGCTTAAAGCAAATGAAATATGGCCGGCACAATCTCAAACGAATATTCTTTCCTCTCAGACTAGGCAGGCCTGCACTCTAGACCCTCATCGATATCAGAACTGAACACTGAAGTATGGATTTTTGCAGATGGATGCAGAGGAAGTAGAAGGTATACACCACCACCTCTGCTAGTGCAGTGCTCTCCTGCATAGGGACCTACTTTTACAACAATCATCTACAGGAATAAGTCAGTCTTCCTACAACAATGGAGAAAAAAAAATAAAACATTTCCCATGAATGTATACTATCCCCCGTAATCTATTTCGCACTGGCTTAAATAGACCTAGGTAAGCCGGACAATCGGATGACCAGTGTTAAATATATTTAAAATGACACACAAACACAGGAATGAATGTCCAGAAGACCTCACAGGGTATCAAGATATAATATGAGTGCGAGTAGCACTCTTCTTTGAAAGTGCCTACAATTAGACTAAGTACGACTGCCATAAGCAGCAGATACTCACATGGTCTCATGCCCCAGTGCTATGGACACGTTGTTCAATTCGAAATACTTTTTTTAGCAAAATAGATCCGCTGCAATTCGAAAGAAAGACCAATCCAACTCCACTTCGAATTACTGACAGTCTTTTTGAGTTTTCTGTCTTTATTGTGAACTTAAGTTTTACAGAGTTGTGTATAAACCTTGCCTTCCTTCTTGCGAATTAAACATGCAATAGACAATGCACTTAGCCACTGACTTATGTCCTTACTTCCGACATACTGTCTATAAAGGTACATATAGCAAGTTTTCACTCACAGATCTGTAATTCAGCTAACAATAATTTCTATTCAGCAAAACGTGAACGATTCTCTAACAAAAATGTGCGTCCCCCTAAAACACATGCTCACATGTGGGATGTGAGTAACAGTTAGTGGCAGCATTAAAAAAAATAAGTGTGCAATAGCCACCACAACTCTCGTGCCACACGAACCACTCAGAAAATTTAAATTTCCTCACATGCTGAAAATAAAAAGGGGGAACGTCCATTGACACATGATATTTCTTATTCTCGACAGCTACTGTTTTTTTTTTCTCCGAGAATTTTAACTTTATGTGCTCGATCATTAAGAAGTCCTCTCCTCTTCTTCTGATGGAAGCCGTATGTGTGCGGGAATCGCTGTCAGTGCTTATCGCCAAACATCATCAAACACACAAAAATTATACAGAAAAAAAAGTCAGACATCGTCTTGTTTTTGTGTTAATTAAGAAAACTAATTGTTGTCGTATTTGGCGCATACTCGTAAAAATTAAATGCTCGTGTCAAACCGAGAAGTACACATTATTTGGAAGTCACTCTCTAACACAATTTGAATAATGACTGGCTGCGATGGTTAGGACATTTTGTTCTTTCGGTTGTGGGTAACATTTGCAAGTGAAACAAGTGGTAAATTATTCTTCACACATTCGAGACTGAAAGGAATACAGCAAGGAGATATAAAATGTATACAATTTTGCCATTCATAATTTCGTCAGGTCTCACAGTCATTAAATGTTTATTAATTTAACAACTAGCATATAGCTGAAATCACATCTATTTATATCAGCTGCGTAGCACCTACAACGGTAGTTAAAATTTCTTCCTTCCCCGATTGCATATCCAAACCAGGGGAGCGTTTTTTTAATTGCCAAACTGTAAACAATTTTTATTTAAGTTGATAAATCAATGCTTGCCATTTACTTCTTAAAGATTATTTCATGCGAATGATGATATACGACAACATTTTAAGAGGCCCGAACGAAGAAGAGTGCTTTAGCCGTTGACGTATCGCCATAAAAATAGTATAAATGGCTGAAACACAATACCGCTTTGTTACTGTCGCTCGCGTCAACTACGCAATGAAATGATAAAGGCACCGACCCATAGAATCGGTTGCGTGCATTGCGTTTGTAATCGACAAAATGAATGCTTTCGTCGCCTCTACACAACCCCACACAACACATGAGACGAAAATGACTAAATACACACATGCACACACTTCAGAACTTTCAAAGTATGAACAAGTTAAATGTTGACCAACTCCATCTGTCGTGATGCATTTCACTTGTGGGCGGCATTTGCTGTCTCCATCCGTCTTATTTGGTCTTAAGAGTTGTCATTTTGACGCAAGTAACTCACTAAAGATACGATCTTCCTGACGTCTGTACAACTGTTAGGATTCGCCGATGACATTGACGTAATTGGCTGATTTCAAAGAGCTGTCAGTGACACATTTGCTAGCGTTGAGAAGGAAGCGCCCAAAATGTGTATGTCAGTGAATGAGGGTAAAACGAAGTATGTGCTGGTCTCAAGAAAGGGCATAAATTGACGTCTTAGAAAGAGGGTCAGAAGGAGAACCTATAACTTGGGGTTGAGTTAGAAATTTTGTCTACATCGGCGCCGCAGTATAACATCAGTGCCGACATCAAATGCAGAATAACTCTTGACAAGCTGTGTTTCTGTGAGCTCAAGAGGAAATTGTGTAAATGAACCGTCTCTCGAAGAAGCAAGACACTGCTCATTCCTCCTGCATTACGGCGCAGAGGCATGGACAATCTCAAAAGCGGATGAAGGAAGCCTTTATCTCTTCGAGAGAGAAGTTTATCGTGCGATATTTGGTCCTGTTTGCGGTCATGGGATCTGGAGGTGAAGATTCAACCACGAACTGTACGGGCTGTACAGCAACATAAGCATATGAACAACTCAGCGCCAACCCGAAGAGTCTCCGAATCCGAACCTGGGAGGTAACGCAACAGAGGATACCCGCGTGACGTACCCAAGTTGAAGAAAGATCTCAACCAACTTAGGGCGTTAAACTGGAGCAAGCCAGAGATCGCGTTAGTTGGAAAGTCTTGTTGGTTGATGCCCAGATCAACCCTAGACTATAGCTTCTTACAAAAAAGAAGAACTCGTGCAGCGGATGCAGTACAATGATTCAGATATAAATCTTTCTATTCTAGTTAAGTGTATAACTATAATGACGCGCACCTCATTTCCTTGGCCCTGGTCTCATGGAAATGCCGTCTGACGCAACCAGTAATCCCGCTGCACCGTCAACTTTCTCTGCACTCTGGACTAGCTTCGGTCAGAATCTGAGCTGGGTAATGACTATAGTCGAAGCTTCACGGATGGCTCCACGACCAAGAAAGGGTCTGGTGTTTCGTGGAGGACAAAAACATCAAACATCAGACCACGCACCTTGTTCGGTAATTTGCTTTTTCAAATGGAAACCAATGTATGCGATCCTAATGGCGACGAATTCTATTAAAAAGAACGGGAGGACTTGGGTCTGTAGCGGCAGCCAAGCTTTGCTTAAGGCCTTGTTCACCCACTTACAGAATAGTTAAGGAATGCCATCTCAGAATTTGATGGTCATTCAAAATTTGCACTTGACTAGGTTCCGGCTCAGCACGGAATCAGGGGAAATGAGATGGCCGATGAACATGCCAGACAAGCATCAGAGGAGGTACTCTTAGGACCGGAACCTGCGGCTACCTGCGTCCTTCCATCGAGGGGTTCTTGGGAGCAGACGCCAAACAACAAAATGCTAACTAAACACATTTGACATTGACAAATGTCACGAATCTGACTTTTGCTGTCAAAAATAGTAGACCGAAAAATCAATCATGTTATAAAACGTAAAAAGAGTTCGGAGCACTCGCGGTTTCTCGTAAGGATTCAGGGATGACATGCCATCTTGGATCCCGAAAGAGTACCGTCGTTGGTTAGCTCTTGGTAGAACTTCGATAATAATAATAAGACTGTTATATCGAAGCTCGTTTGAAGCTCTATGTTCGTAACGTTTCTTAACGCGCTTTCTTCAGGAGAGGGTATCTATAGTGTATTGCGGACTTCAAATGGCGACGTTAAGAGACGGTTTTCGCTGAGTATTGCCATTAGCTAGAGACTGGTAGAACGTTTCATTCGTGCTGAGTAGTGATCCCTTACGTCATGGTGATTATCTTTGTGATAATGATCTCATAAAATGATCGAACAACATCGATAAACAAATCTAATTAAACATTCGTCAAGAATCCAACAATGAAGCAATAAAGCACCCGACACATGTTTGGCAAATAATAGCCAACATTTTATTGAATTTGCAACCATAATCTGAACAACTTAAATAAACAACTTTAGATCACATTAAACGCGACTAATTAATGTGTGTGAAGGGTGTGAAGAAAACACAATTATTCAGCACAATTCCCAAAGGTTGCCATCGCATCATGCGATGGATTTGATTTTTTTTTTCAAATTTGAACGTTAAAACATTTATGATACTTTAATTACCATCATTATTGAAAGTGCTTCCACGTTCTTCAATCTTCGTTTCGGTTCGTTCTGCTGCTATAGCATCAATTTTTCTAAATGGCGCTAACGAAGTTAACAACCCATAAAATTACACAAACTAATGACATCTCTGGTCCTTCGTATGTGGCGTTCGAGTTGGACACACGCGGGTGTACTTGCGGAAATGTGGCTGCGTTCCAAAGTGTAAGTGTTCCGATTATTAAATACATTCGGTATATCCTGTATAAATGTCCATGCGAGACAGTGGTCCGCCTACCTGAATCAATAATGTTCCATCCTAGACCGTCTTTTCTGTGTCTGGAGTTTGATGTCCTGGCAACCAGGCAGATAATTGCATTCTAGCTTGTCAATGAGAATGCAATTAGCCTTCGATCGAAGTTTCAATCTCATTTCACAAGACAGAGTGCTTGTTCCTCTGTTGAAAAGCAGACAGATGGATGTTTGTTGACATACACTCGTAAGCATGATTGAACTTATTCACCACTCATCATCAAGTAGCAGAATCCGAGATACGCCGAAGACAATTGTTTTGTTTATTCCCGCCAGCACTTCTGCGAATCGTTCTTATGCCCAATTTGCATGCGTAATGATGTTTTCGTACGAAAACATGCCTTCCTGTCATTTGGACAAGCAACGTTACATAAAATAAAAATCGAGTGTTGTTTTTCATCGAGTCAAGAGAATTATCACATTTTTTGTTTTGCTTTTGCCCGCCTACGTGAGATTTGAAGACGAAACGTCTTTCTCTAGTGTCAGGAAGCTGATTTTGCTGTTGGAGGAAATGAACGGAAGCAATGATTGTGAAGTATTAGAATTGTCTGATTTTCGATAGACAACAGTGAATAGAAGGTCAACTGAAGAAAGCTGGGGGCTTGTTGTTTGTCAATTGCTGTCAAAGTGAGACGACAAATGGCAAAAAGTTTACCGAACGTGCGGAAATTATTTAAAATCATTATCGAAATATTCGACTCGTTAGAGATTTGTAAATACAAAACGCGAATTTCATTGTTATAGAGTATGCAGACATTTCATTGCGTGTACAAGTTTGAGCGGAAGCACCACTCTTGTGGACCTTAAACAAATACCAGTGGTCAGTACTGAACAAGACCCAGACATGTCCATTCGGCGCTGATTAGCCGCCAACCTGTCAATATTGCGGATGGAGATCCACACCCGGATAAGATTATGCAGATGCAGAAATCCAGTCCTATCACAGTATCCATTCATAGCAAATCTACGAATGACACGAACAACAAGAATATGCTATCACATAACCCCAAGGGAATGTCGTGGCAAAACATATGTACCACTTCATTTGTATTTCGTGATAGCAACTTTTACGGAATTTGTAGCAGATTTTTCGCTATTATTCTACTACGAATAAATTCTGTAATCGATTTTTCGGAGTTCGAAAACCATTTTCGATTACGATGGAGTTCGTGATAGGGCTGATTGACAGGGTTGTCAGACGTGGCGATTTAACGCCAAACTGGCGATTTTAAACTTCATTTGGCGACACAAAAATTGGTATATCGCCACAACTTAAAAATTGCGATATTTTTAGCTTTTGGCAATATTTTTTTGTATCAAAATAAAAATTTGTATATATTTTTTCATAAATAAAACTTTACATCTTTCGCATCGTTAGTTACTCAATCTGAGAACTATTATATTGAACATCAAATATTCGTCCAAAACAAATGATTGTACATGCATGTTGTAAGGCACCCCACAGTCCACGGTCTAAGTTCCCTTTTTTAATGACAAGTAAGTAGACAAAGATCCACAAGAAAGGAGACCCCATTGACTGCGCCAACTATCGGGGGATAAGTCTCCTTAACATCGCCTACAAAATCTTCTCTGGTGTTCTTTGTGAGCGCCTGAAACCATTCGTCAACAACATGATAGGTCCCTATCAGTGCGGTTTCAGGCCTGGTCCACTATCGATCAAATTTTCACATTACGGCACATCCTCGAAAAAACCCAAACCACCTATTTGTCGATTTTAAGCCCGCATATGTCAGTGTGCATAGAGACGAGCTATACAGCGCCATGTCTAGTTTTGACATTCCTGCCAAACTCGTTAGATTGTGCACGATGTCGAAGGAGAAATCTCTCTTCTCCATCAAGTCGGTGACGAACTCACCGAGACCTTCAATGTCAAAAAAGGTTTTAGGCAAGGCGACGCGCTGTCATGTGATTTCTTCAACATCGTCCTGGAGAAGATCGTGCGAAACTCACACGCCAACACTAGAGGCACGATCTTCCAGAAGTCCGTTCAACTGCTAGCATACGCGGACGATATTGACGTGATTGGCCGAACTCAACGAGCCGTCAATGAAGCGTTTGCTTGTATTGAGACGGAGGCGGCAAAAATGGGTTTAGAGGTGAATGAGGGCAAAACAAAGTATATGCTGTCATCAAGAAAGGACACGCAACATCGACGACTAGGTCAGAACGTCACCATAGGCAGCTACAACTTCGAGGTAGTAAAGGACTTCATCTACCTTGGCTCCCAAGTAAATAGTGCAAACAACATCAGTACCGAGAGTTAAACGAGTTAAACGCAGAATAACTCTTGCCAACCGCTGTTTCTCTGGGCTCAAGAGGCAATTGAGTATCAGAGCCCTCTCCCGAAAGACCAAGCTCACATTATATAAGACCTTGATCATCCCTGTCCTGCTGTATGGCGCGGAAGCTTGGAGTGCGAAATTGGAGGCAGCTGGCGAAAGATCGTGCTGGCTGGAGAGGATTGTTGACCGAGGCCCAAGTTCACCCCGGACTGTAGCGCCACAAGAAGAAGAAGAAGTAGACCAAGAGACTGTTTTACAATAGCCAGCTCGATGCAAGGTTGGAGGTAATCTGCTACATGGCCCTAATGCCCTCATGTGATTCAACGTGAGTGCAAGCTTGATTCACAAGATTCGGAGGTTTTGAGTATTGGCTTGCCTTCACCCCTCTACGCCAGAGTCCCAGTACAGAAAATTCTACTCTAATGAGGTTCCATACAAGAGGGTGAAATTGATACGAGGGATTGATTCGAAGTCATACTGCCAGAGCTTGATCACAGGAGCTTACTATCCCAACCCAAAAATTGTTCACATTAAGCATTTTTCGGTTTTTTTCTAATTTGGCGATCATCGCGTAGAAAATTTTAAGATTTTGATTTTTCAATCACCTGACTGACAACCCAGGTGATTGAAGCCGGACAACCCAATAGGCAGCAATGGAAATGTTGGCCAATGGTCTCAGGAGTTGAGGAACATTCTGTGTCTAGAGATCGATATCATCCATATGCAATATCCACAGGGCTCTTATTTTACTTAAATTGCTTGTTCTCATTTGGCCAGCCTTTGTGGTGCTAGATTAATTCTTTCATTTTCATAAACACTCTGGAATCTGTCACGCGTCTAGCTTATTTACTGTGAATCCGATGAAAAGACAAAAGGGTTGTGCAATACAATGTGCGTGGTTGCTTTGTCCACGTTGTTTACGTAAAATAGAAACAAGGCCGTTCGATGATACCCCTAACAACTTGGAAATGTATACTTATTTTCAAAGAATATGTCGACCAGGTTGATGTATCTCTGGGTTTGGAACTAAACAATTCTACTTGGGTTCCCAGATCGTTTACCTATCTTGACTAGTGTATTCGACACGCAATCTTGTTTATCTCACAGAAAAGAAGGCGTATTCAGATTTACTACGAAGTTTTACACATCTTTAAAAAAATGTTTGCTGTTGAAGAAAATTCAGTCACTCGCGAATTTTGCGCGCGAACAAAATACACGTCGTAATATGGTTCTTGCCCACAGCCGCGTCAGCTCAAAAAGGCGACAGCGGGTCCGCAGCGCTTGTTCGCTGTTTCGCTGCATGTACTATTTTTAAGCTGTCGCTTCGCAGCGTGTGTTATTTGAAATACACCCCAGTATCTTCTTTGCCCACAGATGATGCAGAGTACAGATAAACAAAAATATCAACATCTTTACTCTTGTCAGCGAGCCTAGAAAACCTAGTGTCGACTGAACGCAGATATTAGTGGCAGAGAGGTTTTTGTCGCCCATGCTAAGCAACTCGTGAACAAGAAGCGTAGGGTGGAAGCTAAGCAGGCGGAACGCACACGACTTCCGAGCGCCTAAGGACATTGAACTTGTTCTTCAAACTGATCCAACTAATGTTATAAATATGTTATTATTCTTTGTCCTATCGTGAAGTCTTTAATTTCTTTATCTTGATTTTATCTTCACGCTAACATAACATCAGCCTCAACTTAGTTCGCATGCAAATGTTCACAGGTTCGCCAGATCTAGATATCTTCTTAAATAAAATGTATAATAAATAGGGAGGCGTACTGTTGTAATAAATTACGTGAGGTTAACATTTTTATTGACATGTATCGTGTTCTTTTTGTACATGTTCACCTTATTAAATACTCGTTCTTTCTACACAAGAAGCGGATACAACAATACGAACTACAGCGTACATTTATGTCCCGCAGGCAAATTGATTAAGAGAGAATTGTTCGTGGAAATGTCAATTCAATTGCTCTGAAGAATGCACTTAAGCAGTATCTATTGCTAGAAGAGGACTAATTATTTCCATTAGCAAAGAGAGCCTACTTGTCGTTAGTTAAGTCAGCAATCACCGGTTGTACTAAATGGAATAAAATTCTGCCTCGATTCTTTCTGTAACTGTCATTCTTTTAATTCAACAGACATAATGCGTTTTGAATTTTTGAATAGCGTTGAAATTTGAAAAGAAGCATTGCCAGTGACTTGAAAGATGGCGGGATCTACGAAAAGTGTTTGTCATGTCAGGAATAGCAGTCGCCGCACTCATCGCCTTAGAGAACGATCTCTGCGACCATTGACTTAATTCCAAGAAACCACACATCAAGGGAATTTTATCAAGCAAAACATTGTCGGCCAAGCTGATAGGACGGAGTTTTGTTGATAATAATCGGCAACAATTTTGCGGAATTCCATCTTTAGATACACACTGAAATCGGAATGTCCGTACGATGTTGCCTCAAATTACCAGTGGTGGCGCTTTTCCAAAGGGCCCTGGTTTTTGAACCGAACGATCACAAGGTGGAGTCATGGAGCATCATGTCACTCCACCACTTCAACAAATTGGGGAAAAGAAATGTAAGGTATACCGCGCACATCGCTTATCACCGCATGAGCTGTCTGTCTAGATAAGAACACGTTTTTTCTTATCAAAATTTAGTTATTTGGAGATTGTATGTCATGCTAATGTGCGTAACTACTGACAGACATGTACAGAGCTCACAAAAGGCTTACGAAATTTCCAGTTGCTCTTAAGTAAGGTTGGTATACATAACAATAAAAATAGGGTGACGCAACAGTTCAAGAGGACCCTAAACCCAGCGTGGATATACTGCTGTTAAATTAAGGACACCACAATAATTTGTGCAGCACATGAAACTAAGGCGGTGCACATTCGGTTATCGGCACTCGAAGCAAGTACTAATACCGCTTCACACGCGGCAAAATAATCATGTTGTATTTGTAAGAATTTTGTAATTTCCGACGGGGAGTAGATCTTGTCGCATGAGTACGCGATTGGTCTCTTCGTGTTTTTTTCGAATTGTTCCATTCGTATGTTCTCAATTTTCTCACCTTAATGCATACAGATAAAAGCATGAATATGAGTAGCATAGTAAAATTCGAATGTGGAGATCCGACGTAGAATCGCCCTTGGCAACCGATGCTACTTCGGTCTGTCAAAACAACTGGGCTCGAAACTCCTGACTCGAAGGACCAAAGTCATGCTCTACAAAACCCTTATCCTGCCAGTCCTTCTTTATGGAGCCGAAAGCTGGACATTAAGTAAGATTGCAGAACTGATTCTTGGTGCCTTCGAAAGAAAATTCTACGTCGGATATATGGTCCCGTCTGCGAGGAAGGCGAATGGACGAGAAGACACAACCGCGAACTCTACGAGCTGTACAAGGATGTGGATGTAGTCCGGAAGGCAAAAATCCGTCGACAACACTGGCTCGGCCACATCGAGCGAATGGACAACAACGCTCCAGCAAAGAAGGTCTTCGAATCCGAGCCTCCTGGTTCGAAAAGGAGAGGAAGACCGAATCTCCGGTACAAGGACCAAGTCATGGCAGATGCAAGACAGCTTGGCCTTGATGACTGAGAGCAGCGTACCCAGGACCGTCACCGATGGAAGGCAGCAATTGCTCAGGCTCAGACACTTCATGGTTCGTCTACCTGATAAGTAAGTAAGTAAAATTCGAATAAGTTGACCAGCTGCGGTGCATAAATTGTTGGCCAATTTATAGGGCGCCACTATTTTTATCAACAAATGTTGATAAATAACTTCGTTCTTAGCAATAGTATGTATTATTAAAACGGATTAATTGAAAGTAAAAAATGTCAATAAAAGAAGTTTTCATATAAAGGGTGATTTCTATAATCTTTTTGGCAACACTGGTTTTAACAGCTGACTCACGTTTCGTGTTTTGTTTCACTGACAAACATCTTCAGTTTGGTCTATAATTTAACCATGAATCGTCTTACGCTTGCAAATTATAATAAAATATGGGTGGCGCTAAAGCCCATAAGGCTGTGCGTGCTATTGTTCTCTCACGAGTGGCCAAGTCTGAGAAGCTTTTTCTAGACAGGAAATACTCTTTGAGCATTGTCAGTGACTCGAAAGAGGTGGGGTCGTGAAAATTGTTTTTGTCGCTCAGAGCTGGAATCGAACCTTCGACGTCGAGGTTGGGGTCGACGCACATACTCACAACGCCACGGGCCACCACCACGTTGCAAATTATTGCATTTTATTATCAAAATGCGTGCTCTGTTAAGAAAGTTCAGATCCAAGCCAGACGCATTGCAAGAGCTACTAATGTATCCAAAAGTCACAGTTTGGTGCGGTTTATGAGCTGGTGGCATCATTGGACCGTACTTCTTCAAAGATGATGCGAATCGTAAAGTAACTGTGAATGGTGAGCTCTACCGTGAGATGATATTCAACTCTTTTTTTTGCCCAAAATGCAAGGGCTTCACTTGCATGACATGTGGTTTGAACAAGACCGTGCCACATGCCACACAGCACGCGCAACAATGGACTTATTGAGAGGCGAGTTCGGTGAACATTTTATTTCACGTTGGGTACCGTTCAATGTCCAATATGGCGCAGAGACATGGACGCTATTGAAAGCGGATGAAGAAGCTCTTGGTTGTTTTGAGAGAAAAGTTCTGCGTACGATCTTTGGTCCTGTTTGCGTTGATGGCGTTTGGAGGAGAAGGTTTAACCTCGAACTATACGGCACAGCGGCATGCCCCTAGTTAAGCGTCTTCGGATCCAACGCTTAAGATGGCTAGGTCATGTAGAGCGGATGGACATCACAGCTCCGGCCCGAAGAGTCGTCGACACCGAGCCATTGGGACAGCGCAACAGAGGACGTCCTCGCACCAGATGGCGCACACAAGTGGAAAAGAACCTCAACCAACTTGGTGTGCGCAACTGGAGGCAGCTGGCGAAAGATCTTGATGGCTGGAGAGGCATGTTGGTTGAGGCCCAGGTCCACCCCGGACTGTAGCGCCAATCAAAGAAGACCGCTCAATTGGCCGACTAGATCGTGCGATTTAACGACTTTAGACTATTTTTTGTGGGGCTATGTATTTTTTGTGCTCATGTCTATACAGACAAGCCCGCTTCAATTGACGCATTGGAAGACAACATTGAAGCATTTATTCGTGAGATACCAGCCGAAATGTTGGAAAGAGTATGCCATTTGAAGCGCAGTCAAGGTCAACATTTGTATGAAATAATCTTCAAACATTAAATTATATGGACCGTACTATCGATTCAAACAAAGATTCCATGCATTTTCCTGAATTTTATGTGTTTTTTTTGAAAAACTTTCCTATAGCTTTTAAAAAACCACCCTTTAGTACTTATTTTAACAATAGTCCATATTGATATTTGCAGGAATATAGTTAAACTTTGATAACTAGAATGAATTTGGTTGGCGTCAAAAATGAAATTTCCACTTGATAGCTCGAATTTATTTTGTTGCAAGTTGTGGTTCGAGTAATCCAAGTACGTCTGAATTTATTCAAAGTTACATAGGTACACACACAGAGAAATGCAAACGCCAAAATGGCTACCAGCAGACAGGTATGTTGATGGCCAACTTGACAGGTTTCACTGTATTTCGGTTCTTAAAAAAGACGTACATAATAATAATCACAATACTGATGACGCAACAGTCAGAGGTGGCCCTAAGCCTGCCTTCAACAGATTACTCGCGGGAAAATAGTCACGGGGCATTGGAAATGTGTAAGCAAGGAAGGAGCGACACGAGATTGGTCTGTGTTCCTCGAATGGTTTTATTCTTGTCTTCTCAATGTTGACATTCGAAGCACGCTTAATACACACATATTAAAGAAAGCTGCATCGATCGACGATAACAACACTTTCCGTTTGTTCATTCATTGCATTGCAAATTTTTGGCATTCTTGTCATCGTGCTTTGTGGGATGACATCGAACAATCCTCGGTGTTCCATCATGGTCGATAACGAACTTACAAAGACATACAATGACAATGACGATGTTATAGCCAATGTGGAGTATTCAAGACTGTTCTTGTGAAGATCCCTGGAAAATTCACAAGAGTAGACGCATGAAGGGCGTCCTCATTCACGGATGACATTCATTGGATTGAACGAACTCAACGAGCTGTCAGGAGACATTTGCTGGAAGTTATGGCGAATAAGGACAAAAACGTAGTGGCGATTCAACAACTTCCGTGAACTGTGATCTGTGAACAGAGCCACAACAAGAGTTACCGTACGGATAAAGTAGTTTTAAACCTGTCATCTGTCAGTGGTGATCTCGTTTTGTTCACCGGCCCTATTTTGGTTAAATCTCGCCAGCATCGGACGTGTTGGACAAATACAAATCTCTCTTTATGTTTTCGTTTTTAATAAAGCTGGCATCAGGTTCAAAAAATTATGACTAGCGTCTCCTCAAGAAATTAAATACAAACTTAAAGACGGAGTGTCACAACGGGCTGCTATAAATTTGAGGTTCCAACTCGACTTCTAAGTGAACAGTACTAACAACTAAAGTAGTGAGCTCTAAGGCAGTATAACACTTGTCTAACACTAGTGTTTTTTGGACATGTTAGAGCTGATCGCATCTCGAGAAGAAGGTGCAACTACAAGCTGTACAGGAGCTTTGGTATGTCTAACAGCCATGCAGAGCACATGGAAAACGAAGACGATACGACACGTTTCGAATAGACTTCGGCTTCTATTAGGACCAGAAATTTGCAGCCATACGACTCACTTCTTCATACAATCGGAACGTAAAAACTGATTGAACATCAGCCTACATTATGTTGCAGAGTGTAGGTAGTGATCTTGAACTTAATTACTTTTTCATAGCGGAAGTAAATATGAATGGAATAACAATTCATGAATCAATAATCACAAATTCTGCCTCACCACATGCTTCGAAACTCACGGGTGTGGAGTTGAAGTACATATGCGAAACACTTAAGAGAGAAAAATACCCACTCACTCAACACATCTGCAATGTATACGAATGAAAGTAATTGTTGTCAATAAAACAAAAAATGTATTGTGTACTCCGAGCACAGGTTAGCTAGAATTACTAAAGATGTATCAGATATTAACCGATTTTTTTTTTGGACACAGCCACAACCGGTCAAGAGTAAACAGTTCGGGAAACCTGTTTGTGAACGAAATGTTCAAATGCCTTGGCTGTTTTATACGTTGTTACTTGTAGCTACTGATCACTTTCCACCATCTTTTGTGTTTATCTTTTCAAATTAGACTCCGATGACAGAATTTCAGATTGAAGACTGTAGCGCAGCTCTTTTAGTCATGCCGTGCGTCATGGGAAGACAATAACGAGTTTTATTGTAGAAACCATTTAATCAGGTGAATTTTCGCATTAAATTTGTATCGCTTCAAGGTGTGACTGACTGACTTTGGGTAGATATTTTCTTCTTTTTGTTTATTTTTCAGAATTGAAACAACTTCACTTGACATGAAAGAGGAATGCCAGAGTCTGAGGTTTCTTGGAGATAGAAAGTCATTTCTGTGGATGCACAATTTACGTTTTATAGCCACTGCGAGGTTAGCTACACTACTTTCTCCTTCCGGTCTTAGATGTATCTGGGAGTGTTGCGTAAAACAAAAAACAACCAACCGGATTCCAGATGCGCATTTCGGACGATTTTCGATATCGTCATTCGTAAAAAGCATGATGGAGCTCTTACATTAAGATAGGCAATCGCAAATGTGTCTCGCATAAACTGAGTACCTGCGTCATTAAGAGACAGCAAACCAAAATGCTTGGGTTTAAATCGACAGATCATTGCTTTCTGAACTTATATTACTGTACTGCCACTCCATTCGCCTTACATTCGGAAAGAACAAAATATCATTTGTAGAACCCAGCTTTTGGTCTCATGTTGCAAGAATTGGCGTCCCTTAAGACGTAAGACGTAAGTTTTGACTCAAGCGAAAGTCCTGTAGCAATCCCTGGTTAGAGAAATTCAGGTTTGCGTCGAAGTAGATCAACAGGACCAAGGTAATCCTAAGGTTATGGTGACTCTTGCTGTACACCTTACCTTGATTGCTGAGATCTTACGATGATACAAGAAAGAAAATTCAGAGTAAAGGAATCTGTCATCAATATTGAGCACAGCAATCGACAATCATTGCCGGTAAAGAGCAGGTTTGATACTAGTCTGGTCAGATTAGAGAAAGCGAATAAAGATAGGCCTTTATAGCTTTGGTTTTACTATTGCCAGTTGAAATACAACCGCCAGGACGTATGAGATCCACTAAACAGAAACTCAGACGGTAAAATAATGGTATTTTTTCGAAAAAATGTATAGACTTTTACTTTATGCCAAATAGACCTGATTATCTAGTGGCGCGTAAAGCTACTTTTGTGTTTCACGAAAAGAAAATGATTGACTGGGATGATGGCGCAATTGGTTGAGTGCCTGCCCTTGGTTATAAGGGTCCAAGAGTCGAATTCCAGTGAAAGCAAAGTTAATATGCTTTCATCTAGTTTTCAAATCTGGTCCAGTCACCATTTGCCGTTGGGATCAAATTAACGACACTGGCTATCACAATGGAACAACAATGGAGGCGAAATCTCCCTTTACTGCGTTGTCCTTCGGGGTTTTGGAGTCAAAGATTTTCCGGGCCGGAGCATTGGTGTCCATTCACTCTATGTGACCTAACCATCTGAGACTAGACATTCGACTCGTTTGACTAGATAGATGTCGCTGTACAGGCCTTACAGTTGGTCCTTTAGTCTTCCTTCCATACAACATCAGTACCTACGGGACCAAAGATAATTCGAAGGACTCTCCTCTCGAAGCGACCAAGCTGCTTTAGTTAGTTTTTTTAGGGAAACCATAATCAGAGACATTTTTGTTGAATTCTATGACTGTCTGCAGAGTGAATATTATCCAGAAAAGTGGTCGTGAAGAAATGCAAAACATTAATATGTACCTTATTTGGCGTAGATAAAAATAGGGAAAGCGATTTGAAAGACATTATGTTTTATTATGACATTACATGACATTACATATGGTTCACCAAAACAGGAATTAGTTAAAATACGGACAAAGTACTTTCTCTTTTCGTTTTGCAGAATGGAGAAAACAGGACGAACATAAATATGAAAGGCGGCCAAAGAAAAGATACACCAGCCAGCCAACGGATGTCGGTTAAGTTACACATTCCAGCACATCCCTCACAAGTCGATTTGCATGTGCACCGTGCACGTACAGACCGATGTGAGATGTGCTTGAGTTGAGTCAGTATCGAAGTACGAAGTACGAAGGACGAAGGACGACCTCCTTCATCAGAGGTTTTTCCATAAAAAATGCAAGACCCTTAAAAAACGGAAAGCTTCGGATCGGTGCAAGCAAAGAAAAAGAAAAAAAAGGAAGAACAGGACTAAATGCTACCCCTGCCTCAAAGGCGACCGACCCACAGACCAACCGACGAGCCCACCACCCGTATGTCTGCGCATAGATGAATAATATATTTCCGAGCGTAAAACAAACATTACCTGCGACTCCAAATGGATGTGGTAGCATTGCAGAAAGACATCTATCCCACGCCCATCCCACACCCCACACACGGTGCGCTCATCGGGATTGCGGGGATCTGTGTGTTTGTCGAACGAATTGCATGCATGCATGCATGTCAGAATGAGGTGCAGCCACTGCGCGCCGCCAGTTCCCACAACCTACAATCATCGATTGCATTGGAATCGTCGTTGTCGTTGTCGCTGTCGTTTGCGTCGTCATCGTCGTCGTCGTCACAGTCAGATCGATGGGTGAATGCCAATGAAACATTCAACAACGGCAATCCCTTCAATGGGAGTTCAAATACGTCAGGATATCAGCTCATCCATAGATATCCTTCCGCATTTTAGACATTTAGGTTTTCCCACACACAACAGTGTCAGTGTGCATTCATATCCAGCCACTCGTGATGGGTGGGTTGAATGGTGGGGGGGCGCTGCTGGTCTGTCGGTGATATGCAACCGGTGTTTCAGCTCTGCTTTGAACAATTACATTGTATGTAGATCTGATTTTGTTTGTGGTACAGTGTAAACTATTTCGAACGACTGCCATTAATAGAGTGAACTGCTGGGAATGAGTGTATTCACACAGACATTTACTTAGTACTTTTACACTATCTGATTTCTAAGATTCGAGCAAAAGTCAGTATCATAATTTGATACACGTCCTCGGAAATCGCGGGGCGGAAAGCATTCACTAACCACGCTATGCCAAAACAACAAAATGTTTACAGGTAATGCAAGCAATACAAATATGACACAGAAGATAGAGATCGCCCTGGATGGCCATCAACATCAGCAGATGAATAAAATGCCAAGGTAATCAAAGAATTTCTGCTGAAAATCGTCGATTGATTATCTCGATGATGCATTTCATTTGGATCCAAGCCAAGCACACTTAGACCATTGTTGGTCCATTCCATCCACCCAGTGCAGTTAATTAGATCCTAATGGTAAATGGTGACTGTACAGCTGGGATTACAACCTGGAACCTCTATAACCAAAGGCGGGTATTCAACCAACTGTACTATTCAGCACATCGTAGATACCTCTTGGTTTTTGTACTACTGTAATGTACAATCTCAAGATGCAGTGATTTTTCGAGATCATTCCAGGACAACTGCACACTGTGACTTCTGGTTATTTCCTTTGCTCTAGAGTCTAGAGACTTCTTCCGGACCATTGAGACACAAGTGAAGAGATCAAACTGAAGGATCGGCTTTATAAATTGTGGATCCAAAATGGGATTTGTTCTGCTGCGTCGACTATATTGTGTTGACGTCGACGGTATGAAGTACCTCCAAAGCAATTCGAGTCGCGAAAGCTTTGTCCGCCATTACCCTTTGGCAGACATTAGGTTGTTGCCTAGATGAAAGAACGCTACAAACTGAGGTTTGTGCAGATAATAGGCGTGGATTAAAAAAGCATATTTGCACTTTGCAGCGGTTTGCTTGGCTTAGGACCCATTTAACACGAACGTTCTGCACTACTTTCCGAAAATACACTATAGCTTAGATTGGCTCCTGTAAAAAACGTAACAAATGATCTGAAAAGGGATGAAGCCAAAATCTATACATCAATCCAATGATTTTTGTCCGTAGGTGTTATACCGAATCTTGTAGTTAAAATTAATTGACGAAATGTTAAGTATAAGCAATGTAAGACGGACTAGCTCCCACACATACTCCATATTCTCATTTCTTTGCATTTCCTTCTTTATCGGTTGGTGCTAAAGTTTTTAACTTTCGCAGCAACTATTCGTGTTTCGCCTGCTATAGTCTTCTCAAACGTAGACCCATCTACTTTAGTTTCCTGCCGACTGTGACGAAGTTTGAAAACCATTTCATGACTCAACACACCTCGACACTTCGCGTACGTTTCAATTCCCTTTCACAAAGTTATCCACAGAACCGTGAAGAATCCAAGATATTCAAACAAAGTAGGTCAACTCGGTGAACGATTCCCTTATCCATAACTACTCGGATCGTAAAATGGAGAGCCACACGGCCAGAGTTGATTTCGAACCGCACGCACGCCACAGATGCCCGCACCGACCGGTTAATTGCCAAATAAAATGAGCTATATAAATTAAAACCCACAAAAAGGGTGGTTGAGCTCCGCCATTGACGTCCCGAGTGCCGGCATAATTATCACAGACTAGTGAACTACACAAGTTCACACAACCGTACAAACAGACGCAGACTGATGAAAGGGCTGGCCCTTTAACAAATACACACCAACGTTTTTGCACATGCGAGCGTACGTAACGTGAGCAGAAATTACATCCGCACAAAGCCGGTAACTATCATTTGCAGACAAATGGAATAGAAGCACGCTCATAGCCCATATCGGAGCGCGACGCTACCAGAGTCATTATGTGGTGTTTCCATTTACGCCCGTGCTCTCATGTGAAATAATAAATAAGCAGCTGAGGGCACGATAAGCGAGCCCATGGCCTTAATCACGTGCATAAAACCACGAATATAATTACACACATCGGCAGAAAATGTTCTTAGAAATCGATATTTGGCGCCCTCCTTGAACGGGAGCTGGTAATTTATCTGGCATACGATTTCTGAAGGACTGAAGGGCGAAAACAAAAAATCAATTCTCTGTGTATCGAAAGAAACACACTCTTCAAGGAGCGAGGCAGGCAATTGTTGATAACTCGGCGTCTTCGAGTCGCTACCCCAACGGCGACACCATATATCCGTCGTCAGTCAGTCTGGCGCGAATGTATTTTTGTAAAGAGGAAACTCTAGAGCGTAGGAAGATTTCTCCTCCTCCATCACATGAGAGTTGAAAGATCTCACGTAGAATGTCGGGGTGGACAAGACAACTCGGCTACTCAACGCCCCTTGGACCCTAAGCATTGGCAATTGATAGGGGTCTGATATCTGCTTTGCTATCGTTCGTCATGTTGAGTGCGGAACCGAGTCCGATTAAGTATTTATCATCCTCCAAGTGTGGTTTATTGTATGCCCCTCTGTATCAATATCAACAACACAAGCGAAAAAAAAATTACTGATACATGTTAACAACTTCAGAATATGCGCTGAAAGTCAATGTGTATAAGTAATAAGTCAACGTAACAAGGCAGTTTCTTGCAAATTGAACTTTAAAAACTGATTCGGGTATCCGGGATCTGCGGAATAACTTCTCGTGCAGAAAGGTTTTCAAGCAAAGCGCGGGGCACTTAAATAAGACGAGCTTGATCTGCATGTCGTAACTAAACTATTAAATGAAAATAGGAGACCAGTTTTCGCGTTGTGGGTATGTGCGTCGACCCCAACATCGACGTCGCAGGTTCGATTCCTGCTCTGTGCGACGAAAACAATTTTCACGACCCCACCTCTTTCGAGTCACTGACAATGCTCAAAGAGTATTTCCTGTCTAGAAAAAGCTTCTCAAACTTGGCCGTTCGGATTCGGCATTAAACTGTAGGTCCCTTCCACTCGTGAGAGAACAATAGCACGCACAGCGCGAGTGGTTGCTGAGAAGCTAGGCCCTGGCACCCGACGGGCTGTAGCGCCACCCATTATATATTATATCTAAATGCATCTAGCCGCACTTGCAGCAGATCTTTTGAACCTCCTTATGAGTATTTCTTATATTAAAGGCCCTAATAACTTCTTGCTCTAATCTCTTCAAGGATGAACGTTTCTGAAACAGAGAACCGATCTTGTTCGGTGTTTCTAGGCGCTTTTTTCAATGGCCGTGCTGTTTCTAAATGTTTCCCTGTTCTGTAGACTATACCGAAAAGTATTCCAGCATGTCTTCTGTAACTGTCACGGATCTATTATCAAAAAAGTGTCAGATTTTACATCGAAAACTAAACTTAGCTAAACGAGTTTTTAATTTATCTATCCCCTTGTAATTAAAACAGTCTCAGCTCACACAACTTTACCAGAATGTTAAGTGTACTTAAAAATTGTAGTCACAGTTCATTTGACCACGACAAAACGTTGAACATTCTTCATATTGGACATTTAATAGAAAGTGGCCGGGTACTGGTGCACTTACCCTACCATCTGTATCAGGAAATGTGGAATATATGAATATGCTTCCATTACAGCCTCCGAATGGCCAGGTTTTGAAGTATACATCGATGCGACCTTTAGTCGTGTTTGCATTAATGTGATCTGAATAACGCATGAGCCTAACTAGATGTGTACGGATCCAACGCCTAAGCTGGCTGAGCCACGTATAGCGTATGGACAACTCAGATTCGGCCCAAAGAGTCTTCGAAACCGAATCAGAGGAGCAATAGTATCGAAGACGTCCACATTTAATGTGGCGTTGCCCAAATGAAGAAGAACTTCAACCTACTTGGCGTGCGAAAGAGGCAGCTTGACCAGAGATCGCGCTAGTTGAAGTAGCATCCTGGCTTAGGCCCAGTTCCTCCCCAGGTTTGGTAAAACTTTTAGACATCATTCCTGCCATAACACCTCTTCATCTGCTCAATCGCGGGCTTCTCGTGCTCTTTCGTTTGCTTTCCGAGAAGCATTCTCTTCTATTCGCGGAGCTCACGAACAGATCAGGTTGTTCGATGAAGCGTTGCCTTGTAGCCGTCTTGTTTGTCTGCATGTGTCTGCCTGCACTCGTCTTCAAACCATGGGTTTTTTTTGGGTGGTGTCGTAAAACGCAGCACATCAGTGGCTTCTTGACAACGACTCCATTCTTCTTGGATGGTTTGCGCAGGCGGCGTCGAACTTACAGGGAGTTTCTGAGACACTCGATCGGCAAGGTTCTAGCGGTTGGTGGCGATTGTAGGTTTCCGACGTCAAACCGTGGTGTTCGTTCTCGATTTCGATCAAAAATGGGTGGTAGATTTGAAAAAAGCGTTGTAGATCGGTTTTATCTATTCAAATACTACGTTAACGCCGCTCTCATTTCCTCACTCTCCATTGTATTCACATTTTTGTAGCACAGTCGTCAGTTATTGCACGTCACTTCAACGTCACGTACTGAGAGGGGCTATGAAGCAAAAAACAGCAATAAATGGCGTAAAAAGGAGGAATTAAGAATTGTGGTAGATTTTGCGCTTTAAGAAGTAGATGTGGTAGATTTGAAAAATGCGCAAAAGAGTAGTAGATCTACCACAATTGTGGTAAATTCGCAACACTGGTTGTTGGTCAAAATCATCTTCTGCAGCGGCAGCCTACAAGAGACGAGAAAGCTTAAGGCTATTGCGAGTGGTAGCTAGCTGTTCCGCTACTATTTCCTGGTACGTCTCTATGTTCTAGTTCTACTCGACATTGAGTTGCTCGCTGCTGCCGTGTTTTTTACCCTACCCCGGCGAGTAAATCCCATCACAGCACGAAGAAATTTCCGCTTGTATTCGTGGTGTTGTTCTTTCAGTCATTACCAAATTGCATGGTCATGGGGGACAGCAGGAACAAATACTGAAATGAAAGCCAAAAACGTGGCTTTGACACCAAGCTCTGCCTTACTGATTGCTGGTCTTGCAAGTTGTTTTAATATTGATCCTCCTTGGCGGAACCTATAGGAGAGCTCAGCATTATGACTCATCACTCGTGAAAAAGATCTTGACATACTTGAACTTCTCCACCTGCTTCAATGGGACTCGGCTTACATGTAGAGTGCATTGAGCAGGCGTTCTGGATATTACCAATATCTGTTATTCATTCACAGATTTTTATTATTCGCCCTTATACCATCATCTACACGTCTGACCACAAACGTATCGAGTAAGCGATCTTATTATATTTTCTTCGCGGCTGTGTATTCGTTGTCAACATATCCGTCATAACAGGGCACTGTGCAGTTGGCACTCATGCTCGCAGGATTTGTGCCATATAAAATTATTTCTGCAGAAGCTACATGGATGAGGAGGAGGTAGAAAACACTCATCACCTACTCTACTCGTGCAGCGTTTGAGTCGTAGGTTCCTACACCTAGGGGCCTAATACTTCAATAACCTCAGTGAGCTAAACAGCGCCAGCATAGGCCAGGTAAATCGCTTCGCTACAAGCACCAACTGGTTCCGATGTTAGGAGAAGGCAATCCGCGTGGTATTACAATGGGCCTACTCTGGCCTATGTGTGACTGCCCTTGGCAATCAGCCACTTTAACCTAACCTAATCGTTGTCCTGAGGAATAATGAAAGAGAAATAAAAAACAACCCGTAGAGGGCCAGGGTCTAGCTTCTACAGCAATCACTCATGCTGCACAGGCTATTGTTCCCTCAGTGTCGACTTCGAACGGCCAAGTTGGAAAAATAATGTAAGGTTAGTCGCTTGTAAGTATTAGGCTTAATACTCTGGGGGTGTTGCCCCTACTACACATTAATGCCAACATCCAAATAAATGGTTTGCTATTTCGATAACCACGAGAACCACGAAACGACAAAGCTACCGCATAAGAGTTACTCAGCAACTGGTAGACAAACAGGAGGGTTCAAAAACACTGCAAGACCGTTTTTGTACTGCATACCTTGTCGGACAAAGTTAAGCTTAAAAACGAATCGTTCATTTTTCAAATGTTGTTCAATGAAAGAACGCTGCAATAGAGCAAGTCGCATGCCGTGAGTTGAGCAGGTTATTATCGTAAAGCCTGCTAGTACTCAACTGCTGTCAGCTTAGCTTGAGCTATATCAGTTCTGCATCCTCTTATGTGGTTTCCAACGAGTAAACTGCTTAGCGATGTAGCAGTTTAGTCACCTTAGTGTATGTTTTTTCATTGTGTGCTTCCATGTTTCACAGAGTGAGTGATAAGAGTGTGATTGGGTTGACGAAATTGCCATAGCACTTAGACCATTGCTCGACAGAGTCCAGATTACTGCGTTAGGTAGTTGGGATGCCAGCATAATTGGCACATTTGGACTCTTGTTGGTCCATCGTGATACTCAATCCCGTTAATTTGATTCCAACGATAAAGACCAAATTTAAAACCAAAGGCAGGCACTGAACCAACTGCTCCAGAGATCCTTGACACGTCTTTGTATCCTCCACTGGTATTCTTTACAATTCTGCCTAAAGTTTTTAAAACAAGTTACGCTCTCGAAGATTTCACCGTCATATAACCTGACATCCGGATCCGCAGCAAATTCTTAAAAAACTCATAACTTTAGTTTTTAGAGCGCGTATCTCTGAATCAGCGTTGAAAGCATGTCTATTCAGAGCATATATGTAATTTATTTAGCAGATAATTCATCGTTGACGTATTCTGTTTTTTCAAGTTGTTCAAATACACCGCATTAGATTCACGGTCAATCTGTTGGAGAGATTGCATCACTCACGAGGACTACGCCATTGTTGAACACCAATCTTCCTTTAAAAACCTCGATATCCTACCTTTGTGACTCCAGATGCTATGGTTGGTTTACATCTATAATAACGATTGACTTTGTTTGCCGGTACGCCTTTGTGTAGCAGAAAGCCCCGTAAACAGACACATCGATCGCAACTCATAACATTGCTCGCATATGATCCTGACTAGTGATGGGCACATCGAATGATTTTAAGAATCGAGATTTTAGTAATCGACATATTTTAATAATCGAATGATCACTCGAATGACTAATAACCACTCGAGTGACTACTAATCATTCGAATGACTACTAATCCACGACCGACAAGGATTTGATTATAATAAGCAATGTGCTACACAAAACCTATCAGCGAACACGTAGCACGACGGATTCATCGTGGCCGGTGAGGTGATCAGGTCCAATTTCTGAATGGGCGACCACCTCGTTTGTATAGGGCGCATCAACCGCCACTTCCCCACACAAGTGGTTATTTTTATGTGTGTTTAACCACAAAACAAGGTATGCAAAAACCGGATGTATTTATAAATACCAGATTTTCGTAAAAATAGATCTGCTCAGTACTGCTACGTCTTAGCATTGCTACACCTGAAATAGACGCAGGACTGGGTTGAAAAGAATTCTGTCCTTGAAGCAATAAGTTTCCCTCTAAATACGCAAGTCAAATGAGTCAATAAAGTAGACACACCCACACCGCACCACACTCAACGACTGACTGCAATTCGAACTGGGATCACTATTGCAGGCAATACGGTCTAATTTCCAATCGGCACACCGACAGCAAGAAATGGCTTATAGATTACCTCACGATTCGATTGGTCGCAAAATATGATTGTCAATGCAGTTACCTCACCACGGACAAGGCTGAGACCACGATTTCGTTTCTAAATGCGCCACGGCAAATTGCACCAACCTTTTAACTCAGTGACAAGTGTGTGTGTGTTTAAGAAATCCACACATTAATCTATTCCTAATTGAGCACCCGACACAGCAGCAGGAGAGGTATCCAAACACCATTGAACCACTTCCATTTGGCATTGTAAGCCATTAAATGGACGTCAGAGGTCAATAAGCAAAGTTCACTTAACTCAATTCATTTGCACATGGCCGGGCACTTTCTTCACACGGTAGACATCTCAATGATTGCCTGTCGTTCATTCCGGCGTGATTTGCTCGCCCAGCGACCAGCCGGTGTGTAAACAATTCTCCTTCTTTTTTTGATGCCACTTTGCGCGGCATACTGTTTGGGTCTATTGCTTCGCCACGTTATTTACGTTACGGATAGATAGACACGAAGCGGCAAGAGCACAAAGGCATCCCCATCCAATCGAGGCGTAAAAAGTGCAAGAAAAGAAAAGATCGATTCAAGCGCCGAATTCCAATTGAATTCATGCCAATTTCACGCGACTCAGCAAGGTCGATTCCAAATGAAAGGGAAAGCATAAGTCCATCAAGCGATTTGTTTATCCGCGACACAATGTAATTGGAGTCATGGCAGCGTGCCCGCAACTAATTGTTTCCATGTGTGTGTGTGCGGATTTGCGTGGAGGAAAACTCCCCAAGCAGTCGGTTATCAGAACCCCTTTCTTGCGATTATGAAGATAAGCTTGTGTGCGAATATATGACTGTCACGGTAACATTATATAAGCGACTTCAGCGCGAGTGCACAACTCGAGCGCATAAATCCGCGACAGGTCCGAGCCGCTTTGTTTGTTAAATTAACTCACTCAGCATATGCGATCGCGCGGGCAGAGAGTTAGGGAACAAAAATCTCACAAGTGAAAAGTCATTTCTATTTTTTGATTTACCTAACAAACGCGAGAACCAATGTCTAATCAATCGCTCTTCCGTCGTCGTGTCTTCTAGACACAGTCAAGACTATGAAAGTGTTAGACTGTGTCGCGTATACATGCGTCCACTATGTAGCGACAAGTTAGCTTCTCAATGTGCACACCGCGTAGTCTGCCGTGCAGGTTATGCAAATATAATGCGCTCGTGAAATGGGAAACCCTTTTCAGACATGTAATGCTGAGGCTAGATCTGCCGTCAATTGAATCAAGAGGAAATGCTCTTGACGCTGATTTTGTCGATTTTATTACTTTTCGTATTTAAATATTTTCTCTTTTCTCGCTTGTGAATATCTTTCTATTTATAAAACCAGTGCAGAGTACCTAAATACATATTGCAGAGAGAGGTAGGAATGATAACTGCTTGCCTTGGATTTCTCAAGATACACGAGCTGTCGGTGTCGCCCGCGGGCTTTACAATACAAACAAGAATACAAATAAATCTTAGATTCTATGTAATCTGGCTAGTGTATTGTTTTATGAGGTATTCGCTAATTAGTCAGAGGGTTTGACTTACCAAACTTGTCCGTAGGCACCGGAACCAATTGGTTGGAGCTGCTGGTATCTCTCTGGAATTTCCCATTCAGTGCGATTGATGTCGAGCTTATAGAACTTCTCCATAATGTCTGCTAATGCTGATTTTTGTTCGGGGTTTTAAGAAGTTTTTTCACTTTTTTGATTTCGTGTCGGAGGTGGAGCACGATTTTTTTTTTTTCTTTTTTGTTCAGTTTGCTTCGATGAGGTTCGGATTTATTTCCTTGAAAACACGTCCGCCCGCACAATTTACCAAGAAACAACTGAAAAACTTCACACTGACAGTTTCGTGCCAGACGAGTGAATGGTCGTTGTTGGTTGGTGTCTTGAATAAAAAAACACATAGAATTGTGCGATGTTAAATAAAATTCGATGGAAAAATTATTTTAAGTGAAATTAATAAAATGTATTTGTTATTTGTTTTGTTTATACATTTTTTAGCTTCATCAGAAGAGGTCTAGGATCAAAATCAGGCACGTCTATGGTTTCAGGAGCTTCAACGTTTTGGATCGCCATTTTGTAGATCACTGCAAAATAAGTACAAAATATAATGTACAAAAATGCTCCTTTTCGTTTAGTTTAGAAGATGTCGAGGCTAAAATATTCGTATTTTCCATGAAAATCCCATCAAAATGAAAATTAGTTTGCTCTTGTGCTAGAAAGTGTGGCATACTTATCTGGGCACTTGGAATATATGGGAAATTAACGCAAAAGCCTTGTGCATTTAACGCATAGTGTAGGTGGCTCGATTCGTTCGTGAACAGGGCTTAACCGCGAAACCTTCGTCGCTCCGCTAAGGCATGCCAACAACTTTTAGGGAGGTTCCCATTCACTGCGATTTTCATAGCAAAAAATTAATATTTAAATCTTGGTATCTCATAGACGAAGCGATTAATCAAAATGCTTGTCCCTACATTGTGCGCTTATATCGCCGCGATCTATAAAATTATGTTTTCAAACCTCGGCGCAGGAGAATGGGAATAATCCCCAGAAAATGAATACGAAAACGGCATTTCTGCACTTTAGAGTACAATCAGTACTTCCACTTGAACAATTGCAGTAAATGAAACTGGAGTACCTCATTCGCATTAAATTAACAATAACCTGAAGTTACAAAAGCAACAAAACTCTTAACAACTAATAAAAAAATCTTTAACACCCCACCTCCGATCAATTTCTATGAACGTCAATCCTCCCATGAATAAAGCAAACAATCTTAACACACGCCCAAATGTAATCCCACCCTTAACACTTAAAGCGCCATCTTTCGTCGAGCATTCCACCACCATTGACGGTTAAAAAGTGACGCCTGTTTTTCCTTGTTGAGTGTACAACTTTTTTCTCACTATTCAGCGACGCCATTTTGAAAGAGTAGAAAAATTTATATCCACTCGCCAGAACACAGTCGCTAGGTTTTTAATTAATTTCTCTCCACAAACTGTAATAAAATAAACATAAAATACTACGAAAATAACCAAAAAACCACAACGCATGCAGAAATAATAAAATTTTGTACAAAATCCAACCAACAAGTGAATTATTTTCGCGCAATAAATTATCGTATCGAATTTTCATCGCTTGTGTGTTTGGGCGCCAACTGTACGAACGAGAACAAAAAAAAAAGTCAACGTTTTAATTTTGTGTTCCACATCGGTTGCAATCACTATCGAAAACATTAAATCCCCCGAAAACATTACATACATGAACATTTCTAAATCAGGGTCTGCCGCGGGACCCAAGCAATGCAGATAATCAGTGCAGCTTTGGATAAGTTTCATTTTTTCCCGTTTAATTTCTTTGTACACGGCCGAGGCAGCGTTGACGACGACGAATACGACAAGAGCCAGGCTGCCTTCATATATCATCAGCCGAGTAAAAAGAAGAGAAAATTCATAGATATAAGATTGTCGGTGCAGATATAGTGAAACTCTGTGCGCGATAACTATGTAATTGTGTGTTTTTGTTTTGGATCAAGAGCGGCAAACAACAATTTTTTTTTGTTTCTTTCGGTTTGATTTTGTTTTCTTTTTCTGTTTTTTTTTTTTTGTGTTTAATTCAATTGCTCTGCTTGGAGTGAACTGGAAGAATCATGTTTTACGCCCATATTGTGTTGGCGAAGAAGGGGCCGTTAGCCAGAATTTGGCTGGCGGCCCATTGGGACAAGAAGCTAACTAAGGCCCACGTTTTCGAGACGAACATTGAGCAATCTGTGGATGGTATCATGCAGCCAAAGGTGAAACTGGCGCTTCGTACATCGGGCCATTTGCTGTTGGGCGTTGTGCGCATCTATTCGCGCAAGGCTAAGTACCTGCTGGCGGATTGTAATGAGGCGTTCGTCAAAATTAAGGTGAGTAATTTAATGTTTGAATGTCTTTGATCTTGGAATGTCTGTTCCTTCTAACCTCACAACGATCACGATCAATTGATACTTAATTGGTGTCAAATGAACTTGAACTCTTTCTCCCCTTCATGGAAATCAAACACAAATGCACATCTTGGGTTCTTACAATTGATAGCTATTCTTCCTGAAAAACAGATTTTTAAGTTACATGGCCCAGCAGCGTTATTAAATAGTTTGCAACCGTCTCTAATCCAACTGGCTTTTGCAAGTAGTCGCGCTAGATAGGGAATTCAAACAGAAAATGTCTATTAAACGGGGCATCGGGAAGTGCTTACGAGCCAAAGCAGATATGAGGTCACCCCAAAATCTATTCTAATGGAAGTTTTGGACAACATAATGGACTGAATAGTCTAAGTGTGCATGATTACCCATATAATCGTGCAGTCACCCTATCAACCTACCAATCTATGGAGTGAAGAATCTGAACCAGGCTCAAGTTCTAAGCAATTAAAAATGTATACATGTCCCAAACACCAACTTTGTCTGCAAAATGGAAGTCTCAACCCCATTTCATGTCCACTTTCACTGATCTTCACAGTTTACTTACAAATCCAAAGAAACATGGCTCAACTCTCTGCAACGGGCTCCTTTTCAACCCTCATTGTTTCATTGTTTACCATCGGATTTGCCGGCAGTTGGCTTAATTCTGTACCCAGATGCAAAGAGATTCGTCATCTGCTGGATTCAAAGCGAATGTGTATTTTTGTGTATGAAAATAACATTTTCATCAATATCAACTTGTCGTCCAGGCGTGATATTTTGAATTGATTCATTTTCAAATTTCGCTCCAAATCAAACATCTGTGAGATGGTCGATTGCTCCCAATTAGTTTTGACATCTGCCAGCAGGCAATGTGTTCCAGATGATCGTTTTGGACAGGGATGGTTGTGTGTGTGTGTGTGTGTTTACATCTGCCCATATTGACTCTGTGAAAATGCACAGCCAGTTTTGACAAATCCCCATAGTCACTGAAATGGACAAGATTTTAAACCGGGGGTTGAAGACAAAAACAAAGTATAAATGCGGCACGTATGTATTTGCTTGGAAGGCTGTTGCGTGTTTGGTGTTCTTGCATGGAGGAAGTCATTGTATATTTTCTTGAGCATAAGATGGGAAACGTACATTACATACTTCTTTGGGGGAAACTCAAGTCTATGCATACACATGCTTGAATGAAAAATATAAAATCAGAATTTTCATGCCCTTCCTTTGGCAATCGTTACTGGGACTGATCTCAGAATTCGTTTCGTTCCATTCGGTAAATAACCTTCTGTCAGCTAGGCAACAAATACATCTACGACTAGGGGATGAAATTCAAATGTGAAACTGGGTATGCATCGCCCAACGTTCGACCAAGTCTGGTATATTTCGTAATGAAACTGATCCAGTCGACTCTCTGGCTTTCAAAAATGAAACGATTCGTTGAAAGGAGGTATCTATTAAATTTAGACTGATTGAAATAATCCTTTTGACAATTTTCCGTCCGATACATCATATTACGACTGACTTCTCTGATCTTCTGAGTGATGCTGACCATTTTTTCAATTTACACTTACTGTCGAATTAATAAAAAAAAATACCTAATCCGCTATATAACGCACATATAGTGAACTTATTCGTTTGATAGCTTTTGTTATAAATAAACTTTAATATTTATATTATGCGCTGTGGCTTGGGGTCGTATATGCATCGACGCTAATGCACTTGAACTTCGACGTCTGCGCTCAATCACTGATTTCAACAACACAAAATAATAATCAGGGCCCCACCTCTTTCGAGTCACTGTGACAATGCTCGGAGAGTATTATATATATATATTAATAGGAGTTACGGGTTAACATACGTTTTAGTACTAATTCGTCTCTATTTGGTGTTTATCAATACGGCTTTTAGTCTTTTGAAGCTGAGCGAAGGAGTGCTGATTTCCTCATCCGCTTCTTACATGCTGCTGTGCTGCAGAGCAAGACATTGCTTGATTCTTTGAGAAGTTCTGTATTACTCGGCCAGCATTTGAACTGGCCGAAAAGCGGTAGAGTCCCGGACCATGTCGAATAAAGCCTCAAAGCTGACCCTTTCCATTCTTCAATCGCCTTGATAATGAGCACGAGTACGACGCCGAAAATTGATGACTGTTTTTGGTAGAGGGGTGTACCACCTCAGATTTCGGTGGAAGGCACAGTTTTTCAAGAAAAAATTGCACCATTCGTGTTGTGCGTGCTATTGTTCTCTCACGAGAGGAATGGACCTACAGATTCCGAACGGCAAACTTTTGAAAAGCGTTTTCAAGACAGGAATACTCATTGAGCATTGTCAGTGATTCAAAGAGATGTGGCAGTGACGATTATTTTGTTGATCGTACCAGGGATCAAGCCTAGGTTAGTAAGTTCAAGTGCGTATGAGTCGACGCACTTATCAACTACGTGACAAGCCACCATTGCAGAGCAATAGTAGGGATAATCAGCGGCCACGTCTGTTATGTCCCCAGGCCTGATTCCCCGTCGTAGATGGAGAAAACCTGCTAGGAAACAGGTTGAAACTTTGGGTCATCTTCTTTGTTTCTACACGGTTATAGACAAACTTCGATCCAAAACTCTAGGTCTATCATTCTTTAAATCATTAAATGATGTGGGCGCTGTGGAACCACACTGTCTCATGAACGTTTCTAAAACTACTACTAGAATATTTGAGTGGGTTACAACCAAGTCTACTCTGTTTGGTGGTAGCTCAGTGGGCTAACAGGTCCGTGTTATGCTAAGAGGCCACCACCTTACATTGAGTTATGTTAACCTTGATGAACCAAGAAGAAATTCTCCATCGTCGAGTTGGGAGGACAGTCAAAACTCCATATATCGGTGCTCTTTATGCACGAATGCTATGGTTGGTAGTACACCCTAAATGACCTGAATGGTGTCAGTATAATCGTTGTGTCACAAGAACCAACTGGTTCCGGGTACAGGAGAAAGTCAACCCGGATCCTAACATAATATAATAATAATATGGGTGGCGCTACAGCCCGTAGGGGACTGGGGCCTAGCTTCTCAGCAACCACTCGTGTTGTTCTCTCACGAGTGGAAGGGACCTACAGTTTTATGCCGACTCCGAACGGTCACGTTTGAGAAGCTTTTTCTAGACAGGAAATACTCTTTGAGCATTGTCAGTGACTTGAAAGAGGTGGGGTCGTGAAAATTGTTTTCGTCGCACAGAGCAGGAATCGAAGCTACGACGTCGAGGTTGGGGTCGACGCACCTACCCACAACGCCACGGGCCGCCACCTAACATACAAGGTCTAATTTGTCCAAGGACTGCTGAAAACAACTAGTCACTCTTACCTAACCCAGTCTGGAGAAACCGCTCCAATCGCATAACGACAGTGAAGTTGTTATTTGTCATTCTAGGTTTTTATCACTATTCCGTGCACAGCCGAGAGATAGACAAAGTCATTATATCGAAGCAAAACATATCTCTCGACAAGAGACCATTCAAAGGGGTGTTCTTGTGTTTACTTAAACGTTTCTATTTACCTAAAAAAGCCAGACTACGAACAAATAATCTCCGACTTGTTAATGCATTGCCGCGAGATTGAGGTTTGCGGGATGTATCACGCCTCGGTCATAAAATCATTTGTCACAATTTTAATTCTTTTTTTTTACATTTGTTACGGCAACAGTAACTTCCCTTTGCGGGGGGTGCTTTTTTTCAATTTCAAAAGCAAGGATAAATGATGTCTCACGAAGTGTAAACATTTAAAATAAGAAACATTTGTTAAGATTATTGCCGTCTCAGGATGTCTCGCACACCCACTCCATAATCAGTCATTTCGTTGGTAACGTCGCACGACATGAACTGATGTAAATGGCTTGTCGAATGAAATTACACCCATAAAAATAACGGGAGTTGCTTACAAATGATTAAAGTCCATTCACGAAGCTGTGAGTTGAATTTTTGATTCGATGTTAAATTCGGAAAAACACATTTCTTTTTTCCAAAACTAAGAGTATTGTTTTTGTTGAACACGAAAACTAGAGAGAATGTCAAAAACAATGCCTGACTGTCATTTTTCGATGTGGTCGTTTTACAGTTATTGTCTTGCACGCAGTGCAAGCGTGGAAGAAATGTTTGGAATTTATTAACAATTCGGCAAATTGATTTTCCTAAATCACCGATCATATAAGCAAATAAATCGAAGATTTTTTTTACACCAACAGTAGTCTCAGAGCCTGACTGTCTTGACAGCCGATCTGACCTCATCTGTCAAATTCAATGTTGTGACATAAAGCCATTTGCATATGTAGTCCTTTTGAAGGTTATGAAAATAAACGTGGTGCACAACTGCACTCGGTCAGTTTGTGGCAATAACATTGTTTTCGAATTTCTTGATTTTCTATTGTTTATCAACAAAATCTTAGTCAATTTATCTTGTGTTTGCAACGAAACGGCAATCGCACTGTAATAACGGATAACATCACTGGAAGTTGTCATAAGATCTCGTTTTGAAGTGGAACCAACCACTCCAAAAGTGTAAAAACTATATTCCCCTCGACATACTCAGTGTTGATTACAAACCGTCAGTCAAGAAGGAATACAATTTAGTGCTGATATGCAACATGTTCTACAACGAAGAGGTTAGTTCATGAGTGTGTTGGAATTTCAAATTTAAACCGAAGAAACCAGATTGGGCTCAAATTGCTATGTTTTCCGAATGGAGAGAATTTTCTGTTGTAGATCTGATCTAAGGTATGGAAGAAATCGTGATGCATATCAAATCAGTGCAACCAGGTTGGGCATGTCGCTTTCTCTGGCAAATAGATTGTTGGGGCGACCTTATTTCCGAAATCATCGGAGGAGATTTTATTTGTTTTTTTTTTGTGTCTTGGAGGAACTAATTCGCGTCTGTAAGAAATGATGAGATTTTGTTTTTAATTGGGTCACACAGGCGTTGGGAATTTTATTTTGTGGTTTACGTTAAACAACGTGTTCGGAGAAGTGTGTTTTGTACCACCTCCTATGATCATAATACATGACAGGGAACTGAGTGTGTACATACATGAGTACATGTTTGTGCAAAGTATTCTTTATGCTGCGTATTAATAGAAATAATAACCTAAAGAGAAAATCCTTTTTGCAGTTTATTATTATGTTCAATTCCAAACAAAATGGTAAATAATTCAAATCGGATAGCTAAAACCTCTAAGAAAACAAACAAAACAAAAGCAATCCCCAAGTACTCAATGTTGCACCTTTCAGCAACTTTAAGAATGGTGCTTATTTGCTTATTTTCAAAAACATTCTTGGTCTATAGCCTCTTATTACATATTCTACACGTTTTAAGGCATACTTTCCAACAATTTCTGTGCAAGAGTACCTTGCTATTGCCGCTGTCCTCGCTGCCAATGATACTCCATTTTGGTGGGGTTAATCGGTATTGTTGGTGGGCCGTGGAAATATGCGACCACCGACTTCGACGTCGTAGATTCGATCCCTGGTCTAATCATTTTCACGGTTCCATCTCTTTCGAGTCACTAACAATGCTCAGAGAGTATTCTTGTCTAGAAAAAGCTCCTCAAACTTGGCCTTATGAAAGAATAATAGCACTGACAAGAGAGAGGAACAAGAGACTAGAGTGAGAGAGAAACTAGACCCTGCCATTATACAGCCTGTAGCGCTACCCATATATGCATATTTAATCGGTATTGTTTTACCCGACATTGCGTTGTTGGCTACAAATTCTCATTTGGATTATTACTGAGCCTTAGGATCGGAACTTTGACTACTGCACCTACTCCATATTTTCTCCTTTCACGAATTTTTACGGCATCACGACTTCATAAGGAATTTAATTTTCTGAATGTAAATGAAGCAAAATAATTCTGTCTAAACAGACTAACTGTTTTAACTTCTAAAAATGTCAACAGAAACTTGGTGTATTTTTACACAGTTTCCTAATTCCAATGGTCTCCCAAGATTCTGTCTTTCACTCGAGGACCGTAATTGCCTTCAGTATGTGGACTAAATCCCATGGATGGGAAGTATTTCACGGTACGTGTCTCTCGCAAATGCTAGTTTAAAGGCAGAAAACTGGGGTACGATAGTACTATAGATGCTATCGATGTGTTCATACTATGCAATCGAAGTTTTTGTAGTATGTAAAACATCGATCGTTTTTTTTAACGTCGATAATTTCTGAACGGGCCAGAAATGACTGCAATGCAACAATCCGACGTGTGAAATTCTCCCATGAACAAAAGTTGAGACAAAAAGTGCTACAATGCCCCAAGGGTAGCAAAAACTTTTGGTCATTTGTGAAAAACATAAAGAATTCCGAATCGTCCTCAATTCCCACGCTCATTTACAATGACATCCCAGCTGTCAGCTCTTTGGACAAAGCCAATCTGCTTGCAGCGCATTTTGCAGCCAGCTCAACGCTGCCAGATTGTAACTTGTCCCCACCTGTACTCGAGAGCGTTGGTTTGACCATGGGACAAATTCACTTCCGCACTAGTATAGTTGCAACAGTACTTAAAGATCTCGACGTGCACAAATCCGCTGGCCCGAATGGTATTCCCCCAATACTTCTGAAGAAGTGTTCTTCTTCGCTGGCAAAACCACTGCGTAAGTTTTTTCATCTATCCTACTCTTCAGGGCTCTTTCCGAGTAGATGGTAAACAGCATTTGTCCAGCCCGTCCCTAAAAAGGGCGAATCTTCCTCGCCCACTTCGTACCGTCCCATAGCACTTACGTCCCTTCTTTCTAAGGTCATGGAAACGCTGATAAATCGTCAGCTTTTGAAATATCTTCAATCGCGGAAGCTTCTTAATGACCGAAAGTATGGCTTCCGCAGCAACAGGTCCACTGGTGATTTGATTGCTTATCTCACCGAAAAGTGGAACCAATCTTTGCACAATGCAGGCGAAAGCAAGATAGTTGCGCTTGATATTTCTAAAGCTTTTGACAGAGTTTGGCATCAAGCTCTTTTGTCGAAAATGCGTGTCTATGGTGTTGATGAATCTCTGCTTCTATGGATTATAAACTACCTTTCGAACCGTTCAATCCAAGTTGTTTTGGATGGGTTCAAGTCTGATATCCACAAAATAAATGCTGGTGTCCCCCACGGCTCTGTTCTGTCTCCGACAATCTTTCTCATTTTCATAAATGATCTCCTGTCTGCCACTTCTAATCCAATCCACTCCTTCGCTGATGACAGCACCCTCAGCTTTTCACATTCGTTCCAAAACTCACGACCCTGCCCTTCGGACGTAATATTGGAACGGCAGCGTATGTCAAGCACATTGAATTCCGATCTGGACAGCATAATTAACTGGAGTAAGAACAACAGAGTGGAATTCAATGCCTCCAAAACTCAATGCTGTCTGCTGTCTCTAAAGCGAACCCCTGATAATCAGCCATTATCCATGAATGGCGCTTGTATCGACGAAACCGGAAAACTTTCCATCCTTGGTATGTGCATCAACACAACACTTAGTTGGAACGATCATATATTCGATGTCGCCAAAAATGCCGCGAAATGTTTAGGTTTCCTTAATCGATGCAAGAAATACTTCACTCCCTCTGATTTGGCTTTAATCTATAAGGCGTATATTCGCCCTAAGCTTGAGTATAACGCTCATATCTGGTCTGGTGCCCCCAATACCACCCTGCACCTACTAGATAGAATCCAAAAGCGAGCGATAAAACTTATAGGAGACAACGACATCGCGGGTTCATTAGACTCGCTTGAACATCGACGAACCGTGGTTTCTTTGTCCGTGTTTTATTGCGTGTTTTATGAGCTAGCCAACTGCCTCTCCTTGAATTCACCCGCAATACACGTCTCGCCAGGAATGCACATCACTTTACCCTTAAGCCTACTTTCGGACGCACAGTGAAATTTGGAGACTCGTTTTTAAGCCGCACCACACGAATATGGAATGCTCTTCCCAGCTCAATATTCCCCATAGATTACAACCCGCAGATGTTTAAGACCAATGTGCACAGGTACCTCCTCTCTCTCTCTCTCCCTCTATACCTTCGGCCCGTGCTGTGTCTTGACCCCGGACAATTAAGGGTATTAATAACATCTTGAGCACGCGCAAATTATATACAAAAAAAACGATAGTTTTGACGACAATGTTGTTTTGCGGTTGAAAATCAGACACCAATTAGTACAAGTGCTTTCGAAAGGAATTTGCAATATTTCTTAAGGCAAGAGTATTAGACGAATATGAACAAATTCACATCGTCTGCAAGCGCCACTATATTCCTGCATCTGGAACTAGGTGCCTTAATGAAATGGATTCAGGCTTAGAATGACTGTTTACATCGGGTAAAGATTCAGACAATAGCTTTTTGATCAGCTTCTCCTGATCAGATGGCCATCAAGTATATATCAATTACCAACAGTTAGGTGGCACAATCAGTGCCGACGGAGGCGTTAATAGCACTGTCAGTGCTGTCAGGAATATGCGGTTAGGTCAGATTATTTTATTGGACTGCCAGCGCAGTTAAAACATTGTTGGTCTATTTTGGTACCCTTAATCTGATCGAATGATCTGCAACTTCAGTGGAAGTGCCGTTAATTGATGCCTACGGCAAATGGTGATTGAACCAGATTTAACTTTGATCTCACAGGGACTAGATCCCACTAACTTAGGACAGGCACTCAACGAACTGCGCCATCTAGCTGTCAGGGATGTTAGATTAAATAGGTTACAATAATAATAACAATAATATGGGTGGCGCTACAGCCCGTAGAGGACCAGGAACTAGCTTCTCAGCAACCACTCGTGTCGTGCGTGCTATTGTTCTCTCACTTAGTGGAAGGGACCTACAGTCGACTCTAGGGTTAGAGGCTTGTGCGACGTCTCATTGTAAAACAAGAATAACCGGCTTTCACATTTCTCGTAATCCGGGCAAACAATGCAAACCGCAATCTCAAGTATACTCAAGAAGCCTCAATATCTCCAAAAGGTATTCTGACCTTTTGGAGTGAATTCCTTCCCGATAATGCCGTTGGAATAAAAAAAAAAAAAAAACAGCGAGCATCGTCTTCTGCATCTGCACTTGTTTTGTCCCATCTGGCGACTCTTACATATATAGTAAAGCAAAGGCCTTTTGGTGGCCATCAGTTAAGATTAATGGATGCAGGGTAATTTCAGTTAGTTATGTGTCTTTGATTCTTTGTGAGAGAACCTGGTACAAATTGCACATCGATCTTTCCTTTTCCCAAACCTTCTGTAAAAAAAAGGAACAAAGACATGTATATACATCGTAATAAACGATTTTAATAAAACATCAAAATAATAACAACCTCTCTCTTGGCCTCTCCTTTCAGATGGCATTCCGTCCTGGAATGGTGGACTTGCCAGAGGGACATCGTGAGGCGGCAGTGAATGCCATCACACTGCCGGAAGTGTTCCATGATTTCGACACAGCCTTACCCGAACTAAACGAGATCGATATTGAAGCTCAATTTTCAATAAATCAATCGAGAGCGGACGAGATTACTATGCGCGAGGACTACGCAAGCATGTCGGTGTCGTTGCACGACGACGGTTTCGGAGATATGGGCTTCGATGCCGATACTCCAGATCTTGTGCGCGATGGAATGGACCCAAATATTGATGTAAGGTTTTGAACAATTCCACATTCAAGATTTCTTATAATTTAGAGTGCAATTTGTACACAATAGGAACACCTGTTTGCGGAGGAACTTGGAAAGGACATCGATCAGACTAAGGAGCCTGTAGCTGGCACACTACGTGATTTGGCCGACGACATGCACGATCCCAACCTGGACGGCGATGGATTCGGCGATGAGTTCGGTCGTGAGTACTCTATTCTGTCTCTTAAATTCATTTCATTTTAATGAACCTTTAAAATTCAATTTCCAGAACCCGCTGTTGGTCTATTCGAAGGAGATCTCTTCGGGGAGCCACAGCTGCCAACACCCGCTGAAGCAAGTGTCAATTTACCCGCCAACGATGATAATTCGGACGACGATATGGATCATTTTGACGGCGGTGCACCATCGCCAATGCCAAGCTCGGTTGGATCCCGGCCGCCGTCAGTTTTGGGACAGGACAATGTGAGGGCGCCCTCGACGACGCTACGACCTCCATCACCGCATCACGAACATCACGCCGACAATGAGCATCTGGCCGAAGCACACGATGATGAGCATCAGGAAGAAGGTGGCGTTGAACAATCAACACTGCTGCACAACGAGGAAGAGAGCTTCGCTTTGGCACCGGTCGATGCATCAGCATACCGAGGTGTCACCAAAGCAAAGAGGAAACGAAAGCTCATCGTCGACGAGGTTAAGAACATTTCCGGCGAAGAGATGAAAGCTCAATTGGCGAACACATCGGACATTGTCACAACGTTAGATCTGGCGCCCCCGACGAAGAGGTGGTGAATCATCTGTGAATTATTTATAGAATGAAGTTAACCTTGCTAATGTGCCCTCTTTATATCATTTTTTTCTTCCTCTCTAGGGTCATGTACTGGAAAGAGACTGGCGGAGTGGAGAAGCTGTTTTCCCTGCCCTCACGCGATATCCCTGCGCGCGGTCTGTTCGCCAACTATCAGCGGCACTTGATTTCGCGCCTGGGCGTGTTGGAGGACTTTTCGGTCCTCGGGCCAGCCGATTTGCTGGCACTTGACCAAATTCAACAGGAGCACGACTCACCGACGACGGCGTCGAACAAGCGCGGTCGCAAGCGAAAAGGAAACGCACCCCCAGAAGTTCAGCCTGCTCTCATGCCACCACCTGCAGCTGTGCCCATTCACGATACGATGGGTCACAGTTTCGGCGAGCCAGACCTGGTGAGGGATGCCGAACTCAATCCTCGCGTGTCAGCGGTGTCTGCAGTACCTGGAGTGTCCTTGGAATTCAATCCAAACGACTCGATAATGCCTCCACCACCAACACCTGGTTTCGATTCGTTACGAAGCCCTGGCCACATGTTCCCAATGCCAGAACTGAGTGGGCTGGACCCAATGACACCGTTGGGCGGTGTTCCCATGACACCTGGCAACCTGCCACATGGCATGGTCGATCTTCACGATGACTTCCATCACAGTGGGCTGACACCGGCCGACTTACATCACGGTGGCATGACGCCACATCACTCGAGCATGGAGAATATCGATGCGCTACCAAATCTGCCGGCCGATCAGGTTTCATCGATATTGAACGAGGCCGAGAATATGCCTGAAAACCTGGACTTGGGCGATTTGACTTTGGTTGCGCCCGCGAATAAGTCTGCGGACCTCGCCTCCGATTGGAATGACTACGATTTCCCGCAATCGGTTGGAGTTCATGTAAGTGGACACGTTTAAAGAGAGATAGAGAGAGAATATGTAGCTAATGGTTCGGTTGTTTTTGTTCAATTTTAGCAACCTGGCGATGAGCAGATGGAAAATGAGACCGACGAGCAGTTCGAAGAGCGTGTCCTGAACAAGAGGGCCGCACAAATGTTCGTCTCAGTGCGTAGTCGTCTGCAGAAGAACGACACACTAATGCTGTCCGAAATGACGCATAGAAATAGCAGAAAACAGGTAATTCTTAGCAACTCCGCGTGTCAGCAGGTTTATTATACGTTCTTTCTCCCTTTCCCTCCCAATCAAGGCCGCGCAAAAGTTCTACTCACTGCTG
The DNA here is from genome assembly GCA_916610145.1 of Eristalis arbustorum. Lineage (NCBI taxonomy): Eukaryota > Metazoa > Arthropoda > Insecta > Diptera > Syrphidae > Eristalis > Eristalis arbustorum. Next base: position 23,361,889 of record OU744316.1, on the reverse strand, counting down.
GTACTTAAGAAATTCCGCGCACTAAGCATCACACAATCGGAACCATACGCCGATATATTAGTTGAACGGGGACCCATGTTTGATAATCCAAAACTGTAAAAAAAAACGGAAACAAACACAAAAACATAAATACTTCGGTTTGGTTTCTTTTTTCTTTTCTTTTTGTTTTGATTTCAACTAGAATAAGTACTCTAGCTTGTAAGGTCGTAGTTGTAGTTTAACACACTTCTGTTTAGTCATAAGTTGTTACCGAAGATGATAAGGGAAATGTCTCCAAAATGCGACAGAGAATGAGAGGACCTGCATGAAACCAGTCTAAAAACAAAAGCAAACACAAAAATCAAAAAAAAAATTAGAGTTGCATGCGAGAGACGACAGTTTTGTAAATCAAATTTACACGTTTTTTATGTAAATATCTAACAGTAATTTATAAATAAGCAAACAAACAATTTTTAAAGCAGAACATTTTAAAGTGAACCCTAACCACAAAGATTGTAATAAATAATTTAAAATAAAAGAAAATAACAAACAAAATAACAACAAAAACCTAACGGAAGAAAATTGTATCTTAGTTCAATTAGTTTAAGCATAGATCAGAAAAACAAAACAACTCCAAAGTTTGGCCTTACTACCATGATTAAAAAAAAAGAAAACAAAAGAGAGAAAATATCTAAAAAATATATCCAAAAGCCTTCAACTGTTAGGCTGAACATGTGGTCTGTTGTAGAAGAGTTTCGTCTGGTTTTTTGTGACATTTTTTTTTGAATGCATGTTCTTTGCAGGCTACACTGCAGCTTAATTTGGTTTAGAGTTTAAGTCTATTTTTCATTCTGCATGAGCAACACAAAATCGTACGATCTTCTCAGAAAAATATCACGTCTTCAATGTCAGACACATCCGTAAAGCAGATCGGTTGGATATGGAAGGGGTTGGTGTGTGGGTGAAGTTTGACACGTTTGGCTTTCAAGATTTGAGCCGGCTGCAAACTGATGTTGATGCACATGTGCCTTTGCAATTAATCAGGTGTGCCAGCCGAGTTTTGTCGATCGTCGGTCTACTCAAATCAAATATTTTCTGGTAGCATCTAACTTGTGACGAGCTACATTGTTACTTCCAATTAAAAATGTCATAGCGAACCTTAAGGGGCTCCCCCCATTCTCGGTTTAAAATTTTGACGCTTTTCAATCAGCTGGTAAATGAACATAAATTATTTTGTTTGCTTGTAACTTTGCATACATTTATTTGAAGACAGAAACAAAGAAGAAGAAACAAAATTTACATATTTTTTTGCGATCAAACGCGAGTCCCGCTCACTGGAACATCAGAAACCAAAAATTTCAACGGAATTAGAAAGAGTGCATGTTTGGCTCTGGTATGAACTAGAGCACAGCCAGAAATCAATTTAAAAAGAGGATCTTCACGTCGATAACGTATTTAAATTTGAAATCGATTGTTTTCACAGTTTTTGAGTAACCTCATGCGCCAGTCGTAAAAATACTGTTTCGAGAGAAACGCTTGAGAAGCAAATTCTTATTTATAAAACCCACCTACGTTCTACCATAAATCGGCTATATATTTAAGAGATTTTTGAAATTTTAAAGGAACCATTCAGTAATAGTTATAGGTTCGAATTAAATAAAAAAAAGGACGAGAATGGGGGCTCCCCTTAAGAACACCTCCATATCCCCACGTTTGTTCAAATACTTAACAGATGTACACAACGCCCCTAATTTTCCTTAAATGTGTTTTACCAGTACACAAGCTTCACGAAGCTGAGTAAAAGTTGTTCACTTCCAATAACTACTAGTTCAATTTTATGTCCAAGCGTTTCTTACGATACCAGTTAGTACCCATAGCTTCTTGCTTCTTCTTTTTCTTGTGGCGCTACAGTCCGGGGTGAACCTGGGCCTCGATCAACAATCCTCTCCAGCTGGCACGTTCTTTAGCCAGCTGCCTCCAATTTCGCACTCCAAGTTGGTTGAGGTTCTTCTCCACTTGAGTGCGCCATCGGGTTCGTGGTCGTCCTCTCTTGCGTTGTCCCACTGGTTCATGCGCGCTACATGGCCTAGCCATCTTAGCTTCTCGCTGCAAACGTAAAAAAAAGTCGCTTCAGCGCAGCTTCCTGAATTCTTGAAAGAACCGACAATCGAACACGTATCCACTTGTTGGAAATCACATGATATTCACTCTTGAAGCTCTTTCTGTGACCACGATCGGTATAACTATCCATCCACCGATCGATTGCTTGATTGATTCGTCTGCATTACCATTGTTCTTAAGCTAATGCGCATGAATCAACAAAATGTTTGCCAATCATGAACTTAAACTAGTATGTCTTCCAAATTGATAAAGCTAAGTGTTTCATGTTTGCAGGCAACATAGAACGGAGGAATAGTGTTTGATATTGAATACTTGATATTTGTCCTGATATTTGCTATGGAATGTATACCAAAATTTACTTACATCGTCGCAAGCAACAGCACCCAGCAGACTGAGGCAGTAACCATGTCATGTCCCAATCCTCTGACTAGCTACCAGCTGTTTTACTGCTTGACATTATTTTTTTTAGTCTCAATTAATTTGTTACTGTTGTAACGCCGCCAATAGTATGAATAAAATATTTAATATATTTTTATTTAGCTATATACATGCAGTGAGCTTCCCCTTAGTCAAATTGTTACGGAATATCAGAATTAGTTCAAGTGAGAGAGTTAGAGGGATGGGACTGTGTATAAAATTAAGGAATGACATCAAACACCTCAAAGAACCAATTTCTATCGTTTAAATTTATCAATGACATTTTGTTAAATTCTGCATATACTACATAGTTTTCTAGTGCTTAATTTTTTATTTTTTCGAATTTCCCTATTTTTTTTTTATTTCATTTAAGTTTTTTTCTTATTTTTAGAATTTTGGTTTTTTTTATATATTTTTTGATTGATTTACGAAGCCTTGGATTAGTTAATTTAATAATTTCTTTAACTTTTTTGAATATTTATTTTATTTTTTAAATATATAATCACTCTTTACAATCATTAAACGTTAAAATGTCTTCGAAAACGTAAAGCGGCAAATCCCAAATAAATTTACCAATAACAGTCTATAGACCATACGTTCGCCTCACAGTTGAATACTTTGATTACAACCCCTTGTAAAGTGTTTTTTGTTTGATATTTTCATAAGTAAAAGGTCAATTATACATATATATTTTTTTTAAAAAAAATGTAAACTTCCCGACAATGCATAAGTCCTCATCTGTTAGTAAGTTACTTTTTGAATCTTAATTTATTTTATGCACTTTTTTTTTGGTAAACAAGGTACTGTTAAAAAACAGTATTTCGCGATAATTGAACGAATGAGAAACGTTTAAGAGATTGGAAAAAAAGTTGGTACAGCACATGTTTTAAAACTCCTGAAAACGATAAATAGTACGTCATAGGAACTATATTCGGTTTAAAAAAGCCAGTTTAGCAGGAAACAAATTATACAAGAAGTGCAGCTTGTTCGTCGTAACAGTGGCGCACAATATTCCTTTGTACTCTTGTTCTACTATGTTAAAATGCTGTGCAAATTGACTGCGACATGCAGCTGCGGTTCATAAGATATAACCAATTTCCAACAAATATAAATAAACTCATGGGATGATATGTCTTGAGCTCTGAAACTAAATATTCTTCTTCACTATTTCGCGATTCAATAATTTGCTAGGGACTAGAACAGAAATCTTGACCAAGTACCTACAAAGTTCCGATGGCAATCCGAAAATTTACGAACAAATATTTTGCGATCTCTTTCCCCCAAAAATATCGATATAATGAAATGTCGATGTTTTTTTTTGTTTGTAAAATCACTGTCAATTGCGATCAGTCAAAAATTCATATGAATGACATGCCAAAATCTGCGATTTCTTCAGTTCGCAGGTCGAAGATAGCGTCTCCTGTGTACAGCACCTAACAATCGACTGTTGCCTTTTTGGCTGAAACTATAGTTGAAACAAATTCTACTGTCTACCTCTACGATTCTGCGACACTCAGCAATCATCAGTGGAACTGCAGTCGAATTTGCAAGTATGTATAAGCTGGTCAAAATTACTGGCACTGCTTGTGCGATTAGAATACAACCACTTCTCACTGTTTGTGCGACAGGCCACTTTTTACTTGTCACAAAACAGGGAATTTTCCAAAAACTCAATCCAATACTAGGCACTTTACCATCAAACCGGGCAATTTCCAAAAACTTGATCAAAAATTGTTTATGAGTGGTTTTATTCAAGTCATACGATATAAATTTGTCCATTGCTGATCTGTACACTCAGACCACGCAAAATTCAAAAAAATGTTTGAACTAAAGCAGATACTCGCACCAAACATACGACATGAGTACACGTGAAATAGACAGTCTGTGCAGACATGTGGACAACAATAAAATATATTGGTCTACAGCTCTGTGTCGTGTATGCGCTCTTTTATGAAACTTCATTGTGAGAGATCACACATATGCTACACTTATTGTTCTTATCTATATTCGCCTTTAGAGCACTTTTACACGAACTAATTTCGACAGCAAGCTTTTCCATCTTGTTGGCAAGAGAGGTGAGACATAGGAAAAGCTTCACCTCCCTTGCCTACAGGATGGAAAAGCTTGCTGTCGAAATTAGTTCGTGTAAAAGTACCCTTAGATAGCAAAATTCTTCTCTCCAGAATCAAAAAGAGAGCTGTATCAACTTGTATGCATGGTCCTTTTAGATCAACTTTAAACGTGAGTTGCATGTTGTTAAAAATTTAAAAAGACTATCCGATAATGAAATGTTCAGTTTTTCGCGAGGAAATTAAACACACAAGAGTCATTTTGTTCACTTTAGTTCTTTCTACTCTTGAATAGGTTTTAGTTTCAAATATATATGCATATCCTTCATTCATTTATTCACATTTCTTTACATCCGCCGATTTATTTCCTTTTAAAAACACGTCGCATGAAATCGCATCCCGTTCCCCCGCCCCATTCAGACAATTCATTACATTTACAGCTGTGATATGGTCTTAACAAAAATCGATCACCAAATTGAACTAAATCTAAGAACGCACGTAAAAACACTAGCAATTTTCTCGCAAAAAGTCTTACGAGCTAGTTCAGTAAAACAAACATTTTTAACTACGGACATGAAATTATTTGGCTAAGTTTATTATTCAGCTTATCGAGTTCCCTTTATTTACATTGAATCTTTAATTATGTGTTTCTTTTAATTTATTAGGATACAAACATGTGGAAGTTAATTTCTCCTTTTGTTGTTTTATGTACTTGCAAACTTTACAAGGTTAATGAAAATTGTTAAAAAAATTAAAAAAAATCACAAAACCCTTGTAAAAATGTATATATTTTTTTGAAAAAAAAAATGAATGAAAATAAAATAAATGTAATACTAAGTATTGTGTTTTAATTTATATCGTGTTTCGTATTGATTCCAACGAATCAAATGGTAAGTAAAAAATAAATGGGAAGTTGTCGAAAAAAAAACAAGGTACAATCGACTCAAGCAGAAGAGGATCCCCGAAAATTATTTATGGTGTGGTCGTATGGAAGAGAAAGCAAAATAAACAACGCCACCCTATCACAGCACTTATCCAGCCCTTTAATGAACAGGGAATACGCTAACCTAGACTTGTACGTCCAGTGCTACATTGGCAGAAGTTCCAAGTCGAAGACTACTAGTGGTGGCCAAAATTGTTCTTGTGCTCTACATGGCCCAGTCATTACCGGCACCCCTCGTTAGACTCACACGCACGTTGCTGTTCAGGCCGTATTTAGCCCTATCACGAATTCCATCGTAATCGAAAATTGGCTACGAATTTCGAAAAATGTACATGCAGTACCTCACAAAATTGAGCGTACACCCATGGAACAGCCGTAATTATTCCCTTTTCAATGGGAAGGACTGTGTTAAGAATAAAAATGTAAATGCAGTTTAGATTATTATCAATTTCATAGTAATAGTAGGAGAAAAAAGGAAGAGTTCTGAGCTCTTTTGGAGCATGACAGAGTAACCACTTCCTAACTACATTTGAGGTGTGCTTCGGATCATTTTTCTGTTGGAACCAAAATCCGTGGGCAAGCCTAGCCTCCTCGCAAAGGCGATCATGTTTCTTTTTAAAATTTCCAAATTCTTTCCAAAATTTCCAAATTCTTATCACATATAACGTTACTAAGGACGTGGAAATTGAATTGATTGACAACTTTACCTCATTAGGACTGATTCAAATTAATAATATAAAAAATTGTTTGAATAGGATCCTGGATCTTATATTTGTTTTTAGAGATCTCAATTATACAGTCTCTGAGTCAGACTTTCCATTAGTACAAAATCAAATTCATCATAAAGCTGTTGATGTAGTATTTAAATTTTATGAATTTCAAACTGTTAGTTCAGATAACTCTTATTACTTTAACTTTAAGAAGGCTGACTTCATGTCTTTATATAATTATTTTAGCAATATAAATTGGAATTATGCACATTTAGATAAATCTTTGGATCAAATGTACACCAATTTCAAAACAATTTTATATAATGGAGTTAAACAATTCGTTCCAGTAGCACGAAAGAGAACATTCTATAAATTTCCTTGGTATAATAAGAGGCTTAAGAATTTGGAAAATGTCAAAAACAAAGCTTTAAAGAAATGTAAAAAGTCTGGCACATCCGAAGACAGGAACCGCTTTATTCAATTACGAAAAGAATTTGATTTTTTAAGCAGATTTCTTTACTCTCAATATATAAATACTGTTGAAAGGAATATTAAACACAATTCTAGATCCTTTTGGGTTTTCGTAAACTTAAAACGTAATAGCTCGGTTTTTCCAAATTCTATGGAGCTCGACGGTGAAAGTGCTTGCGATACCGAATCTACATGCAACCTTTTTGCAAAATTCTTTCAGTCAAACTATAATGCTGACATTATACCGAATACGGAAAACCTGTATCCTGGTCTTACTTCGGTAATAGACTTCGACATATTTTCTCTTTCGGATCAAGAAGTCTATAATGGGTTAACTCAGCTTGATTCAAATATTAAGCCAGGGGTTGATTCGATATCACCTCTTTTATTATCAAAATGCGCTGAAACGCTTTCTAAAGCATTAACAATAATTTTCAATGAATCACTTCTTACTGGCGTCTTTCTTGAGGAGTGGAAAATATCATCCATTACTCCAATTTATAAAAGTGGTCTCAAGCATTTAATTAAAAATTACAGGCCTATCTCTAAACTTTCAGCAATTCCTAAACTATTTGAAAAGTTAGTTTTTGATAGACTCAATTTTGCGACGAAAGAAATTTTAACTTCAAGACAGCATGGATTTATTAATGGTCGCTCCACTGCAACGAATTTATGTCTTTTCACTAATTTTTGTATTTCTACTTTAGAAAATAGAATGCAGGTTGATGTTCTGTATACAGATTTCGTTAAAGCCTTCGATAGAGTTCACCATAGACTTTTAGTTGAAAAGCTGAGAAAAATGGGGTTTAAAATTAAATTTCTTGAATGGTTAAAATCTTATTTGTCTAATCGTCATCAGATAGTCAAAATTGGAGGCGCACAATCCTTCTTTATAGAAGTTCTGTCGGGTCTACCTCAAGGTAGTCATTTGGGGCCTCTGCTTTTCAATCTTTTTGTCAATGACATCCCGTACTTCTTACAATATTCTAATTGTCTAATGTTCGCAGATGATATGAAAATATTTTCATAAATTTCTACAATTACGGATTGCTTAAATTTTCAAAAAGACATAAAATCATTTTTTGAATGGTGCATGTACAATCATCTGGAGTTAAATATTTCCAAGTGTAAGATTTTTAGTGCTTTCCGCTCATTATCTCGAATTTCGTTTGATTATAGTCTTGGTAACGAGAGACTTTTATTAGTAAGTGAAATTAAAGATCTTGGTGTTATTTTCGATTCAAAGCTGTCTTTTTCAGCACATTTGGATTATATAATATCTAAATCAAATTCCTTGCTAGGCTTTTTGAAAAGGAATACGGTAGCATTTAATGATGTTTATACTCTAAAAACCCTTTATTTTTCATCAGTAATCCCCATCCTGGAATACTGCAGCGTTATTTGGTTTCCCTATTATCATAATTCTTCCAACAGGATTGAAAACATTCAAAAAAGATTCACGCGATTTGCATTAAGGAAACTGAGATGGTCCGAAGATTTACCTAACTATAGGTCTAGATGTGCGTTAATTGATCTAAAAACTCTAGAAAGTCGAAGACAAACTCATAGCGTTCTTTTCATAAAGGACATACTCAATGGTAGGATTAAATCCCCGGATTTACTACTTCTCATGCCTCTTTATGTCCCAGAGAGATGCCTAAGAAATAAGAATGTTCTCTTATGTTTTCCATATCATAGAACGAATTATGGTTTAAACGAACCCATTACCCGTTGTTCATTATTATTTAACTTAATTTATCATGAAGTCGATCTTCAAATGAATAGAAATATGTTTAAGGAAATTGTATTGAATATTTTTAGCAAAATTAATAATAATTAAATGTAGTCAAAAGATTATGTATCCATTGATGAAATGAAATGAATAAATGAAAATGTTTAAGTACATAATATTGTCCATAGTTATGTCAATAAATTCAAAATTGCCAGCGCCACTAGCTGCCATTGAACCCAACATCAAAATACATCCTCCTCCCTGTTTTACTGTTGGGCACATATTTTTTGTTTTCAGCGCCGTATTAGGCTCACGCCACACAATTTGCCTACCATCTGAGCCAAATAAGTTTATTTTTGTCTCATCAGTAAACATGACAGTTTTCCAAAATTCTGGAGGCACGCTTAAATATTTTTGCGCAAACTCTAATCTCTTCTTCTTGTTGGCAGCTGAAATAAAAGGTTTCTTAAGAGCAACTCTTCCATTTAAATTTTTTCTCCGTAACACACGACGAACGGTTTCTACTGACAAAGGCTTCTGTATCGTTGTAGAAACTTCTGATGTTAGCTTTGGTATACTAATTTTTAGGCTACACTTAACTTTACGAGAAATTAAACGTTCGTCTTGCAACCGATACAATTTTTTTCCTACCTCTTCCAGGAGCATTTTTAAGTGTACCTTCAGTTCCATATTTTCTGTACAGTCGAATGAGTTCACCCTACAGTCCTACCAATCGTAAAGATTCTCCCTCCAAAATAGCTTAATGATAAGCTTTGGTGTTGAAATATCAGTTTCTGTCATTTCTTTCTCCATGCCATACTTGTTTCCCAAGTATTTTTATTTGAGTACGCTCAATTTTGTGTGAGTGAAAGGGGTGATTTTTTGTTCTATTGTTGTTTTTGGAAGGATATTGCTTTACAATTTTGGATTTTATTTCATACAATAGTAAATAATATGTGGATAAATCAAATTGCATTTCTAAATTATATTTAAAAACACTTCTTCGCATCGAAAAATGCGAAATTACATCCATGCAAAGGGTGTACGCTCAGTTTTGTGAGGTACTGTACATATCACAGAGTTCATTCGTAGCATCAAAAATCTTCGAATGAAGTGGAAATTTGTACGTTTTTCTATAACAAGTTATTTACGGTGTTCGTTATTCCGTTTGGATTTTGTGATACAAATTTTTCGTTTTCGCACGAACATAGATTTTATACAAATACATTCAGTGGTAGGGTAGGATTGTTCGCGTAAACAGAGCCAAACTTAGCATGCAGAACTTGTTCGAAAAAATGGACTACTTCTTCATCCACTTTTGAAATTGACAATCAGGCCTATTTTAACCATAGATAATGAATGAGAATTAATTCCATTATCTCTGAATTCGACTAACTGTTCGAATAGATCTATTCATTCGAATGAATTTTGTATACTTTGAGATTCGATTCAAAGGAATCATTTTCGAATGAACCTCACTGAATTTGATTGTAGACATCAGCTGTTTGAGTTCTTATTTCAATTGTTTTTCAACAAAAATTTCCGAATTTACATGTTTTATGTAAAGAAAATTACATTTGATGCGAATGATTCGAATGTCAGAATCTGCTTGAAAATTAACTTTTGAACTTTCAAATCGTTCAAATCTCAAAATGCAATCTGTAATGACCCGTGGTCTATCTAAAATTAAATTAAACACCACTCCAGAGTTCAATAATCGAATCTTTATTTTCGCTCCTCCAATATTTATTGACACAATCTCCAACGTGTTTCTGCCTACTCTGCTACTCATAGACTCACTCAAAGCAAGTGTGTGTACCTGCAGCTGGCTAGTCATTCTCGGGAGGTACAGATCTCCACACAATCTATATGAATTGTACTCACTTTCGAATGAACGTAAATCTCAAAACAGGGCTGAATGCTTCTGACCGTAGGGTAGCACGATCTTCGAGAGAGCCCAAGCAGACAGCAGCTGGAAGAGTTATACTGTCCTCGAATTCAGTCCCAATTAGTGTTGCAATAACAAATGGCAATAATAAACAATCAACAAGAACATGTATTTCAGAGCGAAACTGCAACATGAATCATTATTAGAATGACGGACAGTGTGAATACAGATATATGGTATTACTAGCTATCAGATATATTCGCCGTCCAGTATAAAAAATGTGTTGCTTTTGCCACATCCATTTGGCACTTTTTGGCAATTGTACAGGTCCCAATGTTGGCATAATTACGAAGTCGAAACGATGTTGCTGACTGACTTACCACAAAGTTATACATAAATGCACATTTTGACGCTTTGTAGCACAAGCCTATGTTGTTTGTCCTTTCGTAAGCACAGCATCACCTCGTTATTCACTCGTTGACTACCAAGCTCATCTCAATGCTAGCGAACTCATCATAGACTGTTCGATACGATCAGCTAGTCACGTCAGCATAATATCCTACATGGAATTCTGACAGTTCATGCCCCCCCTTTTTTAGGAATAACAGCACTTCGCTTCGTTCTATTACTAACCAACGGCCACAAATTTCGTTTTTTTATTAGTTCATTTTAAGTATTTAGTTTCTATCGTATTTCTCATTAGTTCGGATTTAAATGCTGTGCGAAGGCGATGCATCATAGTTAAACCATTTCCCTGTTTTCTCTCTCTCTCTTTGCTGACATTTGCTGGCTAAAATCGTGCGACGTTTTTCGCGCATTTCAAGAGAGCTTGTAAAGAGAGACTAGCTACACTAATCTAAGCTTTTAAGTAGTACCAATGGCCACCATCCTAATTGTAGGCAATGTATGTTACGTTAATCAACGGAATATTTAAAAAAAGGTAAAATCAAAGAATATTGAGTAGGTTGTACGTGTGCGTATTGCAGGTACAAATTTTCATCCTTTCACTACCTTCAGACAAAAGAAGTCGTCATCTGTGTTTTATTTGAAAGTCTTATCGCGTTCCTTCTTTCTTATTTGTTATAAGAAAACAGAAATCAAATGCAGTAGAGATCTGCAAATTCGTGGCGCATAGTCTGCGAGTGATTTGAATGAAATTTGGACACTTAATCGCTAATTTTGACTGGTATTTATTTGAATTATTCTCTATTTTTGATTGTGGCTGCAGTTTTATTTTGTTTTGAAAAGTAGTGCTTTCAAATAACTACTATGTTTTGTTTGTAAGTCTGTTAAGCACCGCCGACTGCTTTTCGATACTTTCTTAGTTTTTCTGTACAATTTAAGTGACGATCGGCCTCCATGCATATCGTAGACTAATTCAGATCTCTGTTACTTGGCCATTTGACCCTGACTGTAAGGATATCCCAGCTGCAAATCCAAATATAATAAAATACTCATGAACGGTGAGAAACAGTTGGATTTTACGAACCTGGAAAAACCACCCGGACAAAGATACTAAAAGAGGATTTTTAAAAGTTCATGCTTTCACCACAATTTATGCAAGTTCCTTGTCTTGAAATTAAAAGTGTTAAATTTGAGAATTTTAAAGCTAAATCCCGTTCACCTCTTGAGGACAGCTTAAACTTCGCCTGTGTTTGGTATCTCAGCTGTTTTATACAGCCATTGGGTACGTTCACATTATACTACCGTGTATTAAGTCGAACGATCAAAACATGCTTCGCGTTCGCATTGCATTACTTGGTTGACGGACTTCACTTATGACGGCATTTTTGTGACATCAACATCGAAGCCCATGTTCTCCTTTCCTTAAAAGGACTACACGACCCTAAACTCTATCGAGCAAGCATACCATTTGCATTCATAAGGCGATGCTCGCTCGTTGAAATCTTAAATGTGAATGAACATTTGTACTGCGATCGTACGAGTGGTGTTCACAAGAAAAAAGTTGAAATTCCATACGACCGCCCATGATCGTCGTACGAAGCGTTAACATTTGTAGGACCTAGTAGAAATTGGTGTATACGACCTGGTCGTTCGACATGTAGCACTAATGTGAACGTACGTATTCTCATATATCAAGAGGTCCGCGACGGTGTTTTCATAAAATAGAAAATTAAGTTATTACACCACTACATTTTGGAGGGGTCCGCCGATAGATGAATTCGTTGCTTGGGGTTCGCACAAGCTCAATGGTTGAGTATATATAAAATAACGGACGTGGATTCTGACTCGAGAGAGATCTAAAAGAATACAACATCTTCTCTGTAGGTGGTTTGCCAAACTGCGATTGGCAGAATACCCATGTTTGTGAGGCTAGATTATTAGGTAAACATTTTGTATTGCTTATCCTAAATTGACGGACAGATCAATCCGCGGGGCTACACAGTCAACCTGACCACCATATCTGACCTAAATGCATTCTAAGGCCAGTACTCCGTACCTACCTACCTGTATACCTAAGACTAGTTTGGAAAGGCGATGAGGTATTTTGTTTAATCAATCTTTGCCAACTTCTCCTAATTCAATATCACCACTTTAAAACAGATCGGTTATCTTTTATTTCAGTAGCGACTAGAAAAAGTGAATGAAGTGACATGTCAAAGTCAACTCAGTGGCGATGTTAATTTATCACATCACATTTAAATCAAGCTTAAGCACTGCTTGCAATGATAGACGAACCTGTTTCCTTTAATGTAGTTAATCTACTTGCTAAATCGATTTCGACTCGAGGATGTAATAGAGGATATCCACGAATTGAGTTAGCAACAAGTGTGGACCTCAGTCAACTTGGTGTACATACATAAGTGGAGACAACCAGCACAACACAGTCATCGCTGGAGATACATGTTTGTCGTGTCCCAAGTTTCCCCCGAACTGTAATGCAATGCAAAGTAGGGGCAATTTACTTCACACATCTCGTCTTTACGAACAGTCGTTTGCTGGGCATTTAAGCAGCGACTTTCTTCAGCTGTTAACCTGTTTAGGTAGGTTTAGGTGTAAACTGTAACTGATGGCATGTGAGCACAGTTTGGGGATGTTAGGGAAAATGGGAATAGAGGTATGCAATGCAGAGGCGTCCAAGTGCGATCATCTGCATGTGATTTCTGATTCTGATTCAAATCCGATGCGTTGAAGCGGGTATTCCGGCATTATTCTCGGTAGATTTTGGGTTGGGTCAGGTTGGGCGAAAGAAAAACGCAGCTCCACAAGGTTCCAATGATGTGTGCACAAGGGAGACTCCAGGCAACAAAGAACAGCTGTTTCTTGACGAAGGCCCCACTCGTAGAAGACTGATCCAGGAAACCCAGTGGGATGCCGATTTATGAAGAAGCAAAAACCACTTCGTTCATCTTCTCAGATCTTTGTTTAGGCGTTTCAGATAATTCCAGCAAAACAAAAATTATCAATGACTTCGATCACTGTGTGCACATGCCACTCACATTTTGAACACAATACCCTGGAGTCTCTCATGAAAACAGATAAGTTAGTGCACCATAACTATCGAATTTTACGGATTCCGGTTTGGCGATAAGAACGTGCTTATTTGCTGATACTTAGAGTAAATGGAAAACGTATTCCCACTGAAATAAACAAAGCGTGCAGCTGACAATAAAATTTTGAGGCATCTGGAAAATATTTCATTCGCCACGCTTTGATGCAGTAATCGTCATCATCAACAGCAAACAACCTCAGTTCTCATATGTTTGTTGGCCGCTGCTGATGGATGACCCCAGACCACAGATCAAGCAATCGCCGAGATCCCCATGTCTTTCCGCATGCAAATTTGTCAATTTTCGCACTTCCACTCCTCACGATACAATAATCCGAAGCGAACCGCCCGGGCGTCGTCCACACAGACCCACCACGCAAACAAAAACGCGAACGAGGAGCATAACAGACAGGGAAACACGAAAACAAAACAAAAGATATTCCACCCAATCTGCGAGCACACACACACACACATCTCTGGATTATCATCGAGTGCGCTTAGTCAAAATGAAAAGCTCCGGCGAAAAACCTAGGATCTTGCAGAGATTAACGCGCCGCTTTCCACGCCGTAAGCCGCCGTCAGTGTGTAGTCACACACACGCACACAGCCAACGAAGCGGAGCGCTACCACAGTCACCAGTGCGGTGCCCCGCAGTGGCAGTGTGTGCGGCGGCGGCGGGCGCAGATTGATGGCCCACACGACAAACACAGCTCACACCGGTACCGACTTTTCAAATTGGTTTTCGGCAAAAGTTTCAGTCCGCGATTAGGTGCGATACTAAACGGTTGACAATATCTACTAGCTGCAGCTCAGCGGCACAGCTCGAAAGTCCCATCTCTCCCCCAACTCACGAGTCACGACGAATTGACTGCACAAACCGTAGCTGAGCGAGCGTACGGATCGTAAAAAGAAACAAACGTTCCCCGAACACAATACCCACTCGGGCTAATTGAAAACATCACCGAAGGGGAGCCCAATTTCACTAGGGATTTCAATTTCAATTTGAATTTCAATTTCGGCTTTAATGTGAAACGGATGTGAACGCGGAAAGCAGATCGAAGTCGAATTGATCCGACCGATGACAACTGTCACTCGGAAAGTGTGCATCAGGTGTTCAGGCTCACCAGTCATCCTCGTACGCGTACCCCTAACCATCCGTGAACTGTGATCTGTTAGATCTGCGATCGGCTTGTCCATTCAAGTGCGGACACTTGGATGTTATATGGAGAGTTCAACGGCGGACTCAATTGAATTTAGTTTTCCGCAATCGAATTAGAAAAGATTGAGTTACGAGCATTACAGTGCGGGTGGTGTATTCGAGGAGCAGTAGAAACGAGGACGCGGTAGGTACTCTCGTCGCCGTTTGTTGTCTCGTCTCGTCTCGTCTCGTGTGTATCGTCGTCCCTCGTCTCGTTTCTCGGTCGAAATTAGCCCATAGCCCATCCAGATTTGAGGAACTTCAGCTCAGAGGAACGCTGCTTGCTGCTTGAACAGACGGCTGGGGTGGTACGTATGAATAACTCACTTTATGCTCGAGATGTGTTCTTTAGATTTGATCAATCGTAAGATTCGCTTGTGTGTCGACGAAGTGAAAGATACGTCGCTTAAATGGTGTGCGGACACAATGGGACTATTCCAATTTGTCTGTTTGCTTGGAATTGTTTTCGGTTTTATTTTCGGCAGATAAACTAACCTCAACGCGCAGCAAATTGGCCATTTGCTGGCGACGAACGTGCGTAGGAATGTGAAGTGTACGGTTTTTTCAGTGTCGTCTTTGGGGCACCTCAGGATCTGTTCTTTGTGCTTGTAGTCCAACCAATTAAGTCTTGTGGGTCGTTTGCATAACTTTACGACGGGAGTGCTCGTAAAAATACGCCTTATGCAAGTGCCGTGGTGCATGTTGGAAGGTTTTTTTTTGTGGTTGTTTACCTGCGGACAGACGGTGTGTCGTTATAACTGACTTGTTGGGCGGCGCTTTCTACGAAGAATCTGGGTGAACAGAGGTAGGTTAGGCGACGTAACTTCCTGATTTTCTTTCGCGGTTGCTAGAAATGGTTGTCATTCTTCAAGACTAGCAGGATCGGAAATTAATTCAATGCACACCGGTCCTGTCAAGCCACGACAATCGCTTTCACAAACATTCCTGTCTGTGGGCTTGCGGAGCATTTGACTCGAAGTTTAGTACAAATTAGCGTTGCGTCGCATAGTCTGACTGGCTTGATCCGCGATTTGGACAAGGCAACAGAGGTTTTTCCGCTTTTAAGATGGGTGACACACACGCAGAAAACGAACGCAACTTTGTGTCTCCAACTGGTGGCAATTAGTGAAGCATCGCATTGATCGCAGAGTTTTGCTGTATTGCTGGTTAGCACGAGGAAAAAAGAAATTAGATACTTACCGTTATGAGTGGCTAAACGCCTTGTGGAAAAAACGACGATATCAGCCTTATAGTTGGCGTTACTCCTGTCGTTTTATTTAACATACTTTCGAATGTATGGTACATAAATTCTTACTCAACATTATTCGTGTGTCCTTATCGCTAGTGTCGGTTTTAATGGTCATTCAAATAAGCCTGCTACATTGCGAACATCGCAAACTAATTCACAAGAAGTTTTCTCATTCGCAGAGAGGTACAGGTGAAAACGGAGACTTCATTGTGAATTTTGTCGATCGTGAATTTGTGGATTGCGTTTGCCTCTTTGTGTATTACGAATTCAGCTGGACAGTTCGCTAAGAGAATGATAGATTCGCAGAGAAGAATATTTAAATGGTTAATTTGGCTGGTTGAACCAACTTGTGTTGAGAGTTTGATCGATGAAAAAACTCGATATCAAGAAGTACATATACATGTTGTTGTTCCTGAAGGTTCGCGGTCGCCGCTGTCCCGCTCCTAAGAATAGCACTTTACTGTGCAAACTGTTGTGAAGAAATTTATGAGCACCAGGGATTAAAATTTGCTCCTATTTTTTTGTTGCAAAGTACGTATATGATTACCTTCGACACATCCTGGCACTCCAGCTTTTTGGTAAATCTCTATTTCGGCTTCCTCTGTGGTTCTAAATTGTATCCATTGTGGACAAATGAAGGTCTCCATTGCGTGAATTGGTTCATTCAAAGACTTTCTGTAGGCAGGTTGTTTACTACACCCTTTTAATAGCTGCCTTCGGCAAAGAACCTCAAGGAGTCTTGCGGCAGATTTAATTATTGCTAGCACAGAAAAAGTCTTTGCTGTTTCAGGAAGATTGTCCTCCACTAAGCCGTCAACAAATGGCTCTTTGTTAAGCCGTAATTGTATTTTGAGCCTGAAATTGAGAATGCTTTGATTTAATTTTAATACTAGTCTATATTAAGTTTTGCGATCTCATCAATTTATGTTTTGTGAATTTATAAATTTAATCTATGTCATATCTGGTTTGTTGCTGGATACATACATTTTGGTTATTCTTCTTATCAAAATAAAAAAGTCAGCTCAACTACATCTGTATACATCTATAATAAGGAAAGAAATGACAGATTGAATTGATTTGAAAACGCTTGGATTTCATTACCTATGAAGTACTTCGCATTTCTCGCATTCAATTAAACGGTGTTTCGTACTAGTTGTTTTCACGCACATATCACAGCGAACACTGTGAACTTATGCGCTTGGAGTTCGAGGGTACATGTGACATCTAGCCTCTTTATTTTGTGGTGGGCTGATGAACTAATGTGTTGACCGGTTGTATTTCGACTGATGCTCCAAACATCCGATGTGCAATAACTCCTCTAGAAGATCTTCCACAGCCTTCGGGCGAAAATAATTTTTGTTGACGAAACTAGACGAGATTGTTGCCCGATTGATTCGCAACAACATTACATTTAATGGTATCGAAGCCCTACAACGATATAATAACCGATCAAAGATGACTGATATATCTTCTCTGATTCACCCGATCGTTGCCCATTCAATCCCTTTCAAAGGGTGGCTCATGTTGATATTTGAGTCGATTGAGGAAAGAAATCGGAAAGAATATCATTCAAAACAATTATTAGGAGTTTTGCTTGCTCAGCAAAGTGTCACTAAATACAGACTAGTGTTAAGTTCGATCGAATATTCCTGCCTATTCACATAAGACTATTTTTCTTGCTTCCTCCTCATCCTAGTTAATTCACGACATAAACATCAAAATACTGTCCATATTTTTCAACAAAAATTGATTTTCCACCCACAATTGAATTTCAGTGGCTTACTCAATTTTTTTGTTTGCCATATTTTGGTATTCTCCACATTTTTCAATACAAAAAACCATCCATCCTAATATTGATATGTACTAAATTTGATATTACCAAAAATGTGCAATATAAATAACAGAAACAGCCAGAGTGGTTTCGCCACAAAAACCCCACTTAACCGACATGTCTCAAAAAACGACAAGAGTCGGTCAATTTAAACGCCACTCATAATAATATATGAGTGAGTAGATACTGGTGCAGTAATAGAATTGAAAACATTGTGCATAGAAATCAAAGTCTATTATATGTCACGTTTGCAATGGTCTTTCTTTCTTTCGTTTGCCAACTACCTCCAGTTGCGCACAAAAGTTGGTTGAGGTCCTTCTCCACTTGTGTGTACCATCACGCTCGAGGGAGTCCTCTGATGCGCTCTCCCAATAACTCGGATTCGAAGACTCCACTGTCGGTCGATACGTTGTACCCAATTTACGATGTTTCGAACACACATTTCGGAGAAATTATGACCATCTCTTAGTCATTATTGGCTCTGAAACAATCTAATGATACCGGCTTGTTAGAGTAGGATTTAAGGTGGCGCATAAAAAAGTCCCATGATCTACGCGACCAATCGGCAGGATATAAGATGTTCATAGAATTGTATTAAAACGATTGTTACAGACGCTCTGTGGATTGTGGCACCGTCCTGTTGAAACCACACATCATTGCTGTCTATTCAATGCATTTGACCAAGGAAATAACACTGAGGGATAACTCCGTGCCGATCTCTACAGCCTGTAAGGTGACGGTCATTTTTATCAACAAAACTACTCAATGTCAAGTTCCATTGTCACGATACAATTTTTGAGAGATATCCTCAATTTCTGTCTGTTATGTGATAAGTTGCACTCCAGCAAGATTTCGTCGAGAACCTTAAAATTTGTCCCTGTCAGTTGCTGCACATGATCATATGTGTATTTCCCAGATATGGGCTGACATAAGAGTGTTTACATCATACGTTCTGCTTACGTCATGTTACAGAAGGTCTCTGTTGCCAATTTTGCAGTCTCTTCAGGTTGAACGGCCATAAACTTCCCAGTCCGTAGTGCTAAGTTACAGTCTGCCTTTTAGTAATTTTTGTTTTTGCTTCTTCATTTTTGTCTGTATTTGTCGTCGAGAACTGAAGTTCTTCCTTTTGTTGAGGTTGTGTACATTTGTATGCACATCCAGGCTGTGCCCGTAGAGTGCGTGACGATTTTTATTAATATTATTGAAGATGCAATGACATCATGATTGAAACGAATGTCATTTAGTGTACAGATCATGACCTTCCACTAGGGAGATTTCACTAGATCACTAGATTTTCTGATCATGACAAGATCTGATTCGAATTGAAACTGAAGTATCGAATGTCATATTGAATTACTTTCCCTGTCAAAAGCGACAGCTTGAAATCTTAAGCTTGAAATCTGAGCTGAAATTTGTGAATGATTTTTCTAAGAAGCTGCAACTTGTGTCTAGTTCATTGATTTGTTGTTTTGATTAGACTCTTGCCACATCGTTAAACCGCACATTAAAACATCTTATTCGGTTTAATCTGTGCCCTTATTAATGGACCCAGAGCGGACTCACCCTTAATCTAATTGTCACGGGATATCAAAATTAGTTCGAGTAAGGGAGACTTCGTAAGCACAATGGGTTTATGCTGGCTTAAGTGTGACTGATGTCATCTCGCACAGCAGTCGGTTACTTCAATCCAGGAGGAGTTCAACTCAGAGTGGAAGTGATCACACACATCACACTGCCATTCGTAAACCTAACCTTACTTAACTTTGTCACGAATATCAATCGATCGATCTTCCGACACGTCCAAAACATCTTGGGTGTTATTCACTATTTCTTCCATTGTGAAGTCATTTGGTCGTCCTACGCTGATCGTAACACATTCACGAAATTCAGAGGAATCTGCACAATATTTTTTAAACCACGTGAAAAATAGATACTACTTTATTAAAACACGAAACTAATTTTGTAAATATCACAAGCCAAATGTCTTTCGATCTCGCAGCAAAAGCCAAATTGCTACTTCTAGAAAGAAATGAAGCTGCCTGAATCTGCTATGCAACCTGCGCCCATCCTACATCACTGTCAAATCATATTTATGAGCATGATATCCCAATAGGCTTTGCCCCGTGATAATGCCAACCACCAATCTGCCGCGCATTGGCATGTAAATACGAGGTACCTTACCTCTTAACCGGCTTCGTGGATATTAATATGTGGCACCTACAACAAGTGACACTTGTGACACTTTGCATTTTGTTCCCGAGCCTTGTAACACATAAATTTCGTCAAATTTGAGATGTAGCTACATTGAACTACGTTTGGTTTTTGTTATGTTTATCATGAGATCACTTTTATTTCCCACTTCTTCCAGCTATGTCTGCATCACATTCTTGCAAATGAAGCTGACATGAATACAGCAATTGCTGTATTTTCCACATAGGCGAGGAAATTTCACTTTGCTGTTTATTATTTTGTGTTAGAAATGAGATCATTCTCATTTAGGGAATTAATCGGGGACATCAATTTCTATAAACTGAATAAATTTAAAGAAAAATAACACCCTCCATCTTTAAATCTATCCTCTGATGACATAGTATACAAAATTCTTGAAGCAAGCATATTGCATCTTGATAATTCAGTTTATAAGTACATGAGTTATCTTTCGCGTTTACATTCAGTCATCGGCCCTGAGATAATCAGGTCGCTGGTTCTTTCTTTGGCGATGATTATTTTTTCAAACCAGGTTGACATTGATGACCCATATATTGGACATGTGTTTTTTTTTCTTTGTGCGGAGATTAATTCATCATCGGATGTGAATTTTTGAGTGGACAGTAGTAGTATTTGATTTTTGGCAGATATGTTAGATAGGCGGGTGGAGGGTAATTGTGTACCGTCTTGTCTTACTTATTTCCAGTTAGACATATTGTAATGCCTATTGTAAGTGCGCCGACGGAAGACGCAGTTCAACAGAAATTAGAAACCCGTACCACTGTCGTTATATTTCAAGAGTTTTTTGACAGTTAAGGCCCATTCATATGAGCGGCGAAATGCGAACTTTCCGAAACAGCTCTTTTCCAGCAAATATAAACAATAAGTTAAACTTCTTGGTATGCAAAAAGATTGTAACTGAATTATCGAGTTTTTTCATCGACAAGAATCGCAAAAGTTACTTTATGTATCCTAATTAATGACTTAAAAGTTTTTCACCTCGAATCAATCGTTCTCTCCGCGAACTGTCAAACTGAATTCGTGATACACAAACGCAATCCAAAGACGAAAACGAGATCCACAAACTCACGAACAAAAAATTCGCAGTGAAGTGTCAGTTTGCACCCGTAGTTCTCTGCGAATGAAAAACCTCCATATGAATGAAACGTCAATGTTTGCGAAGTTCGCAATTCGCGGCGACCTCATATGAATGGGCCTTTAGTATCGAATTTTCGGCAGTTAATCGTAAAATGATGTATTCCCTGATTGCCACGTTTGGTCTGAAAAATCGTATAATGAGCCCTGAGCAAAATGTCATGTTAAGAAGACATGGTCGAATTCGGAATCAACCCTCTGATCAAAGCGTCCCTCTGCTCGTAAATTGCAACGATCGAGTTGTCTCGATACAGCACCTACATATTTTCACTCAATTAAGTATCCTAGATTGAGTGTCATATTTGACAGCACACAATGACTAATAGTTCACAATGACATATTAAGGTGGATGTTACAATATAACACGTTACAAGTTAAATGTTTTTTTCAACCCCAAACGACAGATGAGATTAAAATGACGTACTATGTACATTAAAAAAACGCGACAAAAGTCAGAAGTTGACCAACTTCATGCGTCGCGATTCATTCCACTTCTGGCCCACATTAGTTGTCTCCCTTCCTCTTATTAGGTCTTATCAGTTGTCAATTTTTTTTTTAAATGACGCAAAGCACGCAACGGATTCTATGGGCCAGAGTCTCCAGTAATTTGTTTCAATCATCAATCATCAGTATTTTCAATTGCCATTTCTAAAACAACATAGAAAAGTCTTAAACAATAGGTACCAGTTCAATTTCTGAACTTTTTTTGCCAGTCAAACCGAATGACTTTTAGATTTAGGAATTTAGATCTTTATTTACAAGGTTATTACTAGAGCTAACGTCTGAGGATCTTAAAACAAGAATTTCCTCCTTGATAAGCGTCAGTGGTGTATAGACATATGATTATGCTTGCTATTGTGTCAGTTTCACTCTTTGATGCACTTTATTCTAATCCATTCCAATAACCCATCCTCTCCAAATGCACCACGCCACAATACCACCATCACTTATGTATAATCAAAGGCATTCGACTGCTCCACACAGAATCAGACTCCCAGTGCCGCTGAATCGAATAATTTGCGGTCACAATATGCTTACACATCAAAGACATTGAACCTGTCCACCACTTTGCATTGATTAGCATGTGACTGAGTTTCGGTCCATAACATCTGCGACTGGGCCACACTCTTACATCACTCCCCACTGCGTGGTCGTCATCGTTAACCCGCTAATCAGAAGGTTCTATCTGTTCTGCTGGGAAAGAGCAGTTGTGCTTAGAAAGCTGGCGGGCTTCTTCTCAAGTGGCAATCTAGTTTCGTATCACAAGCTTGTTCTCATTCCTATTTAAGTTGTTGGCGGTTGGTTTCTGTGTCTATCTGGCAGTGAAGGTTCAACTTTCACCCGATGTTTTCGATTTCATATCTTTCTCTCACTCTTCGCCGGTTCTGTTGATCGCAGGTGATCAAGAGTTCATGTTGGTAACCAAACTTGATTCCTCGGCATGAAATCCACTAAAGCGCTATTTGACTCTAATCCTTCAAAGTGAATTGACTGTGATTACGAATTGGAGATTAATTCAAATGAAAACAACATTATTGTGCTTTGTTTTGTTTTGATTTTTTCCCATAGGCAGGGGTCAGTTTTAGTGACACACAAGGTATCCAAGAAAGAATACATAATATTTGGTCATTCAGCAAGAAGACTAAAACCACTTTCTCGACGGATGGCATTTCGGAAGAAGAATTCCTAAACAGTCGTCTTTAGTTGGCTATTTATGTGCGGCCATCCATATAAGCTTCAAGATGCACTGTGGCAATGTCTTCAGCTTCTTGTTTTGCCCTGAAAATGCATTGAATTTTCTGTCTTAGGAGGTTCTTTACCACAAGGTTCCCTCTCCGATTCCTACCATTGACGAAAGCATACTAAGCACCAGGTTCTTCTGTCTTGCTTCAATTAAGTTCGCCAATTCGAACGTCATTTGTTGTGAGAACCTCAAACGAAATGACGACATTAATGGCAGAAAAAGAAAGATTATTTTATGAACATATTGTGGATGCTGTGCAATCGCGTGACTTAAGTGAGCTATGCACACGATTTTATGGAATGCAATTAGGTGTCAAAACTAATTGCTTAATACGTCTTTACAAAGTTGAGGGCATAATGAACAAAAAACAAATAAATTTTGCTAATCTCAAAAAAATTACTAGGCGTAATAAGCAACTTTTTTATGTTTCCGTCGATGAGAAAGAAAAGTGCTGTGCAATCAGTCTTAAATTAAAATGGGACATGTGTGATTCGCACCCCAACGCTGAAGGATCTGTAGAATATAAATTAAATTGTAAAGTTATGCTGGCTCTGGGTATGTTCGTCAAACCCCTCGATGTCGTAGGTTTGATCCCTTGCTTGTGCCACAGAAATAATTTTTACGTCAGCACCTATTTCGAGTCACTGACAATGCTCAATGAGTATTTCCAGTCTAGAAAAAGCTTCTCAAACTTGGGCGTTCAGAGTCGGCTTAAAACTGTAGATCCCTTCCACTCGTGAGAGAACATAGCACGCACAAGACGAGTGATTGCTGCGCGATATTATTATTATATTAAAAGTCACAATGTATTTGTCTGTTTTCTCGTGACAAATTTAATTTCATGGGGAAGTTATGATTATTCTTGTCATGCACTATGGTGCGATCTTTGGTCGTGTTGCGTTGATGGCGGCTGGAGGAGAAGATTCAACCACGAACTGTACGGGCTGTACAACGTATGCACCTAGTTAAGCGAAAGGATCCAAAGATTGCTAGGTCACTTAGAAGGGATGGTCACCACAGCTCCGGCACGAAAAGTCATTGAGACAGCGAAACAGAGGACGTAATTTTCGTACACAACTGGAAAAAGACCTCAACCAACTAGGCGTGCGCCGTTGAATGCATACCTAAGCAACAAAATGGGCTTGTTGCTTGTGCTGATCCAGTTTTAAGCAACCGGCAATAGCAATGCGCTATCACTTAGATGTCCCTATCTACCAATTTGACGTCTATTTAGGTTGGCTTTAGGCATCATTATAATCGTCTTCTAACTCACAAGATTCTCTAAAAGGATCGGAGAAGAAAAGCCCACAGTAGAGATCCACTCTAACCCATCAGAAGTTCTGCCCTGCGGCAACTAAAAGATTCCTTGGACTTAGTCTAACCACCTCGTCCTCGGTCTGCGGTCGCATGCTTGAAGTGAAGAAATTTCCTCTAGAGACTCCTCGAAAGTTATGATGATGGGGACATTTGCGCCTTCTGAACAAACTATCCAAACATAACCGTGTGCGTTCGAAGAAACAGCTGCTCAAACATTGAGTTTCTCGTGTTCAGTCCTGTTTTTTAAGCAGACCTTCGGACAGATGGACAGACGTAGAGACATGTTATGGGTTTCACTGTTGGTAATGGGGCCTTGAAAAAATTATGTGTTTGGGAATATGGGTACATAAGAATTAATCAATTGGACAGAGTGCCACAGTCAACAGCTACAACTTTAAGGTAGTAAGGGACTTTTTCTGTATCTCTTGGATATGCTTAAACTCTTACAATAAAAACCCGTCAGAAACAAAACGAAGAATAAATATTGTCAATTGCCGTTTCTTTAGGCTGAGAAGGAAATTGTGTAGTAAAATGGGGCCATTTGGATCATATATGACTCTAAATTGCCCACCGACCTGGGCGTATGCCACTGTGCAACCTGCACAGCTCATCGTTGAATCTTCGTCCTTAAAAACCATCAACGCAAGCAGATCTGAGCAGAGGTAGACGAAGTCATTCACTACCACGAAGTTACAGCTTGTTACGCTCTCTCCAAGACGTCGATGTTACATGTCATTTCTTGAGGACAGCACATACTTCGTTTTTCAGCCTATTCCGTATCAATGTAAGCAAACACCTCATTGACGGCTCCTTGAGATCTGCCAATGATGTCAATGTCATCGGCGTATTGTTACAGTCCTACGGACTTCTGGAAGATCGTGCCTCTAATGTTGGCATGCGACTTTTGCGCGATCATCTCTGAAATCACATGACAGCGCGTCACTTTGTCCAAATCCTTTTTTGACATTGAAGGTCGAAGTGAGTTCGTTACTGACTTTAACGCAGTAACGAGGATAATCTAGTGTGAAGATTCTGGTCTGACCACACTGATATGTACCGTAGGTCAGATTGTTAAAGAACCGCTTCAGGCGGTCTTTGTAAGCGATGGTAAGGTTTCCTTATCCCTCTTTACGTGTGCGCAGTCAAAGGCGTATCCTCTATTTTGGATCGGGCAATCAATACCTTTCGTTTTCTCCGACCATATCTTATAGATCAGATCTGGAGCATGCGCTCTACCAGATTATCTTGAATTTCCCAAAAAACAATACTGTTGTACACAAGTGTGATCATTTTTTCACACTTCAGCGGGCTGAACACAAGTCCCGTACTCCGGAAACTACGAAGAGTTTGGTGGCGCAATCATATTTTCATTAAAGCAAGGATTTAACTTCATGCAGCTTGTCTGAAAGTGATTTCCAAAGTAAGAACTGCAGAGGTAGTCAAGGTTTTTGAATATGGAGATCATACTCTGTTTGTTTTCATCAATCTCTGTCATTCAACAAATCTCTCTTCATAACCCCCAAAATCCAACTTTGTCCAAGGTGCCTGCCAAAGTTGTCTGTCTAAACGGGAAGCAAATTTTTAAGGTTGTCAGCAAGCTTTTGTTTCAAAATTTCGAAAAAAACGTGCAGTTATTGACAAGGTTGCATCGACCGCCCACAGATTTCGCAATCCCGGCCTCAAGAGGCGATGCAATGATCAAACAGGTTCAAGCCTTCTTTACTTTTCGCATAATGAATTACACCAGACACCAGGGATTTCATAAATATCTCTTGAGTGGAAGCTCTTCCGTAAGCCATCAATTATGATGGCCTCTATCAAATTGGCGAGATATGAGTGAACGCCAAGTCACTGACCAAAAGTCAACTGCCGTCACCCCAGCCTAGACGCCAATTGTGGCCTATTGCGAAACACGTTGGATAAATCAATTAATTTTGCATATTGGCAAATTTCATCGAATCAGTGGACTGGGTGCACCTTCACAGCGCACAGAAGAATCATTCATCCATGTCAACCGATGCGGTGTTGATTCCGGCTTTGTGTCCGATTCTCCGCGACTCCAAGCCGCCCGTGTGGGTTATTATGCAAATGTGAAATACGATCAATGGGGATCGTGCGCCACTAATCACATGACAGGGTGTCTCGAATATCACGGCATCACTCGCGTTACCACAAGGCCTTGGCTTGAAGTCGCAAAGATGACAGATGCCACGACAAGACATCATTACTATGTCAATTGCAGCCAAATGACGTGCATACCAAACTGCAGAGGAGCTCGTATCTCACGAATGCATCATGGATCAGGTGGTTGCAAAACAAACAAACACGCTGTGTGAACCGCGCTTTATTTCTTCAAATAGCAAGGCGATTGCAACATCGTCGTCCGCCAGACGATCCGTTTGAGCTAAGGAGATGCATGCAATTGCAGAGACAAGTGGGAGGCAGCGTGTATCGGTTAATGACTCGCACATTTCGCGACATCAGACATCACAATTGTATTTACTTAACTTGCCGGCTTGGGAGGTATTTAATTATGTATGCGACTCTGTTTTTATTGTATTTGCCTTCGGTGTTTACAGACGGATTAAACGTCGCAAGTGTGCTTTAGCCGGGATTCAATTCACGAAATCGTATGTGTACATTGCATTGCGGCTTATTATCCATTGCCAAGGAATGTGATTGTTTAAGCATGAGTGTCTTCCTTGATAATACAATAATGAATTGTGTAACATTTATGACAAGTCAATCACCTATTTTTTGTACGTATCACGAGATGTTTCTTTACGATGGCAGATGATGAATTCTCGGAATATGATATTTTCTTCCACAAAAGCCAACCTGTCTTTTTAAAGACATAGATTCTGATGCATGAACTCGGGCAGAAGATAAATGTCTCGTTCCTTGAAAAATTCCATTTACCCTAGAAATATTAGCAGATCAGATGGCACTCGACTTTGACTCAAACAAGTGTGCAGTCTAACATAACATATTCGGCTGTAGCACGTCGTGTAGTGTGGCAAAGTATCTAAATTTAAGGGCGCATTTGAAAGCAGGTTTAGGGCAAACTGATTGGCATCCCATGCGAGACAGGTACTGTGTGTGAATTCATAGAGAGGAGAAATGCACTTGGCTAGCTCGCTAGAGTAGGCCCAGATCAGAGACGGTAAAATGTTTCTTGCATTGATAGAGGAAACCTAGACATTTGGCAGAAGTCTTGCGAACCTCATGCAGCATCAGGTGGCTCAGGTTCAGGTTCCAACTAAGTCTTGGGTTGATACACATATCAAGGATGGAACGTTTTTCAGTCTCATCTACACCATTGCCATTCATGGAGGAATGCTAAAGGTTAGACGACGGCATTTACTTTTAGAAGCAATTAGTTCCACTCTCTTGTCGCCTCAATCCTATGTCCCAAGGGCGGGATTGTGATTTTTGGAACCAATACAAAAACCTGATAGGACTGTCATCAGCAACGCAGTGAATTGACACAGAACTATCAGACTCTCAAAAAAATGAGAAAAGAGTAAAGAGACAGAACAGACCCTTGTGGAATACCACCATTTTTATGAATATCAGACTTGAATCCATCCAAAAAAAATGTTTGAGATGAAAGTTTCGAACGACAGTCTTGAATTGATGGAAGAAATGCATGATACCATAGGCATGCAAACATCGACGTCTCGAACAGAGCGTAATATTGGGCAGCAGAAACTTTGAGGTACTGAAGGACTTCGTCTACCTAGGCTCCGGAGTAAATAGTACCGAGATCAAGCGCAGAATTACTCTTGCCAATCGCTGCTTCTTTCGGCTCAAGAGGCAATTGAGTAACAGAGCCATCTCTCGAAACACCAAATTGACCTTGTATAAAACCCTGATCATCCCAGTCCTGCTCTATGGCACAGAGACATGAACGCTATTGAAAGCGGATGAAGAAGCTCTTGGTTGTTTTGACAGAAAAGTTCTGCATACGATCTTTGGTCCTGCTTGGGTTGATGGCATTTGGAGGAGACCTGTATGGGCTAGTTAATCGTCTTCGGATCCAACACTTAAGATGGCTAGGTCATGTAGAGCGGATGGACACCACAACTCCAGCCCGAAGAGTTTTCGATACCGAGCCATAGGGACAGCGCAACAGAGGTCGTCCTCGCACTAGATGGCGCACACAAGTCATCAAGACCTCAACTAACTTGGTGTGCGCAACTGGAGGCAGGTGGCGAAAGATAGTGCTGGCTGGAAGGCATGTTGGTTGAGGCTTAGGTCCACCCCGGAGTGTAGAATCAAAGAAGGAGAAGAATAAACATGCAAAAAAGACTTGATGCTAAACGAGATTTGTAAGAATTTTCAAATTGCTATTGCATCTGTTGCTGCGGAAACCGTAATGCCGGTCACGAAGGAGTTGGTCATCCAAGTTGATGCGCAAAGAGTGAATATTTTTTAAACTTTTGTTTATTATTTGAAGTGCATTAAAAATGGATAAGGCTTCGCAGAATGAATTTAGCTTTCTTCTTCTTCGGAAGCTACCGTCCGAGGTGAACTTGGGCCTTATCTAACATGCATTTCCAGTAAACTTGATCCCTCGCCAGCTGACTTATGCTTCGTCCTCTGTTGCGTTGCCTCATAGGCTCAAAGTTAAAGATTTTTTGGGTCGGAGCAGATTTGCCCATACGCTCTACTTGGGCTAAATACATATATTGTCGCAGACACCTCTACAAGTCGCCTAAACATTTCGCTGCTGCTGACGATTATGGTGGTCATGTTCACTCACAGAAGTAGCCAGTGAAAGCCTTTCCAGCGAATGCAACAGAGTTTTCTTTAAAAAGCCTCATCAGAATCATTAGCTGAGTTAACTTGGCCGCCTAAGACACTCTCTCCAATTGCTTTCTGAGCGCTAAGTATCCATGATATGTGGAAGACGACGACGTTAACTAATAATAATATAATAAGTATAATGAGTAGTAATAAACGAAGCTATCGATGGAGATATTTAAAGATTCAACAGCCTTCAAACACAAAACAGTCTACCAGTTTATTGGTAGTTCCTTTTTTGGCCCACCCTGAAGCTTCTTTCAATTGCCCTCCAGGGAAACCCTTACCCTTCACAGGAGTTATTTTCTTGTCTGTGGACTTTTCGACAGGTGTCGTTCAAAAACTCGGCCATAACTCGACGAATATTCGGATTGTACTCTTAAACAGGACGTTTACCCACCGTGACTATTGAAACCATCTTTGTGACCAGTTCACATAACGAAAACAAGGAATAGTGACAAAGAAATGTTGCATACAATAGAACCAAAACGGATAGGCATACTTGAGATGTGACAAGAAACCACATGCCTTCCACATTATATTTTCGATTTCAGTTTAAAGAATCTCGGTTAGCATTTGGCCATGGTGACACAACATGACAGTTACAACAACAGTTCTTAATTTCGCAGAGGTATAATCCTCATAAATTCGAACTTCATGTGGATGCAATGATCTTTAAACAGATGCAGATGTCAACAGAAAGCCTCTTCGCTGAAAGAAATAGCTATTGTGTACAGACTTAACATTTAAACGCTGAACAAACGTTCAAACTCCCGAACATCGTTTGAACATTTCGTAAGCAGTTGGCTTCAATTGTTGACGCAGTTAAACTTTCTAAGCATGCCAGTACTGTGCTGTTGATCGATGTGGACACTTTCAATAAACACAGCCGTATTTCCTGTACAGACACATTATATTTTTAGTTCGTTTTCACTATTTTCACATGTTCAGGGATAGTTAAACGGTTCATGTTGTACCTTAAACAAATCCTGAACAGTCGGTTTGACGTTTGCGGTTGAAACAGGGATGTTAAATCCGGAGAGGGAAGAACCAGTATAAACAATGCCAAGCTATCAGCTGTTCCCCACAGCTCATGGGTATTCACAAACACCCACCAAAAAATCGCTGTCAACAACGATCTGAGGGGCAGAGATGAAAACGTTGGCTATATCGTTACCATATGATTTCAGGTTTATGTTATGCAAAAAGCAGGTTGTTGGTGAAATTCATCATCCCCCTGGCAGATCCGCGAAAGTTGCTTGTGCTGAATCACTTTACTTGATCGAACGGTGGTTATCTCGAAGTTTTTGCAAACGTTATTAATTATACTTTGCTTGACCACGAGCATTTTGCTTAATTAACTGATGGGGGTCGGATGAATTTATCTAAAACTGATTCAATGTGACAGGTGAAGTGTAAAAAAGGAGTGCGAAGAGAAGGTCATCACTTTTAGGATAGAATAGTGGAGATGCATCGCCACTGCTCTTTTCAAACTCAACTAAACCATCAGCGGGAGTAAAATGTACGTTTTTAAAATGTCATTTCCTTAAACCTGCATGATAGATAATTTATTCTTCACGGTCACATCCACTTGACTATTAAGTAATTTCGTTTCCAATAAAATTCCGGTTATAATTATGAATTTCATTCATATTTAACAGTTGCTACTTGCTAGAGAAGCTGCACGAGGATTTTATTGCTAAACTTGCTACAGCTGAGACTTCGTGTAAGTTTCGCTAAATGTTTATATGGTTATGATCAGAGATTGAGTTTTAGGGTGCTATTAAAGTGCCAACACACGTTGATAAGATGGTGTCATCAATGAGGATAATGAAAGTTTATGGGAATTTCTATCTCGTTACTTAGAAGCAATAGACCGATCTGCTTGTGCACACACTAGTCTTAACCGCGCTAGGTAAACAAGTCATTTGGTACTACTGCATCATGTAAATGGATTGCCTTTAAAAGAATTGAAATGAGAATAACGAAAAATTAAGCAGACTTGTGTCTAAACGATCCTAAACATTTTACCCAAAATCGGACCGTAAATGGAACGTTTGTCCAACATGACCTCCTCATCTTGGACTAACGTTCCATGTACGGTCCGATTTGCGACTTAATCTCGATGGTCTTGTGTATGCTGTCTGCAGTCATAAAGCCCTTGTCTTGAGCTATCGATCACTTAATCTGTACACCAG
The DNA here is from genome assembly GCA_916610145.1 of Eristalis arbustorum. NCBI lineage: Eukaryota > Metazoa > Arthropoda > Insecta > Diptera > Syrphidae > Eristalis > Eristalis arbustorum. The sequence goes on along the minus strand of OU744316.1, from coordinate 23,330,342 downwards.
AGGATTGATCTTCATAGCCTTACCAAACCTTGAGATTCCCATCGCTGTATGTTCCGGAGCTAAGTTAGCTACCAGATCTTTAGGATTCTGACTACACTCGCATTTCTATATATATAGCTCATCGTGATCGCACGTGTGTCTTTCCTGCATCCATCAGGCACCAATAATCAGCCCACACCTTCGGCTGTCTAGTTTTCAACTCCATAAAACAGAAGTGATCGAATAAGAGTCTTGCGGAGCCTGTTATTGCTTGGACAACACGGTTGGATGTCAGTCAACTTGTCCAATTTGAGGCAAGTAGCTAAAGAAAGCCTCTAGAGAGACTCGTTTGCTTAGCTGGGCATCAACTCAAGCCCACTCCGGTCTGAAGCGACATCAGAAGAAGACTCAAGTCATTTATGTTCACTAGGTTCTTTTTGCTGAGTTCACATTTGCTCCGAGTTACATACCACTTTAACAACAGATAAGCTATAAGACCGAGAAATATTAAAGCATATGGTAGGATGTACCACGCTGAATATATCGGTGCAACGGATCAGGATACCAATAAGTCATCTCACCCTATTACGAGGATCGCAGAGAGTTCAGGTGGACCTAACTTGTCCACCTCCTGTATTCAATTAGGTCTAGCGGATGCCAAGAGGAATGGCAGTACAAATCATAGAACAAGTGAGTGGTGAAGCCCTCTAACCACCTGTGCGACCACTCAGATCTTATGGTCCAAGATCAATGGTGCAAAATCGACAGGAAGTTGCTGTGCTCTTGATAGCTATCAGAAATATCATGGCACAAAATTGAGACTTTCTCATGACTGACGCGTGCAGAGGCTGTGGTGACAAAGAAGAAACACGGTATAATCCTCACTATCTCTGCCACTGCCCCAGCCTATCTTAGCAGAGGTGCAGAAGAATGGTCGTATTTTTCTTCCAGGACCGGGAAGAACTAAGCAATATCCACTTAAACTCTATTTTGAGGTTTATAAGGTCCTCCGGTGGCCTGGACAATGAACGGAAGTCATAGATGTATTCGACTGTTATAACCAAGTTGTTAAGAGGAACACGTTCCTCTTGGATATCACAATTGGTCCACAGTGACTCAAATCATAGCACGCGCCTGAGCACGTCTACCCACTGACCTAAGCTGAGCCAACGCCAGCTCAATATATTGTAGCTGTCAATCGCACTACTTGTGTGTGACTTTACTTAGTTTTGTCCTCATTTACATTTACATTTAGGCGATATCGCATGTTTTCTTTGCCGCGATAGCTTCTGAAAAAGCAAGATGGGATTAAAAAAAGGAAGCGAGAAAAGATGTCAGTGTCACCCGCGTAACAGTTGGACTGATTTGTGGTACATAGTGTCTTTCGTATTGACAACTTTTTCAGTAATGCATACCGATTGTGTAGGACAACAGAGCTAATTGGAAATCCTTGAGTAGAGCTGCAGCCGAAATCAGTCGGATAATTTATTCCTCGAATAATTCCTAACGATGCTGTCGTATGCCACTTTGTAATCGATAAACAACTGGTGCTTATGCATTTAAAACTTGTTGGTCTTCTTTGGCTGATTGTGAATACGAAAGCCACACTGGTACTTGTCGGCAAGTGCAGCGCAAAACCACTTTAGACCTTCACAGAGTAGGCGATGCATCATCTTATGGGCGCCATTAACCGTGTTTATTTGTAACTCTGCCGTTGTTGGTTACCTTTTACTGTGAACGAACGAGTATTACGTGTATAATTCATGAGCTAAGCCTTGAGTATTAATGGAGTAATGAAGCTCATTAGGCATCACTTAGGTAAGACTTCATTTTGTATACCACAAGAAATCGTTGGTATTTGCTTAAAATACTGTTTGTTGGGGTCATCTGTTTACTATCGAGTTAGGAAATGGGAAGTGTCTCGTCGACTCACTGTTTGTTCTTCTGTTAGATCGACAGTGACACTGTTTGTGGTGACTATTACAATAGGTCATTTGTTCGCATACTATTGAACACAACGAAGTCTTATTTGATTAATTTATAAGTTCTTGTCAAAGCATATCTCTTATGACAGAATACATACGAACAATTCAGGTCAAAGGTGAAGTCAGCGTTGTGGGATAGATTTGCAGAGCAACTTAATTCAGGCTACCACGCTCTTTTGAGTAAAGGCTCCGGGCCGCAAGATCCGTTGCATACGTTGAGTTATACTAACAAATTGATAGCTCATAAGACATAAAAAGGGAGAGAGAGAATAAAAGTGGGCTATGAGTGGAATTGATGCACGATGGATGGTCAACATTTAACTTTTTTTTGCGTTTGGGCGTCTCTTCACGATCCGGCATATCTGATCCGATATTATGCTCAAGGAATATACTCTGTCTAGAAAAATCGTCTTAACCCTTCTGTGCTGCCACACATATTCATTGACTCTAGATGTTGTTGTCAGCACAGCCTTGAGCCAAAAACACTCCGACTATGGCCCGAACTCAACATCGACCACTCACCAACTCAAGGAATTCAACTTCCTTCCTAGTGACACTGACCGCTTAATACCGCAGGCTATCTTCGAGAAAAAATGTTCGATCAGCATTTCCTCTGGATATCTGATAGGCAGACGTTGGATGATCCTCTGCGTCTATTTTCACAGACGGATCGAAGACTAACGAAGGGGTGGGTGCGGGTGTCTATTCCCAAGACCTTAACATTGCTACCTTTTTGAAGCTCCCTGATCAATGTAGCGTTTTTCAGACAGAAACCATAGCGATTAAAGAAGCGCTGTCATGTCTCAAGAGCAACGTGATATCAAAAAGGGATATCACCATCTGTCCCGATAGTCAGGCCGCTTCAGAATCGCTGGACAATGTCATTTTCTCAAAAACATCCCTTAATTGCAGGCTGTCTCTTAACGAGTTGGCTGAGCATTTTAACATTCACCTCATGTGGGGTCTGGGACACTGTAACATACCAGGAAACTGCAAAGCCGATGAATTCGCCAGGCGTGGTACAACCTCATCCCTATCCATAGCAGGGGTACAACCTTCCATGCCGATCGCTACAGCCTTCCATCTTTTAAAAGACAAATGGCTAGAAGGCAACACCTAAAACGGTCACTCAGTCTACTTAGACTCAGCAAGCACTAATCAAGGACTCTCATAAGGGTCATGATCGGGCACTGTGCAATTGGCACTCATGCTCGCAGAATGGGTGCTCCATATAATGATTTCTACAGAAGCTGCATGGATGAAGAGGAGGAAGAAAACACTCATCACCTACTCTGCTCTTGCAGCGCTCTGGTTAGTCGAAGGTTCCTACACCTAGGGGCCTGCTACTTCAATAACCTAAGTAAACTAACCAGCGCCAGCATAGGCCAGCTAAATCGCTTCACTACAAGCACCACCTGAGATTCCACTCAAATTCTTCAATTAATTGTCTACACTAAAGCAATAAAAATATAAACACTGACAAGGTCGGAAAATTTAGTAAAGATAAAAATTTCGAAAATGGAAAGGGTCTAGCCAGACTCTTAATAGTGAGAGAACAGTATCACGAGTGGTTGTTGTACACACAGGTCCACCCAGACACCCGTGTAATTTTTACAATCTCATCATAATCTTCTGACCCGCATGATCCACTAAAGGAGTCGCGGACATAAAGTACGCCCTAGGGATCTCCAGGCCACTCTATCTACTTCCATCGAGTATAACTCATCAGGATATGCCAAGGTGCTTGCGTGTTTCTGTTGCATTTATACGATCTTTGAAGTTGTCACAGTTCTCCATTTATTTAAAGTTTCACGTTCGATTGTAGACAACAATTTAATCTCTCTCAAAGATCATTACTTCCCGTCTACTAGACTTAAAAAAAACGAAGACGGACACTAGAAAAGATCTGTTGATTTAACCAACAGCCAACATCAAGACAATTGACGTCAAAAATAATGTACTGAGCCTTGATCAGAGTTGGATGATTAACAGCCAGACTGATCGGCAGAATACATAATTTCTTGTCGTGGAACTGTAATTTACGTGTGCATGAGAATTTGAAGGCTTCTCGCACAGTGAGGTGCTAATAAGTATTTCATTGGCAGAAACCGATTCAATTTCAATCGATTTCATTTAAGAATCGATTGTCTTTGTTTCTACGACTGTGAGTTGCGCTCAGCTAATCACAACTTAACCACGAAGTAAGGTTGTGGTTTTAGGAGCAGTGACACCATTCGTTTCTTGCAAAAATGTGTAAAAATGGGCAATGTGTGACAGTAGATTTTAATTGAATTGAATCTCTGAGACACATTTTATAAGTAGAATACGATATCTACTTCCATCAGAGCATTGCTGATCTCCAATCATTGTCAAAGAACCAGCGAACACCAATTTTTGCCGTTGGATGTGAACAGAAATTTACAACCAATGAATGCTTCACAAGAGACCGTGACAAGACATAAACGGCAAGAATCGTGTCCATAATCGAGAACATGGGGTTACACATGTTAAACGTGCGTTCAATGAGCTCGTGTCAGCGACCTAGAATGGAGAAAAGAATCGTGAAACAGTCCAAAGAAGGAATTGTCCACACTGTGGCTAGTGGCAAGTGACAAGTACCTACATGAAAACTTGGCAAGCATTCTTGTGAGTCAAAGCGACTTGTGAGCATAGCGCATAAATAACAGCTGACAAACGAGAGGAAATGATAGTGGTCGTCTTTGGGATAGCAAAAATGGAAGAAGGTGGTTATAATTTGAAGTGAAACTACTTAGTTCTAGCTTATAGTTGATCATTGGTTTAAATGGGTTCTTCTCGTTTTTTATAAAGAACTGACTTGGTTATTGGATTAGGAAGTGTAACTGAGGCTGATTCATTGGAATATTGTCTCGAAGGAGTGCTGAAGTCGAAAACGGAGAAAGAGGATAACCGGTTTTTATAGTCAAGAATCCGATACTCGTGTTACCCAATCCAGGATGTTTGATCATACAGTGAGCCTCAAAATACATTTTACAGCATAAAGTTGTCTGCCATCCAAAACCAAAGGAAAAAAAGTAGTTTTATCTAGTAATAATAATATATAATATGGGTGGCGCTACAGCCCATAGAGGGCCAGGGCCTAGCTTCTCAGCAACCACTCGTGTTGTGCGTGCTATTGTTCTCTCACGAGTGCAAGGGACCTACAGTTTTACGCCGACTCCGAACGGCCAAGTTTGGGAAGCTTTTTCTAGACAGGAAATACTCCTTTAGCATTGTCAGTGACTCGAAAGAGGTGGGGCCGTGAAAATTATTTCTGTCGCTCAGAGCTGGAATCGAACCTACGACGTCGAGGTTGGGGTCGACGCACGTACCCACAACGCCACGGGCCACCATATCGCAAAAACTAAACTAAAATAAATCGAATTACATCCATACAAGCCACTCGACTAAAAAGTGAATACACAATACTCTTTGACGGGTTAAGAAAACATACACAACTGCACAGCCCCTTCTGTAGTTGCTTCTCGGCTTGAGGAATATAACCAATCTTTAGGTTCAATGGTATTATGGATAAATTTGAATGCATTAGGTTGAAGTGTAGATGTCACATACATTTAGGTTTCGACATTACAATGATCTGAAAAACACCAGCAAGGTAGTCAAACATGGCCTAATACCAAGAAAATAAAGATTCTAGATTGGGCCGCGCAGTCTCGAGACCTTAACTCAACAGAGAACTTGTAGGAGATAGTCAATAGAGAACTTGTGGGAGATAGTCGACAGGTGAATAAACTGGAACCAAAGCAACAATTTGGATCAGAAATACGAGCCAATCGAATCCACCTAATGCTATCTACCATATGCCAAAAAGATGCATGGCTGTGATAAAAACGAAAGCATTCCAGATAAAGTAATGGGTATTCCGTATGCTTTCCTTAGCTTTTTTGAAGATAGCTATGGGTGCTTTAGTTTTGTCGCGATGATTTTAGCGTTTAATGATCCTTGTCTCTGTCACTAGATGCGGTTTGACGATAACAAAAAGGTATATCTACATTTTCAATTGAGTACCACCAATAGATCAAATAATACTGTTTGAAACCGAGTTAGTCAACTCTACTGGCAACTCGATTCGCTTCAATTTCAACAGGGGTTAATTCGGTTCAACTAAGTTTCGGTTCGTCACATCTCTGAACATCAGCGAGAAATTGCCCTTCTAAGATTTGCTTGTATATACTATTGCCTCAAGATGTTCTTACCCATCTGTTTTTTTTATTTACCACCGTAAGTCTCTAAATCATAGCAAATCTGTACGTGAAACGTATTTACTTACTCGTGTTGCCTGTGGTACTGTTCTCTCACGAGTGGAGGGGGCCTAAAGTTTTATGCCGACTCCGAACGGCCATGTTTGAGAAGCTTTTTCTAGACGGTATTGAGCATTGTCAGTGACTCCAAAGAGGTGTGGCCGTACAAATTTTATTTGTCGTACAGGCCTGGAATGTAACCTAATCTCCGTGTTTCAAGTACATTGGGGTTTTCGCACATACTCACAGAGCCACGGGCCACCACAGCCTATATACAAAGTTTAATTAAATCTCTTTAGCTGCGTTATGAACAGAGCTCTACAAACAGACAGATACCCAAATCCGATATAGAAACATTTTTAAATGGAAGTATTATCTTTATGTCACATCTCAGGTGAAGAGACCTAGTTTTGTTTGACTTGGCCTATATTCCAGGAGAAGCCACAACTTTCTGAAGAGATATACACAAGCGATAGAATTGACCACCCTCCAAATGAGCCGAATGAGCTTCTTCAATCCTTCTGGCACCACAGCTCGCTTTCGTCTCATACCTACTACTTAGAGTTATTCAATACATGCGACGATAGAGCTATTTTGAGGCGAATGGATATTTTCTCCTTCGTCGACTAAATGAGTCTTTGGTTGAGGCCCAAATGCACTCTGGACGACAACCCCAGTGTAGTCGGCATTCCTCCATGCAGAACAGTTCACTTGCCACCAAATGAAACCCACACCATTTATAATGGAACACATTGACAACGATCAAGCAAGCTCGTAAAAGTTCATCAGATCTCTATCAGACCACTCAGTTAGGTTTCTCTATTTTTAACTTTAATCGACTTGTTTATTTTCGCGTGTTTGGCTCAGTTGAAGGGTAGGGATACGATACAACCTTTTCGATTACACTCGATTGCATCATTCGCATGCAATCACACAAATCTAATAAAAAAATGTGTAAGGCTCAGGAATTTGCAAACTTTCACTCTTGTTTTTGAATTTATAGATTTTGTGGATTATTTGATATTACTATTCAACTCTTGCTTCCATTTTCTCTGGGACCATTGACATTCATCATCTGCCTTACGAACGAATGCGCGATTGTGTAAATGCACGACTTTGACAATGATTTTTGATCGTTGAAAGGAAAGTTGGCATCGGATTGTAAACAACACTTGTTTTGCTATTTCTTATGGTAACTTTGACTTTGTATTACGATGGCATGACTTAATACGGCTTGTAGTTCACCATAGACAACTTCTTAAAAACAACGTCTTGGCGTCGATGAGATCTAAGATCTTAGTCGTAAATCATAAAAATATAAATAAAATGTTTTTATTGCGATTTCGATGTTAATGGAAGCACTTAAAAATGTGATATGTCATTGATATGCTAAACCTCCTAAAAGACCTCTCTGTTGATAAGGCATTTCAAGCAAGTTTTGGAAGGTTTCACGGGGATATACACGATCAAAAACGGAACATATGGCTTTCCCGATGAAAGTGGATTTATGGCGATAATCCCAAGAGGAGAAGATGACTACTGATGAAATTAAATCGAGTGCTAAGAGAAAAAAGTACCAGAATATGACAATAATAATAATATAATAATATAATATGGATGGCGCTACAGCCCTAGAGGACCAGGGCCTAGCTTCTCAGCAACCACTCGTGTTGTGCGTGCTATTGTTCTCTCACGAGTGGAAGGGACCTACAGTTTAATGCCGGCTCCGAACGGCCAAGTTTGAGAAGCTTTTTCTAGACAGGAAAGACTCTTTGAGCATTGTCAGTAACTCGAAAGAGGTGGGATCGTGAAATTTATTTTTGTCGCTCAGAGCTGGAATCGAACCTACGACGTCGAGGTTGGGGTCGACGCACATACCCACAACGCCACGGGAAACCAGAATATGACAAAAGACATGCGAAATGTGGTATTATTTCTGGTTATTGTCCATAAAATGGGCTACGAAAGCATTTGATAAACAGAGTAACCTCTCTTAATTGTACAAATCCTGCTACATGGCGCAGAGGCATGGACTTTTTCAAAGACTTGACAGACATAGATGCCGAGTGGAGGAAAAGATATAGCAACGAACTTCACGAGCTGTCCAGCGATACCGACTTAGCCAGAAGACTGAAGATCTACCGAATGATATGGCAGTGAGTTCTCCGACCAGACATTTTTAGAACGTAACCTCGAGGGTTGGTGCAGTTGGTAAGGACCGCGACTCAGGTGACCCACTCAAGTCGAAAGAGACCTCAACCAACTTACGTATGTGAAAAAGGAGGCAGGTAGATATATAGTACATCGGGCTGGCTAGACAGGCTTGGTTGAGGCCCTAGTTCAATCCGGACTGTAAGGGCACCTGATGCAAGTTTTCATGACAGTGTTAGAAAGTGTGAAACGAATGAACAGACCTGTTTCGGAACTTTTATTATAGTGTACGACATAATAATTTCAAGTAAGAGCGTTTAATTCCCTCTTAAGAAAAAATGAACGAAACTTAACGAAGCAAAGGGATTCCTGTAGTCAAAGGTGCACAATTTCTGTGAATTCGCTCGGTTGATTAAGCTGACTTGTGTACGATTTCGTACTTTCATTAACTTATGCATCCAATAACAAGATGGATCTCATTTCTGCAGCTTGCATTCGATATACATTTCCTAAAAGTTCCCTTACTTTTTAATAGGCGTACAGTCTTATAATAACTTGAACATGGTTTGCGCTCATGTTGTGCATGCTAATTTTCTCTCACACATGGAGTGTGGATCAACTTTTCAAAGTAGACTGTTCAAATACTGCGATTTCAAGGCAGCCTGGTGTAGACTTGCTATAAAACACTCAGACAAAAAAGAGCAATCAAATGTTTGTTGTCTGCTTTTCAAGTATTCAGCAACAGCCAATCTCGTATTGACTGCAAGCTGCTGCTTAACTGACATTTTTAAAGATATGAAAGGTCATATACTCTTTATCAAGACATTTTCTTATCTTCATTGAAAGCATTTGAAGTTAATCCACAAAAGCAACTAGTCTAAGCATCCTCACACACAACTGACAAGCGCCATAATCCCGAAACAGCACCAGTCACTTTCTTTGACAAGCACGACATTCAGTCAACACTCACGCTAATCACTGTCAGAAAATGACATCACGGTGCTTTTCGCATCAAAATGAAATTCAACTTTTATCTCAAACTGAGAAATCTAGTAAAAAGTTCCTAAATTCTACAACAAGTGTCTGTCTGCGGCTGTTGTGCCTGTGTCTCGTGTTCGTCAAATCAATTTCCCGCTACGACCAATTAACCTTAGCGGCGATTATCTGGCACTTTTATGGATTGTTTGACTTAACCACTATTCCATTTGTGAGGCACATGTGCTGTACGCTACTGTTCAGTGCTGGGTCTGGTGTTTCCCGGATATTGAGTAAGTACCAGTCTGTGGGCAAACACTATTGACGTTATCTACGTTTTCACACTTTGTATATCTCAATTAATCAAATTGATTGCCGCTCTGCTCAAAACAAATTTTGCATGCATGCTGGATCATGATAATGGCTTATTTAAATATTGAAGGACCTAAATATGCTTGTTTTTGATGTTCGTTTTGACAAAATGTGCAATTTACATAATTTCGTGTCGGAATTAATTGGAATGAAATTTAAAACTTTGACAGACAAGAGTGCTTAATCGGAGTGGCTGGGGCTGGTGGAATTTTCTGTTTGTGTAGGCTATACGATGGGAAAGATAACTATGGACCCAAATTGTAAGCTTTGAACAACGAAAAGGTCCGAAAGGCAAAATGACAAACCATCTTTTGAAGGCTCTGTTATGGCTTCCAATCTGCAGCTATGTACAGGGTGATCTGATGAAAAGCACATATACAATTCTAGTCTTTTCTTTTGAAGATACATTTATGTCATTAAGTACGGAACACACACCCTTTAAATAGCCGTCTCGGCTTCATGGGCAGTTTCCACGTTCCAACAACTGCGTCTCTAAACGAAACGTCTCACAATTGGTGTCGGGCTCGTCGAAAGTGGTTGATGTGCTCGCAAAGTAGCTCAGGAAACAAATGCGAGTGGTGTCAAGTTGCATGATTGCATTTGATTATCTAGCCGCCATAATTCGTCTTCATAACTTCGAGCGTTGCTTTGCTAGAATGGCATGCCTTTTTATCTAGTTTAGATATATCGATGCTGTCCAGCTCTGATCACAGAAAGTCGGTTAGCATCGTTTTACACCTAAGATCGTTGATGGCTTCGGTCTCGCCAGCTGCTGACAAATACAGGGAAAAACAGACAATGATTTTATTCTTGTCACCCTTCGGTCTTTATTTAAGCGGCAACTGCGCTTTCATGTCGACGCATGCAAGTCGAGAAGAGACCGTGTTAATTCGAAAGCTAGTTGGAGGAGGGTCAGACTATAGGGCCTTAATAATAATATAATGGTGGCACTACAGCCCGTATATTGTCGCAACAGGGAACGAACTTAAACACGTAGGTCCAAATAGGTTGGGATGGTCTCACATACCCATAGCGCTACGGGCCACCATGGACTATGGGGCGATACTAAAATTCTGAATCCAAGTTTATACTTAAACTGCTGATACCAACGTTACTAATGATCTTCAATTGAAATGTCAGGGTTTTGTTACGCCAAGAAACAGTGGCAACCTACAAACCACTCATGAATTTCCTAATTAGATAGACAGTCAAAATCGAATATCGCACAAGATTTACGAGAGGTTCATGAACTATTATCGATGTATTCAACTTCCATGTCTATTGCATCCTTGTCCAGTTACAAAAGTTGGTGGACTTTTAGACAGTTAATCACGAATTTTCAAGCTTTTGTTACAGTTAAATGGTTCAAATGACATTCCTTGACGTTCTTTCTAATCTCTGATTGACGCTGTCACAGAGCACAAGAGAGACAGAAGTCGAGTGTCACACTGGAGAGTATTTTTTTATTTGTTAAATTTTTCGAATTGACAACAATGCTCGTAGTGCAAGCAAATTTGACAGCTGACGTCTTTTTTAGTCAATCTTCTTTACCAACTATGCCTACGTTATAAACTTCGTGAGTTATTTGTGAGTAAACAGTATTGGACTAAAATGAATACGTTATTGTTGCGACGGACATTTATACAATCATTTTCGTGTGCCTTGTGAAATTGCCATTAAGCGTGTTGTAAAATCTATTTATGAAAGGAAAATTTCGATAACTGCCAGAATTTGACTGCTGTCAAAATAGTGTACGTGCTGAACACTTCGGAAGCTCTCAAATTTCGGTCACATAGAATCACGTACATCTTCATTTGTTAGCAAATACAAGCAACGGGTATGATTCGCTAATTTTTTAGTCAAGAATTTGTGGATTACTGGACATTCGAGGTAGCAGATTGCAACTCATGTGTACAGCGCTTGATACAAACCAGAGTTGTAGATTACGTGGTGTGCCATCGAAATCGGGACACTTATGTAGACGCAGTTGGTTCACTGTGATACCCATAGTTACAGTTAATTTCATTTCAACGGCAAATGCTGATTGGACCAGGCTTGAAGACCGGATAGCGTACTAACTTTAGCTTTCACTGCGACTCGAACCGAGGACTCTCTCACCAAGGTCAGGCGTTCAATAAAACGCGTCATATATGACAAAGCAGCCCATAAAGGACTACATTTCTAGGTTTTTTGTTTTGAATTCAAGTTTCTGTAAGCTCTCCTTGCATCAAGAGGAATCGGAACAAATGTTGATTTCTATTAAAATGGCAATTTGTAATAATGGGACCAAACTGGCCCAGCTTATGACATCGAATGCCAATAACGAATGTTCCCTGTGTTGTTAGGCCACTTTAATCTTTCTTTTGTTTGCAATGCATGCATTTTTTTAAGTGACGGGAGAGATAGTACGTTGTTATTTGTGCATCTCGTAGGACCATTGCACAGCATGGTGGGTAGGTTTTTATTGTTAACCCTGCACACCATAGAAATGTCAACTCATGGGGACGACCTTTGGCAATCAAGCAAACAATTCCACTTGAAGAAAAACTCACGTCTAGCTTAAGTGCTTCAGTCAAGTGAGAAGGGAGATGTGTTAACAAAAATGCGAATTTGCAGAGACCACTGATTGGAAACACCGCAGTCAATCGATCAGAATTTCAGAAATTCTAATTGACTTACTTCAAAAGGCGCGTTATCGATTTGAATAACCCCCAATATCGTATCATTTCAACTACAAAGACGATCTCTATACGTTATTGCCATTGAAACTGTGAATGCGACATCGTAGATCAGAAATCAGTGCCGATGAACACTTTCAATTACATTGCCACTGCACACCGCTGCATCAGTTCATCTCGGAAAAGCATTAAGTTGTGATAACTATCGTCACGGTACCAAGTTGAGTGTACACAACCTGTGTGCATATATTCATTATTTCACAATTAACTTCAGTTTATATGCAAAACGGTGCGGTTGTGCTGGGTATGGTTGTGCGCTGCCTGACCGCATACAGGCTAAGAGGGCAACACCAAAGACATTAACTAGCGTTCTTCACCCCATTCGTCACCTTCAGACCTTCTGTGTACTTGATATTACAAAATGTTGTCTCGATTTTGAATCCAAGTAATATGTGTAAAGGTAAGATGAAGCAAAGGCTTAATTGGGTCACTTAGTGATGGTAGCAAATACTGGGACTTTCGTGTTGCATTTCATAATATTGGCTATGGGAATGCACACTTTAGCGCCAAGCTGAAAATGGGTATGGTTTGGTGTAGGGTGAGATCTTGATCACTGATTAATTGGTTTCAGCAAATAATCTTGCTGACGGGTATGTTTGACAAAAGGGAAGACAGGAGGCGTCGTCGTAAAAAGGCTTTTAGTGGGAACTTATTTTATCATTCGACGGTGTAGGAATCGGAATGTTACCGAGTTCAAGAGGTAAATGCCCTACTACTTCCTATTACGTTTAGAGAACTTATTCATTCAGCTTTATCTCATTTGCATGATCTATACGCTTTCCATGGTCGAACGTATATCGATCGTATATATTTCCACATACTTCACAATATTTCATACATTTTCATTATCACTATCTGACAACATATTCTATGAAATGTTCACTTTGCAAGACAAATAGAATTTCAGGTGCAATGCCCTAAGGCTGCCAGTGAGCACCATTTATTTTTTCTTGTTGCAAACATTTTCGTGATCTGATTAAAAATGCAACAAAAAGCTCGATTTACATTTCAACTTCAAGAACTGATTTCCCTAAGCTTATTTCCTTAAAAAAGGAAGTCAGACTTAGAGTTTGACAATCAAATCGTCTTTTGAAATCTATTTGGGCTGAAGGAGACTCTTTTCAGATATTCAGATAAACGTATACATTGATTTACAAATCACAGCATCATCGATTTTCTATGTACCTACACTTCAGACATAAGTCATTGTTTGGATTTACTCGTGTTCTCGTAAATTCCAACTTTATAAATAAAAATGATTACGATAACAGCTTGTAATTAATTCGTTTGCTTGTCTTTTGAGACATTATTCTATTGTAACCAATTATCAAGTTTCCGACGGCATTCCATTCGCTTCAAGAATTCAATAATTGTGCTCACTATTGACTACATCTGTTGGTTCACTGTTAAGGCTGCAATCTTACGTCCGTAGGGCCATTGGTTTGATAAATAAATCATACTGGTCCATTGACATTTATTTATAATTAATAACAATTATAATATACAGCACTGCAGGCCGAGGTGGAACTGGGCCTAACTTTTATAGATAACACTCGCCTTGTCCATGATGTAATTATTGAACGTTTAGAGAGGACTCGCTGTCGCTGAACGACGAAGTTTCAGACGCATTTTCTAGACAGATGAACTCTCTAGGCACTGTTAGTGCCTCGGGAGAGGTGGTGCCATAAATTAGAAAAGTTGACAGAGACGACATTAATATGAAATTCTGACCAATTATACATTTAACAGTGTATACAGACATCCAGCATTATTCTACGATGTACTACGGAGGATACGATATATCTGGGATATAAATCAGTAGAATATCAGTTGAGTTCACCCTTCTCAACGACTGACGGTATATTTCTGAATAAAGCCTGGACTCACGAAAGTGTGTATAGCTGCATGAAAAAGGACAGCTTTGCCGTACCTGTTCGAATATTTAAACGTAAGTCTGCTCCCTGTTGTCTTCAAATTTCAATATTGGAGCAGTCAAAAATGTAGCCAACGCCCGTCTTCACTATTTTCAAGAAGTTAAAACCAGACGAAATCTACTCTTCTTCCATGCAGCTTGTACACAAGTTTGCAATAAGGGCAAGGTTCTGGCATCATCTCCAAGGAGATAGTGTTGAACGCGAGACATTTATCTGACACTTTGATAGCGACGTCACCTGAGTCGGTTATCATATGTATTTCCGTCCTTATTTGGGATGGCAGACGATTTTTCGCCATTAGGTTCCACAGGGGACAAAGGATGCACCCTTAACATGTGTTTAGCCAATTAACAATAAACGAAGATTGTCTTCTCAATTCATGAGTATGCTTCGTTTCTCTTTAATATTTAATTCGTGCTGTTTTTTTGTTTTTATTTAAGAAAAACATGTACAATAGTATTATTCAAAGTATTGTCCATCTGAAGCTATGACTTTTTCAATGACAACTTTTTACAATGACAATAGCTTTCCAACGCATGTTCCAATGAAATAACACAAGGTACGCCATCTCTTAGCAAACTGCATGTAGTTATCTATCCCTCATTACAAATTGAATTTATTTACACCTGCATCGATCATAATACCTTGTCATACACTCAAGAGAGTGTAGTTTGACAGAAATCACCCTAAAAGGGCTGTCATCGCGATGCGACCGCTGTTAATATCATCTTCGTTTGGAAATGTGACAAAATTGAGCAATAAATTTAAGGAAAATACGACTCTTACTGTGACAGCCAGAACGTAAATGTCATCTAAAAGTCTTTAACCTTAGACGTAAGCTGTACGTGACGAAATTGCTGATTGTGAATTTGTATGCTGAATTGCATTTGCTTTAATGACTTCGAAATGAACCAAGGTCGTGATCGGCCCTAATTTTTGAGCACGCAATGAGTCATAAGAGCTCAATAATTCATAGGGAAATAGGTAAGAAATCATATTCAGTACCAGTGACTAGTGTTTGAGGGCGCACGTATGGCACTAGGAAATGCGATATATTGAGAGGTGAGACATGACTGAAATTTGACCTTTAAAAATAAGAGAAACTAATTAGGCATTCGCATTGCATCCTTATTTTCAAAGCAATGCCCTAGAATATTTCAAAATACAATCAACTTCCTCACGTGACGTGCCAAACTTCAAGGACTGTGGTAAACACCAAGTTGAACACTACAAACTTGTGTATGCTTTCATTGTGAATGCTATTTAGCAGGCGTTTCTCAGCACCCTTCAACTTGACAATAGTGCACGGAAAACAACTCAAAGAGCACGATGGAAACGAACGATGAAAAAAGGGAAACGTTCCATTGCTGACTTCGCAACTTAAACATGCGAAAATAGGCGCACAACTGAAATCTTTATTAGTAGGCGCTTCTGCGTTACTTGCACGGCACACACTCAACAAGCGTATCCCATTAATCAAGCACTGATCATGAACCATTGATCAATCATGAACGACCATTCAGTCATCGTCATCCCACCGCGTTGAGACATTGAATCAGACATAATCTCCCGTCCATGAAAAGACCATTAAGTCCAACGCGTCCCATCAATTCTCAGAAATCTTGCAACCTGCAAAATTGACCCCTCTCCCTCAATCACCTCTTCACATAGAAGCCATTTCGCGCACCTCACCACAATGACATGTGCAGCATGCACTCCAAATGACAATCATTAAAACTTCAGGTGTTGTGCAAGCTTTACAAAAATTCCACAATTCCGCGATAACTCAGCACACGGCTTACACAACCGTCGCATGCATCTGTGAATTCCACATCTGTAAACACCAAAACGTGTTAAGATCCGCGGTCACGTTCAGGCCCGGCGCGGAGCTTTATCGTAGATTAAATTAAAAATAGACTCCTACAAATTGGAAGAGAAATGCTTTTAGGCCCTCGAATAGGAATTTTGCCGGAATTTCGGACGCGCTGAAGCGGTACGGATTACATAACGCCTGGCGCATGGCTGGACATCCCCGTAACTGCTTGCGTGGTGCAGTCACCAGCACGGGTGCATTGTATTCCGCATCTAGTATAATTGATGGCTAGTGTTTCTGCTTTCAGCACGATTGTGAACTGTATGTGTAGAGCAATTTCCTCTGTGATGTTCGAAAGCTGGGTTATGTCAATAAGTACAGTACAGGCGGCGACGATAATTGCTGTGAAATTGACGGGTAGGTATGGGCGACGTCAGAAGTTGTGCTCACATATCGTTTTTATTTGATTTTCGGTTTAGAGGGAAGTTAATTGTTTGTTTTTTTTAGTGTTTTTGTTCGTTTTTTGTTTGGTGGATTGAAATTGTCATGGTTGAAGGTTATGATGTTTTTATCGTAATCGCGGTTGGGAGAGGTGTAGTAAGAGACGGAGAACATTTTCGCATTATTATGGCAGAATTTTTCAAGTAGCAAATACCAACTGTCATCATTTTGACAGTTACCACATGTTAGGTGTCATTAAGATGTCACCTATTGTGGCAGACAACCGTTGCAAAAGTGGTAGCAAAAGGAAGATGTTGACAAATGCGACGCATATCATAGACCCAAAAGTCTTCTGTTTTGACAGTTTGTTAATCAATCAGGGTTTGAAGGCGTCACGCTGCAAGCTTTAACTGTTAAATTTCTGTACACAGTGATCGGCCAAAACTGAACATTCTTGAAATTAATGACTCAACGAAGTTGAAAAGTATTCAATATTGAGTCTCAACGTGTGTCAAACAATAAATAAATGGTCTCCAAGGCTTTTGGCTACCAACTGTCACAATATCCAAAACAAATGTCATTAAATTGATGTTGTTGAAAGTAAAATTTACGAATATCATGCGATTGACAATAGCTGTCACCCATGTAATTAAATTTTGAATATATCTCCCTGTATTTGCAACAACAGGATGCACAAAAACAAACCGACATGTCAAAAAAACAAACTACGATCATTGAATAGAATAGGTTAATTTCAATTTTGCCATAAAATCGAACAAAACCAAAAACGTCATCCACAAGTGAACAAATTGTCAGTCCGTTCCGATTATAGTGATTGAGTACCATTTTTTGTTAAAATTCTTGAATGGAAGCTTAAAAAAATTGGCGAATGAAAGAAAACATTTAAATGCTCCAGTGAATGTGTCGGCATCGAATGGGAAATTGTTTTTCCTTTAGTCTAACCAGCAATTAATGGAGTCAACATGACAATCATGTTGGTTGTCATTATTTGATCATGTTTTGTTTTGATTTGACGTTTCGTTTGAAGAAATATTTGTGCGATGGCTTTTTATTATTCTGGTCAGGCTTGCTGGGGTTCGAATGGTATGTTTTTGCGTGCACTGAACTGGCTGATTGCCCGTGAGGACTATGGAAATATGTTCAATAACTGTCTGATTGGGACACGGACATGAATTCAAATTCAAATCATGATCTGGTCTCTGATATTAGGTGCGAGGTGCAATGTTAATCAACTTTTGCAGTGGCAATCAACTTTGCGTGGAAATGGGATTCATTTTAAGATTTTTGTCTGAGGAAGAATGGACAGAATCTTAAGCCGCACAATGCAACTTTGCTATAAGATGCAATGGTGCCTTGATAAAAAGGTTACAGCGGAGGATGCAGATGAGTATGGAGAAGTGTAGCCTCATTTAATCGAAATCAGTCCACTCAAGCAATCCAAAGAATACACAGAGATGCTACACAGCAGCTATAACAACATCTTCTCTCAGTTTCGTTAAGTTTCGTCTATTTTTACTTACGTAACGTGAGATCAGATCGCTTGGGAGACATCACATCAATCGTTTATAACTGTAACTCCGATGTAGATCATTTGAGTGAACGTACAACTACCGCTTGAGGTCTTGCACTTGACTCTCAATTTCCTATTCCTAGTTGACTTCTTGTCACAGAAAACATTCCCAAAATTCCTACCAATCCATTCTAATCTGGACGCGCTCTATGACATGTGCTTTAAAAATCGCACAAACTTTGACACATCATTTGCGAATCCAAAGTTGTTAAATGAAATGACCCTCATTCCATGAGCTTTAGAAGCAGTGTCGAATTTACTCTTGACATCGCGATAATGAATGTCACTAATTAGCAAACAACCGCTGGCGGACTTGTACCGAATAATTACGAGTAGAGGATGATGAGTCTTAGCATGCGGAACAGGCACAGTCTACTATTTCATTTTAGTAGATTCACACAATTGAATAATTGCTATCAATTTGACGGGCAAGAGAGTCTCGCAAAAATGCACAGACACTGTAGATGGGAAAACGCGACTAGATATGTGTATGCGTCACAAAGTGCAAACAGACGAAATGGATAGCAATAAGTGATAAGAAATGCATTTGGGTGTGAAATATGGTGACAGCTGAGAGATGACATTTTGGGGTATCAAATGACAGGTGTCATGAGTTATTGCCGGATTCTATTGAACACATCCCTCAGCGACGTACCGAAAATGCTTGTGTACATCCTTGTCGTAGGTCATCGAGATAAAGACATCGTCAAGGTTCTTTGAAAAGTGGCGTGAGCCCGGAAGAGGAAGTCAATTATTCTGTCACTTTTGTAATGAAACGAAAATAAACGAAAAAGGCAACAGTTCATTTGGAATCGTAACAATGTGGCAGCACGAAGGGGAAGCCGAAGTACAGGAACTGAAATGAAGTCGTTAAGGAAGGATAAGACCAATTATATAATTCGCTTAAAAACTTTGTAACTATTTTGTTTTAGACATTCATTCGTGAAGGAATTATCCGGGAACAATTGTGTTCATGCTCATTCATATGAGGTCGCCACGAATTGCGTCGCAAATTCTGTCAACTCATTCATATGGAGTTTTGTCACTCGCAGAGAACTACGTGCACAAACTTACACTTCACTGCGAATTTATTGGTCGTGGTGATTGTGGATTGCGTTCGTCCCTTTGTGTATTGTGAACACAGCCTGACATTTCGGAAAGAGAGAGTTAAGATTTTTGTCGAAACTCGATAATTCAGTTTCAATCTTTTTGCATACCAAGAAGCATAACTTTGTGTCCATATTTGCTGAAAAAGTGTTGTTTCCGAAAGCTTGCATTAACAGTTCGTATGAACATGCCTTAAATCTTCTTGAGCTTTGCATTCCAAAAATGTGCTAAATTCCTTAAAAATGCTGACTCTTTGTTCAAAGTAAAAAAACACCCATACCGGTTTATTTCCATTGTTGACATTGAAGTTCCGTTTTGGAAATTTCAAACAAAGCAATCCCGTTGAGTTAGCACATCCGGATATGATTTGATTTATCGCTCGTGCGTTTTGGTCATTAATTAATTTGTTTTTGTTTTTTATTTTATTTGCAGATCACGCACATCAGCTATGGAGAAAAGCATGGACAAGAAGCCGAAACAATGGAAGAAAATGCATTGGAAGGAGAAACTGTGCCATGTGTGGAACAACATAACCGTGGAACCAATGCTGGCCTGTTACATTATGCCAAGTGTCCTGGCGAGCTTGGCCACACAGAATCTCAACTTAGAGAAGGCGTGTCGCGTCAATATGGGATACGGCGAGGAGGTGTGTGATGCATTGACACGACGTGAAACACAAAATTACACAATGTAAGTAAATTTGGGGAAAGTTGGAACGTCTTTGGGGATGGGAACTATTCTAAGTTAATTTTGTTGCATCTTTGTTGAGATCGGGCTTGACGACTAAGCTGTGGGAGCTCATGATGCTTGATGTTGTACTTCTTCCTTCTCGAACCAGGAGGCTCCGATTGGAAAACCCTCTTAGCTGGAGCGTTGATGTTCATGCGCTCGATGTGGCCGTGCCAATGAAATCGACGGATTTTTGCCTTTCGGACTACAATCACATTCTGGTACAGCTCGTAGAGCTCGCGGTTGTGTCTTCTCCTCCATTGGCCTTCCTCGCATACGGGACCATATATCCGAGGTAGAATTTTTCTTTCGAAGGCACCAAGAATCAGCTCTGTAGTCTTGCTAAGTGTCCAGCGTTCGGCTCCATATAGCAGTGCTCGCAGAATAAGAGTTTAATAGAGCATGATTTAGGTCCTTCGAGACAGGTGTTACGAGCCCAGTTGTTTTGACAAACCGAAGTACCATCGGTCGCCAAGGGCGATTCTACGTCGGATCTCCACTACGATGTCATTCGTGGAGTTTACGTTTGCCTCGAGGTAGACAAACTGCTTTACTATCTCAAAATTGAAACTGTAGCTGTCGATTGTAATGTTATAGACCTACATTCTGATTCTATCCTCTTAAAGCACTCGAACGCCAGATTTGCACATTCGGAAGCGTTTGAAAGCAGAAGCTTAACTGCACGGAAACGGCACAGCATGAGGTTGTACGTAACGTGGAGTGATCCATCCACTTCAAACAATCGACCCTTGCTACCTGTGCTTCTCACTTCACCAACTCCATCGAATCCGGTGGCAATAAAGGGCTTCGTCCGTAATTGGATATCCATGCTAAAAACCAGAATCATCCAATTGCAACTGGGGAATAGTCAAGTTACCAAGTCGAGTCACCGAGTGGGGTTATCTCGGCTCTTCTGTAGAGAACGACAAAAATGCTCGTTCAATTAGAAAACAAGAGAATCAAAGTAGTTACGTATACGGATGACGTAGTAATCTCATTATCAAAGCGTATGTTTTCCTAAGTGATGAAATCACATAGAGGGCATTATCTAGAATCCACACTTGGGCCACAGACTGTCACCTTAACGTGAATCCTACGAAAATGGAATTGAAGCTGTTTACCACAAAGACCAAGAAGGTGCAGCAATGCAAGGAAGAACTTAAATCGGACAGTCACAGACGCAAAATCACTCTCCTCTGGGTTCCAGGTCATAGCAGCGTAGGGGGAAATTAGATTGTCGAGGAACTGGTCAAGCAAGGAGCTTCTAAAAACGCTGCGACTGAAATGGTGGTTCCAATAAACCATTTCAACTATATCGCCTACCGACATTTCCTGCCCGTATGTAAGAGAAGGTGGATTAGGACATCCAGATATAAACTCTCTAGGAAGACCTGGCCCTTCTATATGGAAAGCAGCTCTCCTGACCTCCTCAGCAGAAATAGCTAGATTCGTAGCTTAAAACACAGGGCACTAGCCCACAGGCATGCACGCAGCTAGACCACGAATGCTGTTCAATGTACACTGCCGCAGTTGTCTGCACACTCTCTCAGAGGAGACCTTCACCTTCTCTGTGACTGTCCGGCACTAGCCAAACAAAGATTTATTGCGTTTGGCAAACCTTACCTCAGTAACACCTCTCAAATCGCTAATCAACGTACATATATCGAACTTAATAAAATTTTTAAATGCCGCATGCTGCATTTAGTCCATCCAAACAAGACACCACGAGATGTGGTATCAAAATGGCGCACAATGCGCTAATTGCACCTAGATTGAGTTCAATCGGGTACTATTACGTGGTTACACGTACAAAAGTTCGATTCGTTTTTCCTCTCATGACAATAAACACTTCGTAGACAAACCGTTTGCCAACCAACGCCGAGCCTGTGAGACGAGTCAACAGTATACGTCCATGATCAAAGGGACACACATGGTGACACTGGACCTCAACCCACCTTATGTGCGGTACTGTGTGCATCCAGGCGATGGGCTTAGTTCTAAAGATTTAGTGGTCCATTTCCAGGTATAGCCTTCGAAGTCCTGTCCTAAAAAATCTGTGCTCAGACTCCTCTTTAAGAACAATGTTCAGTTGTAAGCCCTCAGTCCAAGGAATCTCGTCAGACGCCAAAGCGACTTATCCTCTTCCAAAGCACCAGTGTCTGAACGACTTCTGGCTAAGAAACGACTTGAAAAACCCATCAAATTACGCCTGACCTTGGCCATCTTCTCACACTAACAAAAAGACATCTCAAACATTTTTTTCGACTTTCTCCGTCACACGAACTGTCCCCGAAAGGGAAAAGAACACCCTTTACCCTTGTAGGCAATTTCAGCAAAAAAGTACTCCGGCACAACAGCAAGATGATTCCCGTAGGCCTGCTTGTCGCCAGATAATAGGAATGACCCATTTCCACTTGCCATCAAAAAGTGTGCCCAACAATGGCCCAGATCGTTGTCCAAGCCCGCCACCCACAGATGCGAAAGAGTAACGCAGTGTCAAATGCAGATAAACATGATTAATGGCATTTAGGAATATTAACCTTCGACCGGGCATCTCTCTCAATCCGCCCCGCCAGCGGCAACGTCTCGCAGAACACATAAACACGTTAAGCTCTCGCCACTTGCCGCCTTGTCGTACGCCGCGCCGTTGTGATTGAATTCGAAATTGATGGGCGCCACTTCACTGTCGTCGTTCCGAGAATCATGGATTCGTGATTTATGGCCCGAGAAAACAGTAGGACCGTTAGTATCTAATTCATGAGGGGGGGCTCATGAGCCTCGTTAAGTGCCGCTTAATTCCGCGTTGCATCTAATTGCTATTCCACACACACAAATCGAATCGAAAGCGCGTCCATCTCTCACCCTCTTATTTGTCGTTACAGAGAAGAAGCAACCGTCCAGCAACTGGTGGCCAAGATGGCCGCGTGGAAGACGGTGATACAGAGTCTGCTGCCGTGCCTGCTGATCCTGTTCTGGGGCTCGTGGAGTGACCGTCATGGCAGACGGAAGCCGTGCATGCTGATACCCGTCATAGGTGAGTTTATGGGCGCCATTGGGCTCATTCTGTGCACCTACTTCGAGAACGTTCCCATGGAGGTGGCCGGCATCACGGAGGCACTGTTCCCTGGACTCACCGGTGGCTGGTTCACCATGCTGATGGGAGTGTTCAGCTACATCGCGGACATCACCACCGAGGAGGAGCGCACTCTGCGGATCGGAATTCTGAACGTCTGCTTCTCGTTGGGGGTACCCTTTGGAATGGCGTTCAGTGGAATCCTGCTCAAGTGAGTTGTTGTCGTTGTGGGGGTATAGGTGGTGCTTAACGGTTTTTTTATTTTTCGCAGGAAAATCGGATTCTACGGTGTGTTCTCCATTTCGGCGTTCCTCTACCTGCTGTCGTTCCTGTATGGAGTGTTCATGCTGAAGGAGCCGAAGCGCAAGACCAAGGAGGAGCTGCTGAAGACCACCAAGAGCAACCTGCTGGTGGACTTCTTCGACAAGAAGCACGTGGTGGAAACCTTCAGGGTGGCATTCAAGAAGGGACAGAACCAGCGGCGCCTTCGCGTTATCATGCTGATGATTGTGGTGATGGTCGTCATCGGACCGTTGCATGGTAAGTGCAGATGTTTGCCTCGTTTGTTGAATGGAATATGTCTGGTGGCTTTGCTTTGAATAAGACGCGGTCTGTGAGCGGAACAGTGTCAGTTTGATAAGAATTGTCGCCGAAAGCACGAGAAATTGTATTCAAAGTGAGATTAAAAATTTGGAATAATTCGACGTCTGGACTTGATAAATGACAGGGTGCGTGGATTACTGATGAAGAGACAGTCAACCAGATGTCTGTTCAAAGCGAAGAGGAAGGAGGAGTCTGTTCAAATGAAGTGGAAGTTGCGTCACTAAATTAAAGTGAATGGTTTCTCTCTCTATTGAGGTAATGTCTGCAAGCTGATGATACCACGAAAATGACCATGACAACAATGTCTTGTCGGATGAAGTGTGCTGTATAGTTTGGGTGGTGATTTGAAGAATTTACCTCTTCTTGGTACATTCAGTTTCTGAAGTTCTCGAATTCTATGGGGTTGTGGGAAAATCTTAAACTTCGTAATATGCTTTTAGCGAGCACTCGCAGACTTTGTGCTTCTCTATTGGGTATCAATGAAAAGTGGCAACACACAAGACTTCGTGACGACAAAAAAAGACTTGGAATGACGCACAAGCTGAGAGACTGTCATTTTCACTAGGTTTTGCACAGCTTGTAGGTATCATGCAAAATTGAGGAAACCACTGATTACAGTGTTTTGAATTAATTAATACATTTTCCGGATTTTAAGTTACCCTGCAGTTAGCAAATAGTCATCTCTGTCATCTAAGCACGCGATCTGGGGAAGCACAGAGACTAGCAGTAACACGCAAGTCAATAGTTAGACTGTCATTAATTTTTGTTTGTTTGGTTTTTTGTTTTGTTTTGTTCTTTTCAATGACTAAGGTGAGCGTACGAATCTAGTGGGAACGGGGTGAGTCAAGGGAATACGTTAAATCAAGATTATATCGGAAACGGATGTAAGGTAGACAAAACGGTGTCCGATTTCAAAGTGATTTTGTGTTTTCTTTCGGGTTCTTACGTAGAATTTCAGTAACGTATGTGGGGAAGCTTCGCTTGATTTCGCTTTCACTTAAGTGAGTCCGTAAAAATTAACGAAACTTAACGAAAATGAATGGACTTCTGGCTGAGAGAAAATACAGACGGAGCTATTACAAACAACCACAGTTACATCATTTCTTCCAGCAAAGCAGCTCTTCTATCACTCCAAAGCCACTTTAAAGCAAGTCATGTACTAGCAACTGTTCTAGTTTCAGAGCTCACCACAGAGTCCACAGAGCTTACCTCAATTGGATACTAGGTAACAGCGGTCACAAATTAAATGAAATAGCAGAGCTACTAGCCAGAAATGGATTCCAATCACATTTCATGATGCCACGACCGTTCTACGTCTTATCCATCACCACCACTGAGAGCTTTATAAATAACTAGCTCAGGCACATGGCCAACCATTGCTGGACATATACGGTATAAAACAGATAAGCCAACATTTTTCCACCAACTACGTCTCATAACAGAACGAAACGACTCCTCAGGCTCACCAGGAGTCAGGTTCGTATAACCATTGACTTTCTTACTGGGGCCCCACTCAACGCCTCAAAACCAAGGGCTTAACACAAGATGACACCTGTAGAATGTGTAATGAGAACGAAGGACTGTGTCACTGTAACTGCTTAGTCAGGACACGCCATAGACACTTAGGCGGGTACTATTTTGAAGCGGAAGCAATGTCCACTTGTTCATTCAAAAACTACTAGTTTAATTGGGGATGTAGGTTTCCAGCGTGAGCTCTAATTCCCAGTTTCACAGCGCTTGTTTAAACTCCATTAAGGGTTTAATGACCTCAAGGTTCAAGGTTTAGCTGAACCAAAGTTTAAACCGTTTCTGTGAAACTGGGCCTAAATTGGGGACATCATAGTAGGCCCATTAGAGGCGGAAGTGATCAGGTGATCCTTCAAATCTTTCTAATCTAATTTAACGAAACTGAACGAAATTGGTGTTATGGTCGTAATATTGGGTATCCACTGGACATCCGGGTCTCCTTACGTCTATTATGCATTGACTAAATCGCACAGATCATGGAGTCTTAAGTTTTTTCTGCAGCTGCTAGCCCAAGCTTATGAGCGCTCGTTGAAGCTCATTAAACTGAGTTTCGTTAAATGGCTGCAAATTCACATCAGCGTCCTCCACGTTCTTAAAACTACTTTATTGCATATTAACCTTCAGGACTCGTACAAACACCATTAATTCACCCCGAATTACCGGGCAAACTTATTTTTAATTTCAACCACACTTTCAGTGTCACCTTGTGTCCATCCATTTACACCCTTATGCAATCGCCACATCAATTAGCCGGCAGTCATCACAAAAAAATAATTTGCATTTCGGAAGTAATTTAAAAGCCACAAATCCCAGGAACAGCACAACACCAACCGGGCGGGCGTTTGTCGCAGAGCACAATCAACTCTCAATGTTGACCCAATGGCCGTCATTGTGTGGTGGCACGGCGACGGCGACGTGACGCCCAGATTGTTAAACGTCCGAAGACTTAGATTTCTTATCAATCGGGTCTATTGTGAATTCAGTCGACCGTCCGCCGAGATGACTCATTCACATTTCGGCAGCTTGTTTGTGGATGGAAAACATTTCCATATCGCTGTCGCTGTTCCGACTTGTAATCCGATCACGTGCTGGTTGATGACTTATGGGATCTATGTTGGGACTTGGGATGTTCAATAGTTCCGCTTGTCGTGAAGCGATTAGGTGGTAGGCGTTGCCGTATTAGAGGGGACA
This sequence comes from Eristalis arbustorum, assembly GCA_916610145.1. Classification (NCBI taxonomy): domain Eukaryota; kingdom Metazoa; phylum Arthropoda; class Insecta; order Diptera; family Syrphidae; genus Eristalis; species Eristalis arbustorum. Next base: position 23,303,853 of record OU744316.1, on the reverse strand, counting down.
CTGTGCATGCGGAATTTTGATTGCCCTCAATCGAGGACACATTTTGGTGGTCGGACATTTGCCGGTTGGGGTAGTTCATGGCGGTTCCGCAGTGAGTGGTGAAATTTAAATTGACCATTTGACGTTGCGGGTGGCGAGCAGATTAAATTATGCGAGAAACGGTCTGAAATCGGGCCGTTTGAGGTCAGCTCAGTGTTTGGAATGTTTTGAAAATCAGCGAGCGGTCATTTGTTGAAGAACAGCGTCTGTGCCATCGGTGTCCAGCCTAGGTTCTGCATCAAACACAAGTTCTATTGTTCTCGCAGAAGTGGAGAGGATCCACAGCCATATTCCGACTGTGACTGATTGTGGTTTGAGAAGGTTTTTAGAGAGAGATGTGGTGGGTGTACAAGTAGAATAAAGACTGTAAGCCGTGTTATCCAGCGAACGCACATACTTATTACTCTATGGAACGGGCTGGGTTGGCGATTTGCTTTTGAATCGAGGCAAAGGTTGCTGTTTAGTTGAGAATATTTCTAACCCTTTTTTGCCAATTTATAAATTATGTTACTTAGAATTACCGTATTGTTCTCACCTCAACATCAGACTCCCATTCCATGGACTTAAGCTTATTAGAAGCCACAAAGATGAAAGGCCCCGTCCCCAGTTGCACCCTTTCTACATAATCCTGTCATTCCCTTGCTTCAGTGAAACATTATGGCATGTATTTCTGTGCATTTGTTTTTTGTTTCCCCCACTCTCTCCAGGAAAAAAGGGTTTTCCCACCCCCGACGCGGCAGTAAAAGATTGATTTTTGAACCCAAGCCAGACAATCGAAAAAAGGAAGCGGGCGAAACCCTTCCGTGTATGCTTTGGGGCCAATTGACCCCTATCGTCTAACCCTAAGAGGATGTTCCTAATTTCCGCTTTACCCATGAATGTCCACAAAAAGCTTGCCGCCTTGAATTCGTTTCTGTTTGAATTGTTTACAAGACCAACGGAAGGGAATACTTTTCTTTCGGATTCATTGTGGAACATTTGCAAGTGATAGGGGGCGCTTTGACTTTGTGTTGACACTTAAACAAATAAGTCAACTGTTTGCTTTAGTTGCATGAAAGGAAAGAGATGTGTTTCGTACGAGTCAATGGGAAATTGATGGCCACTGAAGGGTTTTGTAGTATTAGCTGTTTGATGTGATTGGTGAAAGGTACTTACTTAATTTTCGACTCAAGAATAGCTAGCATCTTGAAGAGTAGAGAGTCTTATTGTAATTGGATTTCAACTCCTACCAAGTAAAATTTTCAAACAATTTTGAATATTGTCCATGAGTCCGGTATTGACTGGGACCTCGGACAACAAGCCTTTTCAGCTTACACGGACTTCATAGAGGTGCATCCAATTACGCCAATTACGAGGCCCACATGTGAAGCAATGGGATTCGTGGTTATATGCATATGTCATATGGGGCCTTTGAAATTGAGGAATAAGTGGTAAGTTCCAAGGCTCAACCGTAGTGTTATGGGTTGGTCGAAGGTGAACTTTCCCTGACTGAAACCACACTTACTGATTATCTACGAATGCTGTCAAGCGTTCATGCAAAGCAGGAAAGAAGATCAGAATAGAATCTCACTTAATTCTTATGAGGATCTTACTGAGGATGAAACATCATGCAAATGTCTAATTGCCGTATTTTCCACAGCATAATGCATTGTGAGTCACACGTGTTGATGATGATGACTTGCTTGTGTCTCTTATTTGTAGGTAAACTCTTAAAGGTCACTCTTGCTTTAGAAACAAATAGCAAGCACAGTCAATCAGGTGCTTTTGTGCCAGTATTGCCAGGATCAGAAGGAAAACACCAATGCTTGCAGTACAGACGGATTTCATCAGTGAGAGAAATTTCCTTATGTGAACACGGACATTCACTCTTCAAGCAGTGTTTATAATCGATAAGGTATTGTGTGAATGGAAGAAGGGGGACTGGTTGCCCGTGGCGTTGTGGGTATGTGCGTCTACCACAACTTCGACGTCGTAACTTCGATCCGTGGCCTGTACTACAAAAAAAATAATTTCCACTGCCCCACCACTTTCGAGTTACTGACAGTGCTCAAAGAGTACTTCTGTCAAGAAAAAGCTTATTAAACTTGGCCGTTCGAGGTTGGAATGCCAACACTTGTAGTTGCTGAAAAGCTACTCCCTGGCCCTCTTCGGGCTGTAGCGCCATCCATATTAGCATTATTAATATAAGGACTTCTGCAACTAAACTCACTCAGCTCAGACTCAGACTTTATATCTAAACTTGACATCTCCTCTTTAATAACCAACGTGTTTGCTCGAAATCATTGAAGAAAATGAAAAAGTACCCCAAATTTGTTCATAAAACAAGTTGGCCGGTCAAGATCGTTCAAACTGCCTACCTTCAATCTTTTGATCCTTCAAGTAAAGTAGGACGATGAAGCCACACGATTTGGTAGTAATATGTAAACGCGAATAAATTTGTGTGACAAATATTTCAGACAGCTTGGGGAGATCTTCGCTATCGGTAACTAGGAGGTTAGGTTAGAGTGGCGCCAAACTAGAGACTATTGCTTAGACATTACCATCAGGTATCGGAATAATTTCAAATCGAGACTTAGCGGTGTTAGCCAGTGTTGACCAGTTGCAAAGGAAATACTCCACTGCTGCAAGCTCTTTCTATGCCCCGGTCTAGTTTTATACTCCATAAGAAAATGTTCAGTTGTGATGTAGAATTATATATTATATTCAACCTTCAGTAGCGAAAAAACATATTTCGATTAGAACATATTTCATACAACCTCATTGTAGTTGACCATTGTAGCAACCAACATATGCAACAGCCATCGGT